>CM042979.1:20163512-20763093 GCA_023678885.1 Pogostemon cablin | reverse complement strand
GCACTCCTCTTTCATTGGTCGGTGGTGGAAGCTTCTCAATTGCCACCACTTTAGCACGGTCTACCTGTAATCCCTTGGCGGAAACATGATGCCCAAGAACAATCCCATCCTTCACCATGAAATGGCACTTCTCCCAATTCAAGACAAGATTAGTTTCTTGACACCTCTTCAAAACAACAGCAAGGTTAGACAAACACATATCAAAAGAAGAACCAAAGACTGAAAAATCGTCCATGAATACTTCCATGATCTTCTCTATCAAACCATCAAAAATCACCATCATGCATCTCTGAAAAGTAGCAGGCGCATTACACAATCCAAACGGCATCTTCCTAAAAGCAAAAGTCCCGTAGGGGCAAGTAAAAGTGGTCTTTTCTTGATCCTCGGGAGCAATCATGATTTGATTATACCCCGAGTATCCATCCAAGAAACAATAAAACTCATACCCTGCAAGACGATCCAACATTTGATCCATAAATGGAAGAGGGAAATGGTCCTTACACGTGTTCTCATTTAATTTCCTGTAATCCACACATGTACGCCATCCCGTAGGAATTCTCGTGGCTATAGCTTCTCCATCCTCAGCTTTCACTACAGTCATGCCCCCATTCTTAGCAACTACATGCAATGGACTCACATGGGGACTATCACTAATAGGATATATAATTCCAGCATCCAACCACGTAAGAATTTGCTTCCTTATCACCTCTTGAATTGCGGGATTCACCCTACGCTGATTCTGAACACTAGCCTTGGCTTCATCCAACAACCTAATCCGATGCATACAATACGAAGAACTAATACCTTTCAAATCATCAAGTGACCACCCTATTGCAGACTTGTACTTCCTCAAGACATCTAATAACTCCTCAAGTTGATCATCATTAAGGGAAGAAGACACAATTACCGGATATTGTGCATTATCTCCAAGAAAAGCATACTTTAAGTGGTCCGGCAATGGTTTCAACTCCTCTTTTCTTTTCTCCACTGGAGTGTTTTCGTTATCCAAAGGCAAGTACTTCCTGGTCCATTTGACTTCTTCCACTTTATTTCTTTCCAAAGCAAACATGTCATCACCCAAAGCAAGTAAGTTTTCAAGAAATTCAATACATACCTCGTTAGAAAGTCCGTCAAGCTCCGTAGTGGGATAAGTAAGAGACTCCATCAAACATGTCTCAAGAGGATCCTTTGACAAGATCAGAGACATATCCTCCTTCACAATCTCCTCCACCACGTCAATACTATAACATTGGGACTCCATTGGCATCTTCATTGCTTTGTCCAAGTTGAAAAGTACTTCTTCTTTGTCCATTCTCAACTTCAGTTCTCCCTTCCGAACATCTATCATAGCTCCAGCTGTAGCAAGGAATGGCCTCCCCAAGATTAAAGGAACATTATCCTTGTCATCATCCATTTCTAATACAAGAAAATCCATAGGAAAGACTAGCTTCTCCACCTTTACTAGAACATCTTCAACTATACCTTTCGGAAACGTCATGGATCTATCTGCCAATTGGAGAGCAACAGTTGTCGGGGTCATCTCCCCCAAACCAAGCTTCTGAAAGATGGACAACGGCATCAAATTGATGCTTGCCCCTAGATCGCACAAAGCTCGTCGTGCTGGCCCCTTCCCAATCTCACATAGAATAGTAAAGCTCCCCGGATCTTTCATCTTTGGTGGCAACTTCTTTTGAATAATTGAGCTACAATTCTCAGATAAGTTTACCATTTCCACTCCGGTTAAGCTTCGCTTCTTCATCAATATGTCTTTAAGGAATCGAGAATAATATGGCATCTCCATGATTACCTCTGAAAAAGGGATGTTCAAGCTTATCTTGTTCATTATCTCTGAAAACTTCTTGAACTTTTCTTCCAACCCCTTCTTCACTAGCTTGTAGGGAAACGGTGGAGGTATATTTGTTTTGGGAATCCCCCATTCATCACGATCAACCTTCTCCGCTTTCTCCTTTTCGGCTCTTAATCGCTTAGCGCTTTCCCATTTTTTCTCAGCTATTATGTCTGTACTTTGCTCATTCCGTACCACTGGAGTTGCATCAACATCAAAAGGAACAACAGGTGTATCAAACAAAACATCTCGGCGAGGTTCGACTGGGGTTCGACCAGGCTGAGAGGTCGAACCAGGACTGTATTGGTCGAACCTCTCTCCTGGAAGACTGATCTCATTCCGCTCTGGAGGTTCGACTTGGGTTCAACCAGCATTGGAGGTCGAACCACTGCCCCTTTGGTCTAACCGCTTCACTGTATAATCTCCATCCTTCGGTTCGACCTGGGTTCGACCTGAAGAGTTGGTCGAACCCTTTTGATCGTGGTCGAACCGTTCCTGTGTCAAAACAGAGTGCTCTGGCCGATGAGGTTCGACCTGGGTTCGACCTGAAAAGTTGGTCGAACCCTCTGCGTGTTGGTCGAACCACTCCTGTGTCGAAACAGAGTGCTCTAGCCGATGAGGTTCGACTTGGGTTCGACCTGAAAAGTTGGTCGAACCCTCTGCGTGTTGGTCGAACCGAGGCTTAGAAAATTCCAACTTTGATTCCGGCCTCATCGGTCCCTCGTACTGCATTCCCGACCTCAGTGTGATGGCATTACACGACTTCGGATTTTCTATACTCTGAGACGGAAACTTCCCTTTTCCTACAGTTTGAGTCAATGTGTTTACATTCTCTGCAATTGTACCCATCAACAATGTGAGATCTTTCACTTGAGTGGACAAATCTCTGTGGTGATCATCAATCTTTTTCTCAAGCTTTGCCTCAAGGCGGTTCACTCTTTCATCATTCTTTACCATGTACCGGTTCACAGTATCCTCGAAACCAGGCTTCCCTTCTTCCACCTTTTCTCCCGGATCAACACCCATCGAAAGTTGCACGGCATTGTTCGTATTGCTCCATGAAAATTCAGGCCTCCTTGGTTGCTGTTGATAACTACCAGATGGACCACGATTATTAAAGTTCCCTCGATAGTTCCCTTGGTAGTTCCGGTTTTCTTGATTTGGGTACCTCGTTCCTTGAATACTTTGGCCCATGGCATAATTTGCTTCCTCTAATTCGTCTTGGATGGATCCATTATTCATCATCTCTTGCTGCATGATTGGCACTCGTTGGGATATCTCGCTGATCTGCTTCTGTTGAGACTCAAGTAGCTTGTTGATATTGGACAAGCTCGAAACGATTTCATCCTCTCTCTTAGTTTTCACCATTGCTTGTTCAACCTGAGCTACCTTTCCAAGAACATACGTACCTCTAACTCTATCAGTAGGCCAATCCCTCGAATTCATCGATATGTCTTCAAACAATCTCTCGGCCTCAACGGATGACTTTGTAAGCAATGCTCCATTAGAAGAAGCATCAAGTAGCACTCTTGATTCACAGTCCAATCCGTTATAGAATATACTGATATATTGGGCTTTAGATAACCCATGTTGAGGACACTTCCTGAGCATGTCCTTGAATCTATCCCACGCTTCATGAAATTTCTCACCTCCACTGATAGCAAATTGGTTAATATCTTGCTTCATCTTAAACACCTTCGAAGGTGGCATATACCTCTCCAAGAACCTTAACTTCAATTGCTCCCACGTGGTGCACTCAGCTGCATTAATAGTATCGTACCAATCCCTCGCCTTTTCAGTAAGCGAGAATTTGAACAAAAGGATCTTCCTAGCATCTTCATGTTCTCCTACGTCTTTTTGAGTACTTGCATAGCCCAAGAACTTGTTCAGATGCTGCTGCGGATCCTCGAAAGACCCTCCTGAAAGGGAGTTTCTTTCTATCATGCTAATAAGAGCGGGATGAAGATCGAACGCTGTGTTAGTTCCCCTTGCTCCTAAAAGCTCATAATTTCCAGCCCCATTATTTCTGAAAACCTCTCGGATGGCTAGATTATCCGGATTCGCTGCCATGTTGACTGTTTCTACCTCCAAATTAACTTCAGTTGTAGCCTCAATCGCTTGCGAAATCTGCTCGTCAACCTCAACTCCAAAATTCAGAGCTTCAGTTGGGTCTATTGTCTTTGCCTTGCTCTTCTTCTTCTTCTTCTTTCTTGATGATGCTCCAATCTCAGGATTATACGGTTCAAGATTACCTTTCTTTGATCTTGTGAGCATACACCTAAAACGAATAAGAAAGAAAACAAAAAAACAAGGTAAATAGTCCTAATAAACTAGAAATAATACAAAAAAGATAGTTTACGCCGTCCCCGGCAACGGCGCCAAGAACTTGATAGGGGTTTTCTCAACACACAAATTAATCCTCAAGTATAAGGATATCAATTGTAGTCGCGAAGATGACCAAGTTACAATATCGAACCCACGGGACGGATAAATATCAATTTTGTTATCTTCTAGTATATTTTAGACTATGTTGGTAATTGTAAAGGTTTAATGGATAATAACTTCTAATCGAAATAACAAAAGAAATAGCAAGAGTAGAGAAAAGTGAGTTGTGATCAATAAGAATGATAGGTAGTTCGTCGGGTCATCCAGTTTCACTAGCAATTTGTATTTTCATGTGATGGTGTCCGACTCTGCCCTGTGGTTTGTGGACGCATCACTAGACCATGCAAGTTTACTCTATAGACACAAGTAAATATGCGCTTGACACGTGTGAATAACATCGGAGCAAGAGATATGCTTCACCCCCCTTTCTAGGTACTATCATAATCAATTATCTTCTACGTCTAGAATCTAACCCGATTTGATCTCCCTTTTTAGGTACTATAAAGTTATACTCTTCATCCTATTCATCAACCCAAATTCAATTCAATTCATGAATATTCATATAAGACAGTTCTAATAATACTTCGGAATCCCTTCACTTAGAATTATAACAATAAACCCTGCTCAGTAGTGAACGCACTCAATCAATAACCATGTTATGTATTCAGACTCTACACAACGATCATTGATGCACAAAACGACTATGAGTATGGATTAAATATGCAATCTTATATAAAACAAACCACATGTAGTGTTGTACGGAGTTTTACACACGAAACACGAATTACATCATGAAACTTTCATAACCCTAGAACTACCAAGGTGGTTCTAGCCCATGATTGATCTAGGAACAATCATGGTTAGATTGATCACTCTTACTTGAACCTTCAGCGAACTTCTGTTACAGCCCTCCGGATGGATCACCACCTCTACTCTTGTCTCTCCTACGATTGACGATCAAAAGCTCCCATTATTCTCTGTATGAGCCTCCTTTTATACTTGTAATCACGTCTCTAGGGCTTGGAATGGGCTTTCTAAGTGATCTCACGCGTTTCGGCCTCGAAAATCCGGATAAGGTAAGTTCTCGCACACAGGTTCGACCACGTCAAGCAGGTCGAACCCCTAGCCACAGGTCGAACCCCGCTACTGGAAGAATTCTGCACAGGTTCGACCTTCTAGACAGGTTGAACCACTTAGGCCTTGGTCGAACCCCAGGTCGAACCTCAGCACTGGACAACTCCCGCTCCCGATTTGACCAACTGGCAAGTCGAACCCAAACGTCGTGGTCGAATTCTCCTTCTTACAAATTGGTTCGACCATGGTTCGACCTGATGGCCAGGTCGAACCAGCCGAGTCGTGGTCGAATCAATCTCTGTACGTCCAGCAACGTTGGTTCGACCTGTTGGAGAGGTCGAACCCTCCTCCAGCCAGGTCGAACCCACCTACTTCTTGGGCGGTTCGCGTGGCTTCAACTCCGTGTCTTTGATTCTTGGCTCTTTCACTCCGTTTTTGCTAAGAAAACACTCAAATAGCTCCACTAACACCTGATTCATGCTAATTCACAATATATATAGGTTTTCCACCTATTTCCACATCAAAACTCTCCAAAACTAGCACAAAACATAGCGCCAAACTTGTGAATTTACACACTCATCAATCATCAATTATCAGTTTGTACCAGTGAACCGCACATAAACTCATCTGTTAGGGAGGAAGGTCTATGCCAACATGCAAGTTAATGTGCCACATTACAAACAATAATTATTTAATGAAGTCTGTACCAATTATCCGTGAATAAACTCATCCGTTAGGGAGGAAGGCCTATTGCCAACACGCAAGTTTACTCACATCACTTACAAACCAATAATGGAGGCCGCAGAAATTAATTACCAATCCCCTCTCCCACTTAGTTATTTAACACTGAGGGTTTTTACATGCATATAATATTCAAAATAATATACGCAACCTAGCATGCTCCTAATACGGCAAATAAGGCAGTAAATCATGGGGAATCATGCATAACATATATAACAATAATCAGATAATTAAATCAATTATAACAGTTATATATCAGCAAATTCGATTGTTCACCACCAAGCACGAAATTGAGTAGTTGCGACTATGCGGAGTTCGACCTAAATAAAATTCTGGAAGAATCTTATGTAGAAAATTCCTCCAATTCCTTGTCCACCAACCTGCTCCACCACTCCGGCATCCTGCTCAACATCCTCACACGTAGCTGCCCATCCACCGTGCATAATACCGAGCACACCACACGACGTCCTCCGAGCATATCGCTCGACGCTGCACCTAGCCTGGCAGTTCACCTGCTAGCCTACCTGGCAGTGGGTGCCATAACACGGCTATACAACCACTAGCATGTGGCTTCACACGGCAGGTAGCTCCTGTGCCCGCAGCAAGCTGTCCACTTCCCAGCACACATGCTCGCCATCATGTGTCCCCAGCCCAGCACACACGCCATATGCTGGCAGTCAGCGACTCACCTCCAGTACTCGGATGTCCTCCCGCTAACTGTATAAGGCTGCTCAAAAATTTAAACGGCATGCCCGCACGCCATATGCTGCTATGCCCATCTGCTAGCCACCTACACACGGCAAGCAACGTGTGTCCTGCACCCAGCAGCAATGAGCATCCAAAAACTCATGCTTGGCGCTCAACGTGAGAGCCTGTATGCTCACCCGGCAGTCAACAAGTGCCACATCCTTTTTGCTGAGCCTTCTCGCACGCCTACGAGTGCGCATCTTGCCCACCGTGCGAGCCAAATGAGCATGCCAAATCGCCTATACAACAGTTTGCCTCATGCTCGGCAAATAGCAAGTCTCGCCTGGATTCCACAACGACTCGTTCAGAAGCCATGAGGACTCGCTCCAAACACTAACTGACCCGACCAGGAAAGCCTCTGACTCATCCCACACGCCGCCGTCCCCTCTGAGTCATAAACCACCAGCAACATCCATCTCGCCTCCGTCCACATTTGATCCAGGCTGTGTGTCGGTCACCCCGTCATGGCCGCAGGTTTTATATCGTGCCACCCTCTGCCGCATGGGTAAATCACGCCACTGGCAGGCTAGATGCATACCTCGCGCCGGCCGTCATACTGCCACTACCACTTGTCGTTGCCACCGTGATATTGAGTGGTGAAAGTGTGCCGTGTATAGTAAGGTAGGGTTTTCTAAAATATCAAAATATTCTAAAACCCTAATTCATGTACACACACATAAACCCTAGCCTAAAGTTTCATGCTTCACCACGACACCGAAGCTCTGATACCAATTATTGGCGTTTGATCATTTGGTTAACATGAATCGTTAGGGTTCCATATATTTCTAATCCAGCGGAAGCAAGAAATCAAAAAAGCATATTATCTTTCACCAGGGTATGTTGAAGAAGATAGATTCTCGTCGGCAGCCTGCGCAGCCTCATCATTTTGGGCATAACTCTCTCATTCGATATCGGATTTGATTGATCTATGTGTCAAAACGATCCTCTCTTCAGTAGCTTGCCATCAGTTTATCACACGTCGAATTCTAACTTCTGTACAATTTTATAAAAATCGTACAAGTTGATGGACATCAGCAGCAAACAACCTTCTGGTCTTCTACTGTATTCCCAAGTCCAATATCGACGTCGTATGGGTGACGATCCTCAAGATCTTCTCAATCTGCTATTCCATCTACCCTCTTCATGTGTTAGGCGTGTCTCCTTAGGGTTAGAACAGTTGAGATGACTTATATATGGGCTATAGAAGGGACCAGGATGAGAAATTAGAGTTGGGCCTCCATTGGGCTTAACTATCCAAGCTTAGCCCAAAGCTTATACTTAAGTCCAATAATAATAATATATACCACTAAAATATTATTACTGTACTATCGTTCTAATCCCATAATTACGTTATGGGCTCCTTCTTATTATGAGTCCGATAGTCTCCCCATGTTTAAGGTATACAATGCCCATTAATTAATTAAGTTACTGACAACTCCATTAATTAATATCTCATCCAAGAGTAGGTATCGCTCAACCTCATTATCATGCCGGAATAAATCTACCTGCAGGGTTTACATGATAATCCTTATGAGCTCCTCAAGAGGACATCATCAACCTATGTCGGACACGGATTCCTTCTACAATCAACAGCACACCATAGAGACATCACTATTTTCCAACTCACTGAGTTTGTTGATTTAATTACATGTAAATCTCACTCATTGATGAATCAAAGAAATACATATTGCCTTACGTGTTGAGGTTATTGTATGGGATTAAGAGCACGAACATCCATAATAACTGAGATCAAGTTCTTCTATATAGACAGTACAAGTCGAATGATCTCAAGTGGTCCTTCTCAATACACGCAAAGTGCACTAATGTGATTCTATAGTCAAGATAAACTAATACCAAATCACACTACAACCATCCCGATAGAGAGTTTTCATCTATTTCGGTTGTGAGCATCTGTTTATACTTTATAAGAAAACCGATAATATGATCTTCCGTGTGTTGTCGTACAACATATTATCTACAGTATAAAGTAAGTGGACTATTGCATCATTCATATAAATAAATTATAAGACGCAATCATTTGATCATATGATTCTCATTTCAAATAAATTGTTATAACATTGTTCATACTAAAGCTAGACTTTTAGTATACAATCTAACAAATATATGGCAGTATAGCACACTTAGGAGCCATTCATGGTGAGTACGCATCCATTTTTTTTAAAAAAAAAATTATTTGTGGCTTTTCAATATATAGATTAGAAAAATTTTAAAGCACACTCCTTTTTTATAGCTATTGCACTTAAAATTGATGTTTTTTCTCTTAAATTGCTCACAAAAAGCATGTTGACTTTTGATTTTCTAATTTTTTATTTCCTAATTTCATTTAAATATGCATGACTTATGTCTGAGTTAACATTAAATGTTTTTCTAATATAGGTTTGTCAACCAACCATTCGTTTGTCTCAGAGTTCGTTACTGAATCAGATTACCATGTTGCAAGTTAGATTAGGTGATCATAGCAATCAAGAGAAGTCAAAATTTTGTAGATATTTTTAGTGACTTGGATATCTTATTTATTCCATGATTCATTTTTATTTTGATTAATTGATTTTACTGTTTTCTATTGGATTTTGAAAGGGTTTTAATTCTCAGTACTAATTCTAATGTATTGGACTCTAAATTTTGTGAGAGAGTATCATAGAGAAAATTGTTGATATGTGCTCAATAATTTACGTGTCCAAACATTTCAATGAATTTTTTGTAGAATTAATGAAAGATCTTTATGATTACATGTTATATTCTTGCTGCGTAATTTTTTTTAATGTTTTTCTATTCTTACATGGACATGTCATCGCATTGCAATTTCAATTTCCAGAAATGAGCCACATTTCGTAGAAGAAATCAAGTGTAATCATGATCACAGATCTTTTATAAACACTCTTTGAAATAGTTTGTTTTGGGCTCTCCTGCACTTATTAGTGTTTTGTTTAACTCGTACTATTTGGTTGGGATTAGTATAGTTAACTAACTGGAAAATATGAATATTTATCTATTGTATTTATTTTTAGTATTTGTAAATGAAATCTGTTTGGGGAAATATGTTTGGGGAGTAAAAATCATGTCTCAATATTGATGAATTTTATGTATCTTCGTGTACTCACTGTATATTTCTAAATAAAATTTTAAAATTTGTTTTGTGTGACCTTGATAGGTCTGGGCACGCTGGATTGACTTTTTCCCATTTACTCTCAAAATAAATACCATAGTTTGATCAGGAAGATCTCAAACTACCATTTAATAATTGTTTCAACAGAAAAAATTAATAGAATTTTTATTAAAATAAAAGTTACATATAAATTACAATCGTCGTTAATTTATCTACTGATGATATTTCCTTATTATTCGCTTTGTCTCTGAGATCTTATTTTTCCTGTGGTTATTACAGAAACCAATAATGAAATTGTCCATGTATCTATTTATTTCTGTTTTTTTTTTAGTTCTTAAAATTTATCTCTACCGTGAGAACTACAATTTTTGTGGGCAGAAATACCAAATTCTTGCTTCAATCTCCATTGTCATAACTCCCGCATATTGTTTATTGAT
This sequence comes from Pogostemon cablin, assembly GCA_023678885.1. Taxonomy (NCBI): domain Eukaryota; kingdom Viridiplantae; phylum Streptophyta; class Magnoliopsida; order Lamiales; family Lamiaceae; genus Pogostemon; species Pogostemon cablin. The sequence continues at coordinate 20,752,736 of CM042979.1, read as the reverse complement.
TATTTGAGAACCTACATTTTATATTGAGATTGTAGAATCCAGTGATGTGATGGTGTCAGTATTTTGGTATGTGTTATCTTTTATTATTGAATTTTCTGTTTGAAGTTTGATTGCTCCTTCTCACTTTTCTTAGTCTTTGAGATATAATTTTCATGCTTGATGTTATATAACTCAACAATGAAAATCCAAGTATCCACCTGCAACTAAAAGGGTTGTTATGTATGATGCTTGCTGCTTAGGGATTATCACTTGGGAAGTTTCTTGAGCTATGTGTTTCAAACCATGCAGCCACTAGAGTGACTTACAGTGTCCATTCTCTACATAGAGGTTGTCTTGGGTTTTATGGGTAATGGGTACGATAATTTTTTTCATTCCTTCATGTGATTATACAAATTGGAGTTTCTTGCATGATTATTATGGTCAAGTGTCTTATAGTTTGTGCAGTGCTTGGGTTTTATTTTTTTAATTATTTTATACATTTTATTTTACAAATCTAAATAACATTGATTAAAGATTTTTTTTTCTTGGAAACTCAATTTTATTTGAAAACATTCAAGATACATGCTGAATTGGAATTTGGAAAAGGTTGTCTTCAATAGTGATGATTATGTAATTTATGTCCCATGCCTTATGATCTTATGTTTGTGTAAATTTAGACATATTGTTGCTTCTTAATTTCAATATATATCCATTGATGTTCATTCAGTATATCTCTTCCTCCCTCCTTCAAAAGTTGATTTCAACTATGAAAGACAAGAATGGATATAAAAGAACTGAATGCGGTATAATCCTTCAGAATTTTTATGTTTTGTCAAATGATCTTTCATTTACTTCGTCTATCTATGTCCTAACAACATGGTTGGGCAAGCTGAGTTTTTGTTCTCCGAAGTGCTTAATGTTCTTCGACTTCTCACATAAAAAAATTTGGTGATTAACAGCAGTTGCACAAACATCCTTGACTCAAGATATATCATATAACATTTTTGAAGGGATACTACAGAGAAGTTAGAATTTGAGTTTTGGAATAAATTTGAGATCCTGAAGTTTATTTTCACAATAATGTTCATGACTCCCTTTATAATTTTGTTGCAATTGATATAAGTACTTCAGTCACATAGAAACTTTATTTTATGCCATGAAATTTCTATCTTTGTATATTTTTTTTTAACAAAATAAGGCATTTTTCTATGATGAAATATGAGGAACTCATCAGATTCATTATCTTTTTATTCTACCTTTTATTGACTTTAGTTTGGTAGATATATGAATCTGGTTGGATTATTATTGTTTTTTATACATGCTAAGATTTTTCTTTTCTTCTTTTATGCTTGACCCGTGACACATAAAATTCATAAAACTTAATCAATTTTATTGAAGCATCAATTTCTTTTAGTCAGTATCTACAATCCATTAATATGCATGTTCATCTATTCTCTTTTCATGATTACCGTATTTAATGGATAGACTATGTTAGTTGTAAATATTATAAGATTTTTTTTCTTTCATGATCAGTATTTTGTGTGGGGTTTGCTTCACCCTTTCTCATGTAAATCAATTTTATCAGAAATTTTGTTAACTTTAACACTCCAACCTTCTAATAGGAACATTTTTTACTGTGACATGTAAATAGGTGTTTCATACATTACGACTCAAAATAGTTGATTAATCCAATCAATATCAAATTAGTGGTTTGTACTAACAATCATTTTTCATACAACCAGTCGTTTATAAATAAAATGCTTACTAACAAAAAATTCCTTAATTCCTTTTTAATATATACAATCACGCAAACTAACTAATATTCAATGAAATCCTTTAAATTTAAAAAAAAAATACAAATACTACTATCATAACATATTCCCTTGCAACGCACGGGTTAAACGCTAGTTAATACTAATTCTTATAAATAAATATGAAAAAATAATTTATCACTTTTTAGTTAATAATGTAAAATATTTCATTATATATGACTTTTACAATACCGTAAATATTAAATTTTGTACATCTTATATGCATAAACAGGTACCCATAAACACTCGTGCATATACTTATTTCTATCCAATATTTTACCAAGCATTCAATTAATTGATCTCTAAGAAAGAATTGACAATAGCACCCAGTCGAATCCTTTATTTCAATTTTCAAATCATAATTACATAATGAAATATTATCATAATAAAATACAATATCTTCAGAATTGATAATATTGATTTCCACAATGTCTTTAGCGATATGCTATGTGTTATTACATGATGAATCCCAACTTCTGTGAAATATCATTCAAGTGATAAGAACATGATTCATTCCTGTAACTGAAATAAAATAAAAAATCTTAGCTATCATTAGAAAACCTGAGCAAGTACAAAGATATTCCATTCTTTTTGGTGTTCTTTGCTAATTAATAACCTTGGGAATTCTTAAATAGAATTTTTTTTATCTAAATAAAAAAGTGTCCATTATTATCTAGAGATACATGTAGATGGCAAATAAAACTTGCCAATAAACTAGAATAAGCCTCTTGTGCCCCGGGGACACACCGTGTCCCCATGTGAATACAAGATTTAGTATTAAAACTCTTGTGTTCACATGGGGACACGGTGTATCCCGGGCACAGAAGTGCCATAAAACTATTCCTCATAACGTCCTCATTATCTCGTCCTATTCTTATGTGTAATAAAAATCAATCTTCTGAATTAATGTACTACCTCAGTCCCGCAGAAAGGTACGCGCTTCCTTTGTAAATTACAAAGGAAACCTTTCTGCGGAACGGAGGGAGTAATATACTATGTCAGTATGTGTAAAACTTCTCAAGGAAAACAAAATTACAAAATAATAACTACGTGGTTAATGTAAAGAGGGAAAACAAATGAATATATACACTAAAAAAAATAGGAGTAGAATTTAACCGAGGTAATAACAGAGAAGATACATGAATGGATACATTGTTAAAAAAACAGCAACAAAAACAAAATGAGAAAATTTTTCTTCACGTATGCCTTCAAAATAAATCATTTTCATTTAATATGCAAAAACTTTCTAATTAAAAAAATATCTACCTTTCCTGACTTCCCGCAGCATTTCTTGATAGAGTTTCTTCTTCAGATAGTGGTGCAAGAAATGGCTCAGGGACAGGGCAATGTAAAATATACTTGCCATTCAAAAGTCTACTGAAGTTATCACGCACAACGTGAACATCAAAACTAACTGCAGGAATCATATTGAAATATGAGTTTCATGAATTTCGGTCAAATGAATTCAAAACATTTAATTCAATTATCGCATGCATTAAAGTCAGATAGTCAATAACTTCTTTTCAAGGCTACACTCATTGACTAATCACTACATGAATAGATAATCATAAGAAACCACAGCACAATGCCTAATGGGTAGGAATGACACAGGCATACGCTGTTATGCACAAACTAAACCCAAAGATAGAATTATAGAACACATTATAAAAGACATTATTACTTTAAAGATGCATTATATGCTGCAGTAGTATCTAGTTATCTAAAAGTCTATCCTTCTTCATACATTAACTCATAAAATTAGGATGCTACATGTCTGAACTTTTTTAGCCACATACCTCCTTTTCTCTGTGTTCTCACCTCTCCTCTGTAATCAAATTTAACATAAAATATAATAAGCAAACTTAAACTTCAACAGGAAAAAAAAAGTTTATATTAGTTCATACTTCTTCACCGAGATCCTTTGATACTATTTTAATAAACTCTGGAGCCCTCAATTTACGTATTACGCTGTCGAATAACGTTATATTATATCGGTTACAATCCTTGAAACCTCACCAAAAGCACCTAGAAATACAATAGTCACACCATTAATGAGAAACCATTTGTAAGGACTGTTGCTTTAAATTATAAATCAATTAATCAGCTTCTACGCAATTTTTTTTATTAATGGAAAATGTGTTTTAGTTCTGATACATTGCAATAAAAGATAAATTTAAAGAAGAGCTAGCTGAAAATATATTTTCAGTGATTTTAGTAGTGCAAAATAGCAACTCACAATAGAAGATGAATTCGATGAATGACTTGCTAATTATCAAAAGATGTATTTTATTGCGTAACAACTCATTTCAGAAAGCATTTTATTTAAATAAATAAATTGATAGAAGAAAGAATTCCACTTATACCTCTTTTCTTAGAAGAGGGCAATAAGATTGTTGGTAACCATCGACATGAATCCCTTTTATGACCTGCTATCATACATCACAATAAATGATGTTACCAACAATTGAAAATGAAACATTTTTTTCTGTAAACAAAAAATGAAAAGGAGTTAGTTACATTTGGCCCAATTTACTATTTTTACAATTAATGGTCCATGAATATGAACTATGAAAGAAACACAAAAACACAAACATATTGGAGTGCTTAGGTACAGTGAAAATTTGATACTATTATATTGGAAGTTTTTTGGTTAAATCTAATAGCATTTGCTAAGTTTCTGATTTTGCAAGCTTTTGAATTGTCATAATTGTCATCGCTGTCTTGCTGTGTCGATATAAAGCTACCTATATATATGTATCTCAAAGCAATTTTGTGAATTAAGCTTAGCAACCATAAAGTAAAGGGACGAATCAGTACTTTATGCAGGGTTGGTGATATTATTCGAGCTAGTTAGATGACCGTAATTAAAATACCACTAAAATAAAAAAAACAAAAGTGAAATCAATATTAGACTTGAATTACTAAATCTTACCCATTCCTCGATTGCTCTCCATACTTAGAGTAGAAGTAATAATATCCATCTGAGACAGAGATAAATAAGTTCAATGCTAGAAAGCAAAGGATAAATAGAACAGTAAAAATGAAGGATCTAAATTGAAAAATAACTACACATCATATTGTTGCCACATTTATTGCAATTTGAAATGCAGTTTGAGATTATAACAAAGTCAAAACTCAAGTAACGGAAATAATCAAAATGTTGTAACTTACAGATGAATAGGCAGGATGCCTAAGCAAGGCTAGTACTTATCTGCAACCAAAATAACATAAATAAAAAATTATAGGATAAATTCTTTCAAAGTTGATAAAAGAAATATATGCACATGTTCTAACTATTGGACATGATCATTTAGATTTATTATGGTGTGGCAAGATCTAGAAGAAATGTGCATTTCTTGTGACCACTCAGTGCAAAGTATCTGCATTCGAAGAACATATTATGTCAAATTACTAATCTGAATCAATCAATTACAATAATGACAATTAAGAAATGAAATAAAATTTATCTATTCCATATTTAGTACTATATCAGAATTAACTTCACACAGAAAATCGCATGTGTCTCAGAAGTAAAACTTTTTTGCAAAAAAAATTGGGCAGGAAAGGCATGAATCCAGCAAAAACACAGCATACACAATTGGACAGAAAACGAAAACCTGAGAAGGAGCGAAAACATTGGTATGGTAAAGAGATTGATGGATCATCCATTGTCATTGTTGCTGCTTCAATCTATGCTGATATTTGTAACATAAACAATATACATGAACTCAAAAACGATAAATTATTTCACATTTAATTTCGGGATGGATGGATGGATGGATGGATGGATGGAATTAAAAAAATTAAGATAACTAATTAACTTTTAAATGAATTTTTCAACAACCTTAAAGACCCGTCTAGTCTTAGTGCATTTGTTGATCATAATAATTACTTTCCCTAAAAATACACATTCAACATTAGGCTTTTAAAAAATTTCACAAGAAAAAAAAACCCAAAATGATATTTAATAATAGTACTTAATTACAAACTTTATACTAATAAAAAAAGATGTGCCTGATATAAACATGTGCAAGAAATTTCTAGTTTAGATGTAATAAAAAGACATGATTGGTGAGATATATAGTTGGTTTGAAACTTAAAAAAATACAAAAATTAAAATATAAAAAACTAATGAACTATTCAAACAGAAAAAGTATACCACTGCAGATCAGTGACCATTATTTCCAAGAACATTTGGAATAGCTCATCTAAATATCGAACCAGTTAATGCTTCATCAGGGATGTTCGCAAGTACTTTATAAGGTTAAAAGCAATACAAAAGAAATCATTTTTTGTTTTCTTGTGTTAAAATTAGACAAGTCACAAAATCGAGAATTTCAAAAATGAAAAGCAGACACCAAATTAATATTGGCATGAACCAAGATACTATCACTTAGCTTGGCTAGTTAACCAAAATGTAAGTACCCTTAAACTCCTGCATTATGTTTATTTAGAATTTCTGGACATTGAGTTTGGGTTTTAAAAAATCTAATAAAATTCAGATGTGGGTGAACAAATCAATTTTCAAAAACCCAATACATCAAACCATATAGTTCTATAATAATACTATAGCAACACAACCCCCACTTATATCCCAAGAATATTGGTTTAACTCTTTCTTTTTTCTCTTCTACCCCATTATATCTAATCATTATGATTATATTCAATAACAAATTTATAAATAAAACGACAATCACAACACTTATTCACATTTATACATAAGCAAAACCTCATTATATTCAAAATTCCAAAACAAACACAAACTCACTATTCCTAGGATTTCCAAATTCCCTTATAATTTTGAAAACTAAAAATTTTAAAATCGGACTAAATTCTAAAACAAACACAACCCTGTAAACCGACTTTCAGGTTAATATGGAAGGTTCTCAATAAACTTGGGGCTAGCAGCCAACAATTCTATCAACAAAACTTCTGTATAAGAAGCTCATTACTATTATAAATATACACTCTATAAAGTAATCAGCAGTAAAGTAAAAAGTATCCAAAGGCTTGTATAAAATACACCAAGTAAACCCATGAGTAGTTATTCCTCATGAGTTTCTAAATACCTGACCATATTTTGCTCTATCTAGAGTATCACCTTCCTTTGGTCCAACAATGACTGAAATAGCATTAATCATCATCCTTACTCCTTTAAAATACTTGTGTAGGCTGTAGCAATATGCTTTCTTTTGTAATATCTCCAACATTCTGATAATTAAATTTGAGATGTGATTTATATTAGGGTAAATATCAAAATTAGTCCTGTAAGTATGGTGTTTTCCAACTTTAGTCCTTATTCTTTTGCAATTCTCAATTTTGGTCCTTTTTTGCCCACTTTTAATCCTTTTGGTCCATATTTAGTCCTTTTTTAAAAATTTGGTCATTTTTTGGTCCACTTTTAGTCCTTTATGTATGCACTTTCGGACTATTTTTGGATTTTTTTTAATATAAAGGACTAAATTTGGACAAAAAAGACTAAATTTGGACTAAAAGGACTAAAAGTGGACAAAAAAGGACCAAAATTGAGAATTGCAAAAGAAAAAGGACTAAAGTTGGAAAACGCCATACTTACAGGACCAATTTTGATATTTATCCTTTATATTACACATAATTGTTGGATAAGTATGTATAGCATTAAAGCTTAACATATATGTCTTGGAGGAAAATGTAGAGCCTTGATACCCCTAGCAAACTGTTACTATATGTGTGTCGTAAAGCTATGGAGTAATCACATAGGAATCCTATAAAATTATCAAGGGATTTCATGATTAATTCATTAACCTGAATTTTGAATAGTTATGTACATGTTTAAATGAGAAATGTCTACCTCTATGAAAAAGGGAAAACAAACTTACTTGGATAAGGTTATGTGAGTAAACCACAAAGTATCAAAAATAAGTTTTATTAAGATAACAAAATTAAGATATTATATTCAAATCACATATACGTTTTGTTAACCAAGAACCATATATGCAAAAAAATTAGATCCCGATAATACATTTCTATTAGAAGAAATGAGGAAAAAGAAAGAGCAACATGTATAGATATGCAAATCTATCATAATAGATTATAATTCTATCCACTAAATCAAATCTTATCGCTTAAAATATTCTACTATAATATTTTTTATATTCTCCATCGATCAAAGGAATAGTAATTCTTACCTATGATGTTCTGGAATTGCAAGAGGGAATGAAGAGGATCGTGTTGCCCCAAAAAGTAAGTCTATGAACTTAGAATAAATGAATTTTCATTGGTTAGTTCAAGAAATACTTGAATTTCAAAGAGTTGACAACGATTGGGTTTTTTTTTTTAAAGATTGAATATCACCTCTTTTGAAGGTAACAAATAGATTGTGTTAAGAAACAACTCCTCTTCAGATCCAATTTCGAATCAAGCACTCATTGCTCTACCTCTTGCTGTAAGAGACAATGAAACAATCTAAGAACTCTTGCTTAAATTGCACCACAAAAGAACATTGTAATTCTTAAAAATAGACATTGGAAAAAAAAATTGTGTTTACCATCTCCAGTCATTTCCGCCCATTTGCCCATGCATTGCAGTTGAAAGACGCACAAAACCTCTCCACGCAATGATGGATATTGAGACGTTTCTGGTTTAGGAATTGCAACGTTGAATCTAAAAATATTCAATCTCGAAAAAAATTAATATGCAGAAATCTCACCAAGTCAACATCTTGACCAAGCATTCTTCTTGCATTTTCTCCGTTTCTAACCTGGAAAACGATATCAATGGATTTACATACTATGATCAATTTCAAAATGGAACCTGTAACTCAATTTCACCAATCAAATTAGGGCCCGAGATAAAGCAGCTTCAAGCTTTTCTTTGAGGTCGTCGAACAAACAGCATCCAGGCCTTCTCACAAACCTTCAAGTAGACAACATAAACCCTTTCCATATCCTTCATCAAGAAATATTTCAAATCACACTTTTTTCTTCCTCTCAATGGTTGTATCAACGGAAATGTTTTAAGGATGGTTTAATTTTATTCTAGTCTCTGATTAAATTGAGAGATTTGATTAATTAAGCAGATTTCACAAAGTTGCAAAAATAAGTTTTATTAAGATTACAAAATTAAAATATTATATTCAAATCACATATACGTTTAGTTAACCAAGAACCATATATGCAAAAAAAAAAAGATCCCGATAATACATTTTTATTAGAAGAAACGAGGAAAAAGAAAGAGCAACATGTATAGATATGCAAATCTATCATAATAGATTATAATTCTATCCACTAACTCTAATCTTATTGCATAAAATATTCAACTATAATATTTTTTATATTCTTCATCGATCAATAGGAATACAAATTCTTACCTATGATGTTCGAATTGCGAGAGGGAATGAAGAGGATCGTGTTGCCCCCAAAAGTAAGTCTATGAACTAAGAATAAATGGATTTTCATTGGTTAGTTCAAGAAATACTTGAATTTCAAAGAGTTGACAACGATTGAGTTCATTTTTTTTTAAGATTAAATATCACCTCTTTTGAAGGTAACAAATAGATTGTGTTAAGAAACAACACCTCTTCAGAGCCAATTTCGAATAAAGCACTCATTGCTCTACCTCTTGCTGTAAGAGACGATGAAACAATCTATAGAACACTTGTTTCTCCACAAAAGGAACGTTGTAATTCTTAAAAATAGCCATTGGAAAAAAAAATTGTTTTTACCATCTCCAGTCATTTCCGCCCATTTGCCCATGCATTGCAGTCGAAAGACGCACAAGAACCTCTCCAAGAAATGATGGATATTGAGATGTTTCTGGTTTAGGAATTTCAACGTTGAATCTAAAAATATTCAATCTCGAAAAAAATTAATATGCAGAATTCTCACCCAGTCAACATCTTGACCAAGCATTCTTCTTGCATTTTCTCCGTTTCTAACCTGGAAAACGTATCAATGGATTTACATACTATGATCAATTTCAAACTGGAACCTGTAACTCGATTTCACCAATCAAATTGGGGCCCCAGATAAAGCAGCTTCAAGCTTTTCTTTGAGGGCGTCGAACAAACAGCATCCAGGCCTTCGCACAAACCTTCGAGTAGACAACATAAACCCTTTCCAAATCCTTCATCAAGAAATATTTCAAATCACTCTTTTTTTTCTTCCTCTCCACGGTTGTATCAACGGAAATGTTTTAAGGATGGTTTAATTTTCTTCTAGACTCTGATTAAATTGATAGATTTGATTAATTAAGCAGATTTCACAAACTCGCAAAAATAAGTTTTATTAAGATTACAAAATTAAGATATTATATTCAAATCACATATACGTTTAGTTAACCATGAACCATATATGCAAAAAAAATAGATTCCGATAATACATTTCTATTAGAAGAAACGAGGAAAAAGAAAGAGCAACATGTATAGATATGCAAATCTATCATAATAGATTATAATTCTATCCACTAAATCAAATCTTATCGCATAAAATATTCTACTATAATATTTTTTATATTCTCCATAGATCAATAGGAATAGTAATTCTTACCTATGATGTTCTGGAATTGCGAGAGGGAATGAAGAGGATCGTGTTGCCCCAAAAAGTAAGTCTATGAACTAAGAATAAATGGACTTTCATTGGTTAGTTCAAGAAATACTTGAATTTCAAAATGTTGACAACGATTGAGTTTTTTTTTTAAAGATTGAATATCACCTCTTTTGAAGGTAACAAATAGATTGTGTTAAGAAACAACACCTCTTCAGAGCCATTTTCGAATGAAGCACTCATTGCTCTACCTCTTGCTGTAAGAGACAATGAAACAATCTATAGAACTCTTGTTTAAATTTCTCCATAAAAAGAACGTTGTAATTCTAAAAATAGACATTGGAAAAAAAATTGTTTACCATCTCCAGTCATTTCCGCCCATTTGCCCATGCATTGCAGTCGAAAGACGCACAAAACCTCTCCACGCAATGATGGATATTGAGACATTTCTGGTTTAGGAATTGCAACGTCGAATCTAAAAATATTCAATCTCGAAAAAAATTAATATTCAGAAATCTCACCAAGTCAACATCTTGACCAAGCATTCTTCTTGCATTTTCTCCGTTTCTAACCTGGAAAACGATATCAATGGATTTACTATGATCAATTTCAAATTGGAACCTGTAACTCGATTTCACCATTCAAATTGGGGCCACAGATAAAGCAGCTTCAAACTTTTCTTTGAGGCCTTCGAACAAACAGCATCCAAGCCTTCGCACAAACCTTCGAGTAGACAACATAAACTCTTTCCAAATCCTTCATCAAGAAATATTTCAAATCACTCTTTTTTTTCTTCCTCTCCATAGTTGTATCAACGGAAATGTTTTAAGGATGGTTTAATTTTATTCTAGGCTCTGATTAAATTGAGAGATTTGATTAATTAAGCAGATTTTCAAATAAACCGAAATGAACTCTTTACAACCAATTTATTCTCCACCACTCCTAATTATTTCTCTGGCCTCAAACCGCTGCCCCCATTCTTCTCTCACTTCACCCTTCCTCTCCTCTAACTCGTATATGCTAATATCGTCCGCCTGGCAATTTTCATACGCCCAAATTTCAAATACATATCTACCAAACTAATTTTAAGGATAATGGGATACTTCAGATTTGATTTTGGATGAATGAATTCCACGACGTTAAAACTTACATGGTGAGAAACATAATGGAGTATAAAAAGTGAGAAATAAATATAGCAATTAATTCTCTTCTTTTGCAAGGAATGATAATGATACTCCCATGAATGCATTCCACGACTTTATAACTTACAAATCCAGAAGTAATAAGATCATCAGAAATAATAAGTAGGATAAACGTGAACAGTCAATGTCAAACATGTAAATAAAAGAAATAAATAAAGATAAAATGGGAAAAAAAAGTTTCCCAAACTCTTCACACTTTTAATAATAACTAGATAATTAAGGCGTGCGTTGCACGTCGCTTACACGTTTCACTCTATAATATTTCATTTGCATTTTTTTTTGTATGATAGAATGTTGAGTATTACATTTAAATATTATATTCAGGAATGGTCCACATGTTGTTTAGAGTTCTTCATTTCTTAAGAGTGAACTTCAATGCATTAATTCCCAATAGGATATCCAAAACCAAAATGTTCCATTTATTCACTAATACAAATAATAATTAAGAGAGGGAAAAAAAATAATTAAGGGGAAAAAAACACAGGCGAAGTGGTTGTTGAATGTATCAAATATTCTGTTATTTTAAGTTTACTAATTCAAATGTTGGTAGGAAATGGACTGATGATGCAATTCACATTCCAGAGTAAGTGTATAACACCTCGACAACGGAAATAATTTACTTATGGAACATATATGAAATGGTAACAAAGTGTATTATCGGTATGGCAAATATGGGATTCACCCTGCAATGTGAACGTTTATTACACCACCCACCAGTTCATGATCTCTTGCAGAGTGTAGGGTGGAGCAGACTAATGAATGATGAGATTAATTACTCATAATCTTTGTATTATTCCACATCTACTAATTTCATTAATAATTGAATGTGGCTCCAACTATGGGAGTAAAAGAGTATGACGGAATTTTTTAATGGGACAAAAATACCAAAAGTGGACGAAAATGACTAAATTCGAATATCGGATGATCACTTTTCAGAAATTACCAAACCTGAAGACTGAAGTTGGATTTGGCCTATTCACTAAAATTGATATTTCCCCTCTTTAATTATGTCATAACTATTGCTACTATTATTAATACAACTGGAAAATATTCAACAATAGAACTCCCATTATAATCATATCCCAGCTCAAATTAAATGACTGCTACACATACCAATAAATTGAAAATTGCTTCATAAGAATAAAAAGATTGATAGCTTTCAGAGATAAATTAATATAGTATTCGGCACGTTGATATACTTTGCACATACTTCAAACTTACACATAACAGAGAATAGAGTTAATTTTAACATGATTTGAAAGGAATTCATTAATATAAGCTAAGTATCTCTATTAAGCTGAAGCCTGAAGTTTAATTATTTTATCATATCGCAAACCACAACCTAAACTATAAATTGCAAACCACAACCTAAACCATAAATTGCAAACCACAACCTAAGCCACATCCCACAAATTTTAAGCAGTATAACAGGTAGCAAAGTAATATAGATGCAACTCAGAATTTTCTAGTTGTGAAAATAGAAAATGATTAGGCTCGCACAAAGTAGTTTATAAAACAAATATAGAACATAGAGAATTTTAGAGGATCACACCGTTGTATTACTAATTCACATGGCCTATTGCAAACATTGCATACACATATATGTGCATACTTATCAGTTTTTATGCAGGTGGGTTGATCCTTAACCAAAATGATGCAGAAAAACACAATGAGAATGAAGGTGTGTTCATATTGTTCAAAGAATTTGGTGTACACACATTCACAAAGTTATGTAACTCATGATTAATGTTATATCAATTAGAATGATCACGTGACATTACTCTTAAATCCCATGCTTTCTGTTGCACAATAGTTGCACCTTGAAGCTCTATGATGGATACCTTCACCATTGGATGATGAACCTCTTCCTCCCTTCTCATCTACATAACTTTAATCTACACTAAATAAGGCATCAAAGAACCTTGTCAATATGATCAGTCAAATAACCAAACATTTTCAGCACATAACTCACCCTTCGATGAACATCAAGGTTATACCCATTTCATCCATAGAAGGAATCAGTAGGAGCCTCAAAATTATCATTAGGGCAAAATGCATCCACCAAAATACCATGAGTAATCACATGTGGAAGCTTAATATTATCCATTTTAAGTAATAAAAGGAAAAGACAGCAGTACCTTTGCAAAGATATCATCTCAGTAGGACAAATTACTGAAGAAAATAGACAACGCTGGAAGTGTACATAAGAATTTCACAATTACTTACTGTGGGATATGAAGCCCAACACGGGGAGGAAACTCTGGCCACAAAAATTTTAAATTGATGCAGCGAATTTGTACTGCTTTCCAGGATGCAGCTCTTCTCCAATTGTGTTCCATCATTTGATTTACTTCATTCCAAGCACAGGGTCTGCAGAACTTTTGTTTTCTTCAGTAGAATATGGAGCTGACTACTGACTTTCTGATGTTTCACTATCTCCACCATGTTTTTTAGCTAAAGATAGGTACTCTTTCATCAGCGAACTAATCACATCCTTAGCCTTACAATGCATCAAGAGATACAAAAAAGACCTAAGTTAGTGCAATACAAAGTACTAAACATAAGGTTATATATAGAGGGTCTCCAAGGAAACAATGGTTTGAAGATAGAAGGGGAATGACTTACACATGCGTCCAATTTCTGTCCTTATAATAGATGTCAGAAACATTCAAATGTTAGTAGACTGCAAAACATATAGAAGTTGCTGAAAGAAAATCCCAAAACATGAGTATTCAAATATATTAAGAATAGCAATTATGTTTTATGTAACACACAAAGGACATGAGAAAGCATTATATACTAACTAATTGTTGAGGGTTTGTGCCAAAGAGTTCTTCTTGTAGCAGATCAGAGTAGGACATGTTAGCAAGAGGAGTCACTACAACAAGTGCACTTCTACCATTTAATATTGAACCGTCTGGAAGTAAATTGCTATCATCATCAACTTCATTGTTTTCTGTAGTATTGAGAGGTGAACCAACTTCATTATTTTTTCTGAAAAGCTAGTGGAATGACATCAAAAACATTGAAAGTTTTGTTATTGCCAACAAATTTTCCATTCAGCTCTTGTCACACTCAAATATCAGAAGCTAATTCAATCTTCATTAAAAATGTTTCCAAATTAAATTTGCATATTACCTTCCCGGTAATCTTGACTTGTTATGCAGTTTCAAAAGTAACAAAACCTACTTTCATGCCATTCTTTTTCTTTGCAGATTTGAATATAACTCCCTATCATAGAATTTTCGTAAGGTGATGAGATTTAAACACACTATATGAGTGAATTTTTAAGCACACTATATGTTGTAATAAAATGTCATAGTATTGAAACAAAGTTTTAAATTAGAAACATAGTATCCAAATTAATGCATACCAGTCCTTATCACAAAGAGAGATAACCTTCATAAATCTTAAAGCATAAGTTTAACTAAGAACAATTGTTAGCCCATTCATGTAATAAAGTCAATAAGAAGGTATCAATTACTTATTAACTAAAAATAAGAAAATCTAATGGAAGTAAAACCTTGTAGTTAAAAATTTCTAAATGAAAATCGTGCTCTGTTATGTGCAACTTACCAGGCAATTTCCAAAATGTTCTCCTGTCATGTGCAATCTCATATGATTGTGCAAGAGCCTCACTTATAAGTCTCTGTTTATGTGCCAAAACTGATTACAGAGTCAAGATCTAATCACAGCAATTGTAACAATAAACAAAAATACAGAATAATAAACTTGAACAATATTAGACAAACCTGACATTACACTAAGAGGGAAGAAAAGACGGCTCACTCAGAAAGCCATTCTTATACGTATAATAAGACTCCAGGTTCTCCACGGCCTACAGTCGATTGCTGTATATTTTTTGTCAAATGAAACCCCAATAAGTGAACATGAGAATCAGATTTTGAAATGCATAAATGATCAAAATCGACTACATTACAACGATCAAATTGTAAATTTTAAATTCCCAAATTAAAATTAAAATTTGGAAGATTTAAACTTCATACAAATTTCAGTCATTTGTGAGAATTAAGCGACTGCAAGTTCATATAAATCTTACTTTGTGCGATGACCAGGGTAAGGTTTGTGAATCCCATCCACAAAGTAAACCGTCGGATATTCCTGGACGTCGAACTTCTGGCGGAGCTCCGCCTCTTCGGTGGCCTCGATTTTCGCCACCACCGCCTTGTCCTTGAGCTTCGTCGCTGCGGCGCGTACTCGGGAATCAAGATGAAAGGGAAAATTTAAGAGGTAATCAAAGGTTATGCGTCTGTTTTTCTTGTCCTGCTAAACGTTTTATTTACCTTAATTAATGCTGCTAAAACGTTTTATTTACCTTAATGCTGAAACTTATGGCATTAGTTAATGGGTAGATACTAAGACAGGATGAAATAGTAGTAAACAAAAATAAGGTAGGACAAAATGGGAAAAAAAATGTTTTACAACTCCTAGCCACCTTTAATATATTAGGGTTAATAGAATAGTTCCATTGTACACCAAATTATTAACATGCAATGGGTCAAAATATAAGAAGCGGGTCGCATATATAAGCCCAAAAAAACACAATTAGATCATTTCCCCTTCACACCTAGGTCAGAAATCTCTCCACCTCTCAACCGCATCAGCCGCCTCCCTTCCACTTTCTCTCTGCCGCTCTGCCTCTATCCAACCGCTTTCCCTTCGTTCCACCTCCGTCCACCTCCCACTCCACCCTCTCTCTCTATTCATTCTTCCTTCCACGGCGTTGCTCTCAAAGCCCGCCCAATATTCTCCCTCTCTGCGGCCACCGCTCCCAAACCACTCTTTGTCATCACCGCGATCAAGAAGGTTGTTTCCGTTCTCTAAGGCGTCTCCAATGTTGAAGGTGTCGTCACTCTCTCATTCAGGTATTAAGGTGAAAGTTGGGAAAATCAAAATGAAGAAGCTCAAAATTAGGGGTACCTGCGATGGAATTAAGATTTCGATCTAAACCAAATCAGATCTGGCGCTGTGGATTAATTTGGAGATCAATAGAAAAGAACCAAATTTTTTCATGTAATGTTAAACTGTATTACTTTTTTAATAATGTTGTATTACTTATTATTTATTAATGTAAGTTTGTTAAAGTGTCGGAGATGAGAGAGAGAATAATCAGCTGTGAAATTCAACTCCTAATGAATTTATCTACAATGCGAGAGAATAGTCAGATGTGAAATTCAACTCCTAATAAATTTGTCTACAATGCCTCAGATCTGTATCATCGAATACTTTAAATTTGCCATTATCAGATGTTGTATTTTTTGTAATTCAATAGTGTACAAGTTTTTCTTAATAAGTGTATTACATTTTTTATTTTTATACATTACTTTAAAAAAAGTAATACAATTATAAATACAATCAAATACAATAATACCGTCATTCTAAAATTCAATTAATATCAATTTGAATTGAATAAAAAAGTTAAATTAATTCTAAAAATTTTTGAATATTAGGAGAGATAGTGTGAAAAATTGGGAGAAATATAGAGTGAAAAAGCTGTAGAAATTAGAAAGTAGTAGAAATTAGGAGAGGAGTAGGAGAAAAGGAAGGGGATGAAAAGGAAGGAAATGAATAAAATATGGATCAAAATTATTTATATATGAAGGGTCAATGAATTTGGATTATTTGGTACACCTTAAACCGGTGCACATTAGTATTTGCCTAATTAATAATATAGTAGGATTTTAATATAGTAGGATAGGATAAGTAATAGATAATTAATAAAAAAAATATAATTGCGGATTGAATTATTTTATTTATAATTAATAGAATCTACAAAAAAAGTAATAATGTTCTTAATAAAAAAGTGATATTTGATTAACGAAAAGTAAAATTTATCTAATTGAACTATTAAATTAATAATTAATAGAAGATATAAAAAAGTGACAATATTTTTAATAAAATGTACTAATATTTAATTAATGAAAAGTGATAACTAACCAATTTAACTATTTTATGAAAAATTAATAGGACGAACAAAAAGTGATAACAATATAATTAATAGAATATACAACAACTAATAACGTTCTTAATAAAAAGTGATATTTGATTAACGAAAAGTAAAATTTATCTAATTGAACTATTAAATTAATAACTAATTGAAGATATAAAAAAGTCACAACATTTTTAATAAAACGTAATAGTTAATTAATGAAAAGTGATAACTAACCAATTGAACTATTTTATGAAAAATTAATAGGACGAACAAAAAGTGATAGCAATAATGTTCCTAATAAAAAATGATATCTGATTAAGGAAAACTGATAATTGTCTAATTGAATTACTTCATTAATAATTAATAGAATGTATAAAAAAAGTGACATTATTTTTAATAAAGAGTGATACATAATTAATGAGAAGTGATAGCATTCCAATTAAATTATTTCATAGGATGAATAAAAAGTAATAACATTTTAAATAAAAAGTGATACATAATTAATAGCTGACCTATTTAACTATTACTTGAATATTTAATAAATTGGATAAAAAGTGATAATACTTTATTAATAAAAAGTGATAATATTTTTAATAAAATGTGATATATAATCAATAAAAAGTGATAACTATCAAAATGAATAATTTTATAACTAATTCGTTAGATAAATAAAAAGTGATAATATTTTTAATAAAAAATGATATCTAATTAGTAAAAAAAAAGGTGATAATCGTCTAATTGAATTATTTTAATAATTCATTACATGAATAAAAATGATAAAATGTTTAATAGAAAGTGATGTTTGATCAATAAAAAGAGACAATAATTTATTAAATTATTTTATGAATAATTCATGAGATAAATAAAATGTGAAACTTAATTATTAAAAAGTAATAAAATATTTTTTTAAATAAAATAAAAATATGTAACACCTTTAATAATTAATATAATACTATTATAAAGAAAAAGAAAACAGTAAAATGAGTAAACATTTTTCTAATTATTTGAGGGCACAGCACACTGCCCTTCTTTTTCGTCGTTAAATTTGACGCGATCGGCTCCTCCCACTTAATGGGGGTTTAATGGATAGTTCATCTCACGAAATAGGATCCGTGACACGATCTCGCACAAGACCTATCCCATTTTTACAAGGTTGTCTGTTTAGTTCCTTCTAAAGTTGTGTGTTTGGATTTTCCTAAACATCTTTTACTATTTTTAATTATGTACCTCTCCCCTTTCTCTTTTTCTTTTATTTTTAATAATATTATTGCCTAGTTCAATATATGTAACTATAGGGTAGGTCTTGCGTGAGACCGTCTCACGTAAGATCATTTTTCACCTTTTAAAATAGTTATCACTTTCGCTATAAAACGTTATCACTTTCGCTTTAAAATGTTATCACTTTTTAATTATACTATAAATTGTTTATGAAATAGCATCATCATTTTTCATTAATTTATTATCACTTTTCTGTATAAAAGTTGTCACTTTCTGGCCGTCTCACATAAGCCCTTACGTAAGGCGGTCTCACACAAGCCTTTGCCGTAATTATAATTATTACTTATTTATATATTATAATTTTTTAATTAAATTATAATTATTATATCTATACTATTTAACAGAGGGAAAAGGCTTGCGCGAGACCGTTTCACAAATCTTACTTGGTGAGACGGATCCCAAAATACCCATTTAAGGGATGTTGACCCGCGCTACATTCGCTAACTAAGAAAACTAATTAGGCGATAATCTAACTGTATACTACTGTACTAGTACAAAGCCCATGCATTGCACGGGATAACATTCTAAATAATAAGATAATCTATTACTATAATTATAAGAAAATTTTTATGATCTCAATTAATATAATAAAATAAATTACTTCTTATTCTCATAATTTTCAAATTAAAGTATATTATGAAATTATTATTTGAGTTTTTTATTTTTTTATGTAAGTGTTAACTTGAGTTTGAGTCGGATCAAAATAGAACATGAAATATTCGTTAAAAAATTTTTTTGCGCCACCCCACAACTACTAACATATTCCCATTTAATAAAATTTTTAAAAAAATTGTTTTTTTTTAACTTATTCTAATTTAATAATAAGACTGAAATTGAAATTTTATTTACACTACATGAGTGTTTATCAAATTTTTATTAAAAAAATTAAAAAAATAATTTTAATTCATAAAAAGCATTCACAACAATTCAAAATGGAACTTTGTATATAGTATAAAAAAAGACTTTTATTCTTAAATCCTCTTATGAGATACGTGGAGAAAACAATCATGGTCCAAGTAAGCAAAATATAAGTGATTTTTTAGCTTGCAAAGTAGAGAGCTTTAACCCTTTATCTAATTACTTTTTATATTTAAGAAGCATACTCTAAAAATCATCATCTCTTTTTCCACCCTTCAACATCTTTTTTCATGATCAACTTTAGAAAAAAACAAGACCAATTCTATATATACACAAAAATCCAATGAAATTTGTGGAAAATAATTAAATAACAATACGGTAATACACAAAAATCCAATGAAATTTGTGGAAAACAATTAAATACAATATGGTAATAAATTCATTGTATGAATGAGAGGAAGGTGAGATAATGCCAAATTATATTAATTAATAAAAACTATACATGAAAAGTCAAATTTATTAATTATTAATCACAATTAATCAAAATATAACGGAGAGATTGGGATAAAAAAAGGAAGTTGGGATAAAAAGAGAAAATAAAGAAATAAAAATAATCAAAAAATTGTGTGAACGACACATCAGTATGGAAGCTTTTGAGGGATGTCACATCATCATCTCAAAAACTCTCCAAGATTATTATAAAGATTTCTTCTTTTAACGTTTTCTTTCTATTATATTAATTTTTATATATTTTTATTATTTAAAAATGTGACAATTAATTTTCTCTGTCATTTAATATAATTTTTAATTTAAATATTATAAATTTAAAAAAAAGTGATAATATTTTTTTAAAAATAAAAATAATATTTTTAGTAAAAGTGATATTCTATTAAAGAAAAATGATAATTGTTTATTTGAATTATTTCGTAAAAATTTCTTAGAACAGATTGAAAGTAATATTTTTGAAAGTGACTTTTAAATAAGAAGAAGTGATTCAGAGGATGACAAAAAAGTGATAATGATTGCTATTTTCTTTTGGAAAATATGAATCTCACCCTCAAGTGTAAGGAATCAATTGTAATGCGCGTGTAACCAAATTAAATTATCGAACCCACGTGATAGTGTCAGAGTGAAAAATAAATCTAATATGATTATTTCTATTTAAGACAAACTCAAGTTTTATTGACCAAGAAAAGAGAAAATAATAAATAAATAAAATAAGATACGTTGGGAGAAAACAATCAAGTATTCCAAGATAAGAGACTGATAATGCAAAGGACAATCCAGCTTAACCATGTGACAGATTATTCTAAAGCCAAATTAATTACCTACATATATTTATAAGAGAATAGCTAAGCCTAGTTAGACCTCTTTGATAAGGTAGACTAACATTTATAATGAGCTGCAAATTCTAGGATCGATAAGGAATTAACTCTCACTCCCTCTATAGGCCAATAGATATCATGTCATAAAAAGAAAAGAGAAAGTACATCAAGAGTACAACCAAAAAGATGTAAAGAGACCAACACGGTCTTAAGAAGCCTATCTGAATCTGAAATATTCTCTATTCATGTCTTGAAACAAAACATTATGTAAATAAGTTGACGCAAAATCCATCCATGTCAAAGGCCCTCCAACTTGTGAAAGAGTATCAGCTGCATTGTTCCCTTCCCTATAGATATGTGAAATATGGAATGTGAAATCCCTGAGTAAGTCCATCGCTTTTCTCCATCGTGCCATCACCTTCCAAGGAATTGTCGGGTGTTGCTGTTTTAAGGCATATACCATATAAGTCGAATCAGTTTCAAGCCAATGATGCCTCCAGTTTCTCTCGTGCGCGAACTCAATGGCTATGCATGCCGTAATCAGATCTGCTTCCAACGTAAATCCATGACCCAAACCACAGGTAAAGCACCCCATCGGAAATCCCCTGCTATTTCGAAATGCACCACCGCAAGAAATAATTCCAGGCCGACCATTCGCATGACCATCAATGTTGACCTTTACCCAACCTGTAGCCGGAGGACGCCACTTGACAGGAGTTATCGTAAGAGCCTTCCTCGGTCTTCCCTTTATTCTAAAATACCGAAGAGTATTATAATCTCCAATGGTATTACTCATGCATCCTAGATTGAAGTTCTCCCCCTCTTTGATAAGAGCCATCAGCTGTGCCTTGATTTGGGATACCCTCACTATCTTGTCGCATAATTGATCATCATATCCATCATTCATCAATAGGTTACAGTTGTGCCATATTATCCATACATAGGTAACAATGGCAACCTCCAAATAGAAGCAATCTGTGCACTTTCCGAGACCTCCATTACATGTGTAATAAACCCAACAAATGATTGATCTAGGTGAATCCACTGTCCAAAAGAAAAGCCTGCCAGGATATGCCTTAGTATCTCTACAGACACGGGGCAGTTCAAGAACAGGTGCTCTTCTTCATTCTTGCAAAGGTAGTACCTTGATGGACCACGAAAACCCCTTGCAGATAGAATATCCCATGTAGTAAGCACTCCCCGAATGATTTTCCAGATTGTGATGGATCACCTCGACGGAATAAATAAAGCCCATATCCATTTTTTCCAGTTCACTTCCTAGAAAGCATGTCTCAAATGGATATATGCTACCTTAGAAGTAACATTACCCTAAAAAGATTTTTTCCACACTCTATTATCTTCAAAGTATAAGGACATGTGTGTGTTTAGAATCATGTCCACAATATGCGGGTAAGCCTATGTAAAACTTGGCATAAAATGCCAATCTTTTTCATACAAATATCTCCTATAACATCATCATATCTTGCTCGGGATTCATATGGGATGCCTATCATGTCTGCTATAGGTACACCGATCCAATTATCAACCCAAAACTTGATCTTAGTATCATAACCCACTATCCATGTTTCCTCCTCCTTCAGCCAATTTATATGACTCATACACGCCCCTTGGATAGATGAGGGGGTGTATCGAGATCTCAGGGTACTTCTTGCAAACCATCTGTTTGTAATGAAGCTTAATACACCATTTCCTTCCATAATTTTCCATGCAAGTTTCATGACATACGCCTTATTCGCCGTTCTAATGGATCTGATACCCAATCCTCATTCAGTCGTAGGCGAGCATACTCTCTTCCATCCCACCGTAAAATGATGCTGCTTCATTGGGTCCCCTGACCAAATGAAGTTTCGACATGCAGTTTCAATTCTCTTTATTTGATGTCTCGGCCACCTATATATCATCATCATGTGAACAGCCGATGATATGATAACTGAGTTAACCAAACATATTCTGCCTACCATCGACAATGTGTTGCCCTTTCATCTTTGAAATTTGCAAGGATGATATCTGTAGCTACTGAAATTGCACGATTTTAGGAGCTCCAATGAAAATTGGAGGTCCAAGATATTTGAATGGGAAACTCCCCTCCTAGATGCCCAGTAAATGATGAATGTGTCTCTTATTGACTGTTGTAACATGTCTACCGAAGTATACCTTTGATTTTGAAGGATTAAAAACCTGACCAGACATGGTTGCATACCCTTGCAATATGCCTTTGAGACACAAGATAGAATTCTCATCTCCCCTATAAAATATAACGATGTCATCAGCATAAAAGAGGTATGGAGGAATGAAATTACTTCGGTTAGCTTTAGCTTGGATCAATTCTCCATCGTGGATCTTTCTTTCAATCCATTTTTCCAAGAATTCTATGCAAAAAAGAAGGGGTGATAGTGGATCCCCCTGACGAACTCGTCTTCCACAACCAAAGAAACCCTCTGGGCTGCTATTAATAAGGATCGAGATTTTTGCTGAAGTGAATATAACCTGTATCCATCTTATGAAAGTTTGATGAAACCCCATTTTTCATAGAACATGCAGGATGAAGCCCCAACGCATGGTGTCAAAGGCCTTTTTAATGTCCACTTTAAATCCAACACTCCCCCGTGTAGAGTTGTTGAGGCTGTTAAAACTTTTCAAAGCTATCGCAATACAATGATGAATATTGTGCCTAGGAATAATCTAAATTGATGAACCCCCAAGTGCTTGTTTAAAATCGGACCAACTCTGCATGCCAAGATTTTGGTGAAAACCTTAAAAAAGAAATTGCAATGATTTATTGGTCGGAAGTCTTCCACTTTGTTAGCCCTTTCCACTTTAGGAACCAAGACAACAAAATTACAGTTAATGCCAGATGGAAGTTGTCCGTGAGAAAAGAAGAATTGAACAGCATTACAAGTGTCTTCTTTAATGAAATACCAGCACTTCTGATAAAATGATCCACCAAATCCATCCGGCCCAGGGGCACTGTCCTCCAAAAGATCCATCACAGCTTGTTTGATTTCGTCATTTGTAGGGGTAGATGTTAAAGCTAAGTTTTCCTCAACTGACATGAAAGGAGCAAGCACTACTACAAATCTGTGGAAAGACATCATTGAATAGACATCGGTTTTGAGTAAAATGTGATGTCTTTTTATGAAGAACCGATGTCTTTTCAATAACCGATGTCTATCAGCAAAAAAATACGCTGATAGACATCGGTTTTAATTCAAAATGCGCTGATAGACATCGGTTTTAACTAACCGATGTCTATCAAGTGATGCCTATTCTCAACTTAAAAAAACACGCTGATAGACATCGGTGGACTAAACCGATGTCTTTTATATGATGTATATTATTTGATAGACATCGGTTTCACTAACCGTTGTCTATTATGTGATGTAATTCAAAATTTTAATTTTAAAGCTTTTTGCGAGATAGAGGTTCGAACCTGACCATATGCTTCACCATTTAAGTTTTCAAGCCATTTTTACCAAATCATATCTTACTAAAATTTGAAAAAAAAAATACATATCTAATTAAATTTAAACCTTAGAATTCTTCTTTTCCCTTTAACCCACCTAACGCGCCTGCAGAAACACACTTCTCATTCTTCCCCTTTTTCGCCGATGTTGTATACAAGCCCTAGAATTCTCGTTTCTCTTCGAAACTCCCCTTACCGATGCAGCCCTTACCGCTAATATTCATTCTTCTCTTCCTTCTCATTGTCTTCGTCGCTGCCCTTACCGACTCTGCCGCTCTAGCAAAGATTCTGCTCTTCCTCACCGTCAAGAAGTTTTCGCCACTACTCCAGCAAAGGTTATGCTTGTTGCCTTTTATTGTACTAGTTATTCTTTTTGTTTTTAATTAATTACATTTTAGTTGTTTAATGTTGCTGAGGGATAATCAATTGTATTTATTTATGAAATGGTATACATATATTAATAGCTTAACTGATGAAGAATTATATGTGTGTG
Source organism: Pogostemon cablin (assembly GCA_023678885.1). Taxonomy (NCBI): domain Eukaryota; kingdom Viridiplantae; phylum Streptophyta; class Magnoliopsida; order Lamiales; family Lamiaceae; genus Pogostemon; species Pogostemon cablin. Next base: position 20,727,831 of record CM042979.1, on the reverse strand, counting down.
TATATATATATGGAGAGGACGAATATGTGTCTAGAACTAGGTCAATGTCGCTGCTTTCATGAATACAGGGGTGAGCCTTTCTTCCTCCCTCCACCTTTTTTTTGTGATTTTCCTGGTGGTAAATGGTTTTGCTGGTCAAATTTTATTCAAGAAGACTCATAATGTATAAGAATTCTCCGAAGCCCCTATTTAACCAAATAGTCGCAGGAGTTAGGTAAGCATAGGTTTAGGATCAAAAGGCAAGTATTTAAACACGTTCTTATTAAACTTGTCCCTATCAAACTTTTCATATCATTTAAAATTTTGTTGTAAAAGATAAATGGATTTACAATTTTTATTGTAAAAGTTCTGTAAAAAACAACACTGCAAGAGTTATGAGAAATTGTGAAAGGAGAGATAGGTTGCTAATTGCAAGCTAACATACTTTGCATCCTTAACAGGACATTCTCATTCTGAGCCGTGAGGGTCGTTGTTCCTCAGGCTTCCGCAGTTTCGCCAATTGAATAGTCTGACAATAATCCCTAGAGCTGGACACGAGAGCCCATATTTCAATAGTGCATAGGACTGGGACGGGAGTGGGGTTGAAATCTAGAAACACCCGTTTAATCTCTATTTTGCGGGCTAGGTGAGCAACTTTCTTCCGTGCACTTGTGCACTTCCTGTGAGCAGCTTCTTCTGTGCACTTCTCACCTAAAAGCTTTCACGTTCTTATTAATCTATTCAATAGATATTCTATTTCAATAATCTATTCAATAGATATTCTATTTCAATTTTTTCTTTTATTTATTTATTTATTCATTTTTGCACACACTAATAAAAAATGCTTGCCTGCTTTGCTTTTTTAGGGAAGGAAAGGGAAAGGGTTCTAATTATTATAAAAATATTATATTTGTTAACCGAGTGTGAGGGCTTTCAACTTTGACACTTTGACCCCGTTTTTATTTCCGTCCCTGTGGAAAATTTGTTCTTTTTCTTTTATTATTATTATTATAAAAAGAAATCCTTATTTATTTATTTATATTTCTCCAATCAACTTATCATGGAATTGTTGACTTTATCACTTCAAGTGATTGTATTATACTGATAATTAGAATCATACGTCATTTTGAAACCTTATTCCTAATTTTAAAATGTGGCATAAGTCATTTGGTACTCTTAACTTAAGTTAGTTGTGAGTAAAAATTTCAATGAGTAGTGCGTAAAATTTCAATGAGTAGTTGTACTTTATACATCCCATTTTACTCCTTTTTAGTACAGTCTATGTTTTCTCTCTTTACATATCGTATGTGTTGTGTGAGATTGAATTATTTTCATTGAAATGCAGCCAAACAATATCAAAGACATAACTTGTGTCGAATGAGATGAGTTGTTGAGCTATCTCGTTTGCAAGAGGTATCAAAGCTTGGACTCAAAATTAGAAGCTGAGATTAAGGTGAGTGTGTCTATCTATAACAAGAATTGGGAGTTGGTATCACGATCCCATTTTTTTTATTTTTTTCAATGCGAACTGGTCACTGTTCCTCATCCAAAATTAGTATCCCCTATTTATAATAGAAATTGGGGGTGATAAACCCACGCCACAAACTCTATCTATTTAATAGTAAGTTGTTATTTATAGTAACTTACTATTTATAGTATGTAAGATTTATTATTATTAAATGTATTGATATTAAAAAAGTAGAAGTATTAAAGACTCCATATAGAAACCATGTAATAAGCTAGATGCGTCACATATAAGTATGATTATTATAAATTATAGATAATTTAAAATATCATGATTAGAATGCAGCAGTGATATTTTTTTATTACCTAGTTGTGTTTTTAGTAGAAATGACGTCGCTTTTGTAACTATTATATGTGTAGGATGTGAGATTTTTGTATCATCGTTTATAGTAATTTTTTATATGGTATCGTTTTCTTACATATCGCTTTTTATATTTCTTTTATAGTAAGGCTTATGGAATGACCTTAGACATTGCTAACTACAAGTGATATAAGATATTTTTTGGTAATATTGATACTTCTTATATGCTTGGTTAAGTAGGGTTACTATATATCAATAAAATGGACAAAACATGGATGCATAAAGATCGATTATCAGTTGAATACAGTAAGGGGTTGAATATTTCTTGCAGTTTGCAAATGATAATGTCGATTCTAATGTCATATCATGCCCTTGTTCAAAGTGTGGAAATCTTTGATTCTTCAGAGTGTGAGCAATGACCATAAAACAATTCAGAAACAAAACAAATATTCCCATAGATTGGCACGCAAAAGTTATGCAAACTATGCACAAGAAAATGTATAGTGCCAATCTCTAGCCACTCTACCAATGTCTTCGTATTGTTAGTATTTAATTACGATGAATTACTTTCAACTAAGCATAATTGATTTATTCCATGTAGCCCTCAAAGTTGAGTGGGAATATGGAGATAGATAGAGCTATCGTCTGGATTGAGAGTCGGAAAAATAAAAAAGGAGAAGTTGAAGGAGAAGACCTCAATAAAAAAGTGAATAAAATTGTAAGTAAACCTTCTAAAACTCGTGTATGACATCATTATGCCAATTAATATTGTAAATGAGATTACTAGTCCAAGAAAAATAGATGGAAAGACTGAACATATATCAAATGTGTGTTGATATATTGTTATGATCTTTTGTATTATAGAATGAGTGCATAGAAGTTATGAAGAGTGGAACCCAACAATTTCATGGAATAAAGGATGGTATTCTTGCTAAAGCTCTTGAAAAAAGCGAACATGGCGGTCGAGTGAGGGGTGTTGGGGGTGACATTACCCCAACAACATGGTTTAATCTCCCTAAAGGCAAAAATGGTGACAAAGTAACAAATAGTCATATCATGGCACGCATAGAGAGACTAGAAGCTACTATTTACAAAACTCACGAATGGAGTGACATTGATGATAAAGGTAGTTGCTCAGTCAAGAGACCTACATCCACGGATACTGTTAAGAATATAAAGAATGATGAATTTGAAAAAGAAGTGAAGAAGGTAAATCTCGCCCATCATGCGAAGAGGACCATTGACGTTGTTGATGACGTACAAGAGATTGCGGATAATGAGTGGTTGGCTGTTCATGATGAGAATGAATTAAAGGTATAACTCAATCTAATAGGTGCAGTCATTAATTTTAACATATTTGATTTTAATATGTTATCTAAGTTAACATGAGATCTTATTATAGGGAGGAAAAATTGTGGCATTGAGCTTGGAGTCATGCACAGATATTGCTGCTTACGGAACAATTGTAAAAGTTGATGGAGCAAGGGCTAATTGTATGCGAGTTGTAATTGACGAAGCTGTTGATTCAAATGCAATTTTACCATTACCAACAAGTGAACATCATAGTATTGGTGATGCAGTTGGATATGATGTCTCATGGCCAATTCACTTGATAAATTTACAAGTTCAGGTATTCTCTTATATCTAACAATATTAAAAATATATAAAACACATTTGACTAATCTTTCATTGTACATTTATTTTTATTTAACTTAGAAGCATGAAAAAAAGCAGAAGAAAGAGACGCGTATCCTTGATTTTGAATCAGTACCACCCACTCTGTATGCGTTGCATTGTTATGCCGTTAAGCCTACATCACGCATCATACAAATTAAGTTGAATCCATATGTTTTTGGCCATGATCAAATGTTGTTTGTTAACTTTGATGATGTTGAGCCATTTTGTCACTTGGAACCAATTTCTGGCACATGTATCATGGTTTACATATGGTAAGTAATCTAGTTTTTCACTATTTTTATCTTAAATTTTCTAAAATGTTTTTGTTTATTTTTATTTTCATCTGTCGATTAATGTGGTAGGTGCACTTATCAAAAGTTGAAGCTTCGGAACAAACTTGAACAAATCATATTTGTTAATCCAAGTAATGTCAGCCACAATCACTCGACCATAACAGAGAAAAAAATGATGGATCAAGACATTCAAGAGAGGGCACGTGCTCTGGTAGATAGATTGGTTGACACAACAACGTCAAATCAATTATGCATAGTGCCATGCAATGTGTAGTAAGTACATATTTAATTTATAGTGTTATAATCGTTAATAGCTATCAATTTTGCAATAACTTGTCGTGTGTTTATGTATAGTAATCACTGGATTCTCACAATTATCTTTCCACACAAGGAAGTGGTGTGCTTATTAGATCCCTATTATAAAGGCAATCATGATGATACTTGGAAACAAGTTGTTGACTTGTATGTTATCGTTGCAACCCTCATGTTTCTCTAGTATAACTTTACATCAGAATTATTCAAATGAATTCTACTGATTATTTTTATCATGCCTGAAGGGCTCTACGTTTGTTTAACGCTCGAAAAGGTATAAAGAAAAGAAGAAAACAAATTATGTGGAAAGTAATTAAGGTACAACAAGATATTGTTGATCACTTTAGTCCAATTTTACTTTAATTTAATTTGCTAATGTTACGTTTCTAATATAGGCTCCAAAGCAACCAGATGAATTCCAATGTGGTTTTTATGTATTGCGATACATGAAACAAATACTTGAGTCTGATCAAACATTAGATATCGACTCGATTCAATCATTGGTAAGTCAAATTAATTTAATGATAAATTTACTATAAATGAATAATAAATGTTTGTTGGTGTTCGTATATTACAGTTCATGCAAGATACTTACACTTCTGATGAAATTGATGAAGTGCGAGCTGAATGGGCTAATTGTGTTCTTCCATACACTTCTAAGTAAAAGGTAATAAATGAGCATTCGTGTGTGTTCTTTGGTGTAGAACATTTTATATAAATGGTTATTAAGGTTATCACATGTGGATGATTTATTGAATGAAACTAGATAGATCAGAGAAGTCTTTTTAAAAATTACTTAACTTTCTCTGTTTATTTCCATAACATTTATGCAATCACTAAAAAATCAACATGTTCTTTCCATATTAGTGAGTTGGATACTGCGACATAATTTTGTTTATCCTCTAATGTAGTCATGTTTTACCTTATCATTGGTTTATCCTTTTATGTTAGTCATGGTGTGGAATGTTAGATTTGAATTATTGTTTTGTGCTTAGTGTTTGTCGAGCCTGTGATTCATTGCTGCTGTGTTTCCATGTTATATAGTTATCCTTCTTGTTATCTCTAGTAGCTTGTTATCTTGGTTCTTCATGGTTTTTTTGAATTTATGCTTACAAGATGTATTTGTACGGTAGGAGGTCGAGTCTCCAACAAATCCATGCATTAAAATTTGTTCCAAGTATTTGTTCAAGTGGGGTTTTGATGATATTGCTGAGAGGAGATCCATGGTAATTTTAGGGTGGTTTTGTGTAGTAATTTTGGATGACTTTTTAGATGACTTGAACATGTTTTAGACATGTAAAACGTATTTGTAATGGGAATTGAGATGTGATTATTTGAATATGATTTAATGTATTTGGGATTAGATGATTTGAGCATGTAATGTTTTTTTTTTAGATTTGAAATTATTGTAATTGTTGTTAATCATATCACCTGATATCTTTAATTGAATAGTTGTTAAATGATGTCTTTTCTAGAAAAGACATCGGTGGAGTACCGATGTCGAATGGTTTGAGCCGATGTCTTTTCTAGAAAAGACATCGGTGGAAAACTGATGTCTAACGATTTAGAGCCGATGTCTTTTCCAGAAAAGACATCGGTGGAATACTGATGTAAAATAGTTCGAGCCGATGTCTTTTTTAGAAAAGACATCAGTGGAAAACTGATGTCTGACGGTCTCGAGCCAATGTCTTTTCTACAAACGACATCGCTGGAATACCGATGTCAAATGGTTCTAGCTGATGTCTTTTCTAGAAAAGACAATGGTGGAAAATCGATGTCTAACGATCTCGAACCGATGTTTTTTCTAGAAAAGACATCGGTGGAAAACCGATGTCTATCAGCGTGAATTTTGACATCATGGGATACAACATCACCTATTTGGTGAAATAGACATCGGTGCGGCACCGATGTCTATCAGCGTTTTTCTACTAGTGAAGAAATCCTAGGTCATTAAAGTTAGCTTCATCTTCTGGAGCTCCAAACAGATTTTTATAATAATCAACAATGTGTGTAGCAATCTGCCCGGGATTGTCTAAGATTTCTCCATCAATAAGCATTGATTTGATAGAAGATCTGGACTTGTCAACTCTCTGTGATTTGTGAAAGAAATATGTATTTCTATCCCCATTCTTTAACCACGTACACCTATTTTTTTGTGCCCAAAATTGATGCTTATCAAGAAGTTTCTTGTTTAGTTCGACATGTGCATCTATTTCTTGATAAAAAAGCTCCTCTGAATCACCCTATTCTCAAATCCGAATTTGAATATCTCAGATTGTGTTTAGTGCGATTTCCACACCATCAAAACATTACCAAAGTTGTTAGTATTCCAACTCTTAATATCCTTTTTCAGCCTTTTCAATTTAGTGACGAACTTGATAATTGGATTATCATGATGAAGTGGTTTAGCCCAAGAAGTCTCCGCCAATAAAAAAAACTATATCTACTAGCAACATAGACTGGAACCGAAATGGTTTCGGAGCTTGTGTGATATTACCACAAGTTTTTAGAATAGGAGTATGATCTGATCCATGTCTTGCTAAAGTCGTAGCAATAATCGAATCCCATTTATCAAGAAATCCATCTGAAACAAGCACTCTGTCAATCTTAGAAGCCCTCATGGCCCTTGTAGCAGACATACCAACCCATGTATATTTAGCAACATACAAATTGAGGTCCGTCAACCCCGAATCACTCAAAAATTCCTTGAATTCCAATGAGCTTAGATTGTCATGCCGAGAGTTGTGAATTCTCTCGTGCGCTCCAATGATTGTATTAAAATCACCCGTGATTAGCATGTTATCCATTATAAGGTTGGAAATGTCCTCCCATAAGCACTGACGAATAACATGATCAGTATAAGCATGGACAAAACCAAAACGATAGTCGGCAGCATTGAAAATAAAATCAAAAATCATGATCTGAGAAGTGGAAAGAGTTACTCGGACTTGTGAAATAACTCGAGCATTGTAAAATACCCAAATATTTGGATGAAGTCCTTCTCGATGATTCTGTCCAGCAAATTGAAAACCAAGACTCTTCCATGTGCATGCAGGGATGGTCGAGAAAAACACCTTTGGCTCCGCAATAGCAAGCTAAAGAGGCTTATGCTTGCGGCATAATTCCTTAAGAGTTGCACGGGCAGATTCTCTCCCTATACCTCGAACATTCCAGAAGAGTACCTTCATTTGAAACTCAGCTTACGACCGTGCTTCGGCAGCTTGGCTAGATCAATCCATTGCTAGATAGCAGAAGAATGCATATTCTTCGAAGATTTGTTATACGGATCAATTAGCTTGACCCCAGGGGCACGAGATCTCGTTGAAGGTGGTGTTGTACGTTTATATGCTAAATTCCATTAAAGTCTAGAGCACTAGACTTCCCTTTTATTAACCCCTTTTTCTCCTTACCAATTACTTAATAATGATATTTTAACAAGTAATTAATGTCCCAAAGTAGAGGTGTTAAACGAGCCGAGCGAGCCTGAGTTCCCCATACTCGAGCTTGGCTCGAGTACTTATCAAGCCGAGCTTGAGTACTTATCGAGCCGAGCTCAAGCTCGGCTCGTTAAGGTAACGAGCTTATATACGAGCTCGGCTCAGCTCAAAAAATACTCAAGAGAGCTCGAGCTCGAGCTTGAGCTCGGCTAGTTAAGCAAAAATGTTGAATTTTTTAGCCTTCTCGAGTCGAGCCTAATATTAAGTATATATTTTTTATTATATTCAAAATATTTGTTTTATTATATATTATTATAATTAAATAATATTAATTAATACTATTAATATTATTAATTATTATTTTTGAGTCTTAATGAGCCAAGTCGAGTTCGGCTCGTTAACTAAATGAGTATATAACCAAGCTCGAACTCGGGCTCGAATAGACACGAATCATGTTGAGTTCGAGCTTTTTCAAGCTGAGCTGAGTATTCGAGCTGCTCGTTTTACATCACAGCTCTATCCCAAAGTGATTGTCTAACACTATTAGGAATTATAGGCCAATTCCCTAAGACTGTCATAGGAAACAACAACTATCATGCAGAAATAAAGAATCATATTAAATATCAATCAGTGATACCATCAAGAATAATTAAAGGAATCAAAACTCAAAACACAATAATTTGAAGTCTCAAAATATCCTCTTCAATAAGGAAACAAATATTCTGCAGTATAATAAATCCAAGTCTAGGGCAATCAAATCACACACGAATTAAACTATCAAAATCCTAACATTACCAAAAAGATACTTAGCCCATGAGTCTAAAAACTAGAAAGAATAAAGTAAAAAAAATATTTGTTTGGTTCTCCTTCTTCAACTCCGTCCTCTCCAGAATTCCCGTCTCCGATCAAGTAGACGAATACTCTCTTGAATCCTCTCCAGATGATGTATGGCAGATGATGGGTACAAGATAAAAGGTGGATATGGTGATTAGGGTTAAAAACTCTAGGTGATGGATGGTGGTAGATTAGGCGGTTTCTCCACACCTTTATGTGGTGATAAGAATGGAGTATATATAGGTGTGAGAATGGAATAAGACAAGGAGTAAAAGGATGTGAGATGTTGAAAAATCAAGAAAAAATATAAGTATGGAAGATATGGAGGGATGTGAGATTAGGAAATAACTTGGCCACCAAGAAAATAAGAAAAAGAGGGTAATTTTCGTGAATTTTCAGATTCTCGCTGGCAGCTGCGCGACTTCACGGTTTTGAACATAAATTCTTCATTCAAACTCCGATTGAAGCAATTCTTGTGCTCATGCGACCCTCTCTTCCGTAGCTTTTTAACCATATATTACACAACTAGTTTAGAATTCCACACAAATACAGAAAAATTACGCAAAGTGATCATCTGTTTTCTTGCATGTTGCACAAGTTCACCCTTCATTCCAACTTTGCATTTTTATCCTTTATCCAATCAAAACACAACAAAATACCTCTCATGCACCTTTTACTCAATAATCATTCAAAGTATTAAGATTTGTACAAATAATAGAAATTATACACTCAAAGATGTATCAAATTGGACCCAAAAATACATGAATTTCCTCTCTCATCAGATAACATTCTTAAAAAAATGTTATGTGATAAAGAAATGTGATATTCATCTAATTGAACTATTTAATGAACAGTTTGTATGATGGATAAAATGTGATAAAATTTTTAATAAAAAGTTATATATGATAAAACAAAAGTGATAATCGTCCAATCGAACTTTTTTATGAATAATTTGCATGACGATTAAAAAGTGATAAAATTTTAAGAGTTGATCTACTGTACAATTGGTGTACACTAATAACATGATCCATATTCATAAATGGATCAGGTATATAAAGCCCAAATAACTCATGGGACATTTTACTCCCCCGCATTCCTCACACAGCATACTCACTCTCCCCGCTCTCAAATCTCAATCCTTCCACCGCCGCACTCCTCCCTCCACCGCCTCCTTCCACCGCCCGCACTCTCCTACCGCCTCCTTCCACCCCCGCCTCCTTCGATGAGCAGTCGTTGAGTCTTTCCACGCCGCTTATGTCATCTTCTTCATCTCACGCACAATCACACTTCTCCATCTCCTTTCTTCATCTCACGCACCGGATCTGTGTGTCTAACAAATCTATTTTTTAGATTTATTCTTTCCGTGTATCTATTATTGCAGATTTTTTTTGTGTATCTAGCAGACCTGGTTACAGATCTATATTAGTGTATCTAGCAGATCCATATGTATTCTCTACCCTTACAGATCTGCTTCATATTTTATTTTTTTTATTTGCAATAATGTATGAATTTTTATTCATTCTTATACATTAAGAAAATATTGTAGCATATTACATTATAGTCAACAGTTTTTTATTTTCGAAAAAAAGAAATACATTTATTAAAAATAACATATACATTAATTAATTACAACTAATACAGTTAGTTATCAAAATAAAATATGATAAATTTAAAAATTAAAAAGAAATACATTTATTAAGAATATCATATACATTATTGAATTATAACTAATACAGTTAATTATCAAAAAATATCATACACTCAAAAATAAAAGTAATACATTTATTTTATACGTTGTATACAATAGTTAGTTAAAAGTAATACAAATTAAATTTGAAAATATTTGATGCATTTATATCGATAGTTAATAAATACATTAAAGAATAAAAACATATACAATTTTTTAAATAACATATACAATAATGAATAAAAAGATATATATTTACTTTAATAAAGCTGATACATTTTTTTTTCCAAAACTCTTCACTCCAGCTTTCTCAAACTCAAACTCTTCTGTTCTCTTCTGTTTTTACATCTTTCACATACAAACTTTTCCTCAAACTCAAATTCAAACTCACAGAAAAGACTTTTCCTCAAACACAAAGATCTCAAACAAACTCATCGATGCTTGTACAGATCTGGAAGATTTGTTCAAAAAAATTTAGAAGAACATTTCGATTGCATACAGATCTGGAAGATTTTTACGAAAAAATTTGGAAGAACATATCAATTGCGAAAGAAGTAAACATGAGAGACAGGAGAAAAAAGCCATGAAGTGGGGAGATAAGACATGGCGGAGGAAGGTGAGATACGACGGAGCAGAGGGAGAGAGCGGGGAGTTAGAGAGAGAGGAAGTGTGATATATTAGTGATCCATTTGACTCAAGTTCATATAAATATCATGGGTCATGGGTAAAATTTGACCCAATTACACCTTAAAAATTATTGCAGAGTAGTATTTGCCAAATTTTAAATAAAGAGTGATAGTCAATCAAGAAAGTGATAACCTAGCAACTGAATCATGGATAATTAAATGGAAGAATAAAAAGTGATAATTTTTTTAATTAAAAGTGATAACTGATCAATAAAAAGTGATGATCATAGTCATAAATAATTAACAGAAAGAATAAAAGTGATAATTTTTTAATTATATGTGATAACTGATTAATAAAAAGTGACAATCATATAACCGAATTATATTATGAGTAATTCGTAAAAAAAAAAAGTTATAATATTTTAAATAAAAATAATATAAATAAGTGAATATAAAAAATAAAATTAAAATGTATACTTACTTTTAATAATTAGAGATAATTAATACTGAATAATCTATTTAAAATTTAAAAAATAAAACCAAAAAAAAATTATTAAGCTAAGATAATGGTTAACAGCGAATTGAAACCATGTACTTTGGCATATAGACGCGCCCGCATTTTTATTATCATTAAATGGGTAGTCCGTCTCACAGAATGGAATCCGTGAGACGATCTCGCAGAAGACTCACCCTTAAGAGAATTATAATTATTATATATAATTATAAGGAAAAGACTTGTGCGAGACCGCCTCACGGATCTCATTTTGTGAGATGGACCCTCCATCTTTATCTTTATACTACTAAACGAGAGTTTTAGCTAATCCAATGTGTCAATCTCTGCTCATTCCAAGTTTGACGTGGCACATCCTCAAGATTTCAATGCTGATTTGTTAATTTTTTTAGCTTTCTCCAAAATTTTTTTAATTCAAAGTTTTCGATTATGTATTTTACTCTCCTTAATGATGGAATTATGGTAGATCACACAATCACACTGTCTCTCCCTCTCCATCTGCACAATTGGCATCACTTTCTCTCCATCTCCATCTCACGCCTGAACTTAGCCGCATTTCTAGTGAAATGTCAAGAGTAAGTGTACTCTATCGCTGTTGTATACGCGTGACCAAGTGCAAAATTTATAGTATTGTCTCCCAAGGGAAAAGGTAAACTCAAGTTGTATCCGGATTTTCCATTGATTTATGTTTTGTAAGGATTATCAAGATAAGGTTTTGATTTAAGAACTATGATTACTCTATCAATTAACTAATGACTTAGACAAGCAACTAATTATAACAAATATCAATCAAATCAAGTAGCAAGATGAGATGGAATGGATGAAGTGTATCTAAGAAAAGAGCAAGGCTAGCAACATCATGGTCAAGGTCTTATGTAGACTTCACACTCACTCAAGCATTGATGACTTTCAAGTTATGATACTAAGGGCAATTACAATTGTACCCCTAACCCCTATGGCCAAGGTGATTAGGTTCTCAACTCTTTTACAAGTTTAAATCTCCTAAGATTGTCTTACTCTCAATTCCCTCATGGGTACTATGATCATAAGTTGGTTCCCCTCACTAGTTCATCACTAATGTTCTATCATGAGGTTCTAAGCACTTGGAGGGAATGGCTTTCCTCCCCTCATACTAACCAAGTCACCTAATACAATCAATGATTCAATTAAACCACCACACATAATATTGGAATGACCATCCTAACACTATGCATAGAGAATTTAACCACACACATCATGCATCAAATGAGAATAAGCATTCATGATAGAAAGTAATCATAACAATCAATTCATCAAGCTTTAATAGTGCAAAAATCTACATATTTCCTAACCAATCATATTGCTAGCCTCACTTGAGGACTAGCCACAAATATTCATTGTCAATTGGCTACAATCCAATACAAACTCCATATGAGCAATATAATGAAGAAAGTAGCAAAATAAAAGAGATTGAGCTTTCCCTTGAAGGCAGACTCCTTCTTCCTTGATCATGCCAAATTCTTCAAACAAATCTGATTTTCTCTTCTTAGATGATGGAATAGATGGATGTATGGATGGATTTATGAAGATCAAGGTGAATTGATGGATTTAGATGGTGTAGATGGATTGTGGATCTAGTGTGTGAGGAAATGTGGTGTGGATTGTGTGTAACTGCTCTCAATCTGATCTAATGTGAATCTCCTCTCTAATTTCGTACAAATCATGGTTTTATATCACTTATGGACCTTCTAGAAGCTTCCGGAACATTCTGAAAATTACACAGGATTTTGCACCTACACGGCCCGTGCTGCAGTACACGGCCCGTGTAGGGCACACCTACTTCGGCGTTTTTGTGCGTGCTTCCGGACACGGCTCGAGCTGCAATACACGGCCTTGATCATGGCCGTGCAGCACTTTCTGACGACAATACACGGCTTCTTCTTACAGGGCCGAGCTCCGCACACGGGGCGTGCAGCAGCGCACGGCCCGTGCACCAGCGCACGGCCGAATCTCTGGCCGAGCAGCGTGTTCTGATGACATTACACGGCCAGCTGCTACAGGGCCGTGTTCCGCGCACGGCCCGTGCAGCTGCATGGCCTATTCTTCGTCTCCCTTTCGCTCCCGACTCCATTTTTGTCCGTTCCATGACCTGTTTACACATATTTAAACTCATTTACACAATTCTATCAGTTCGTACCACTTTCCTCAAAATAACAATAACTCCACCAAACTTACCACAAATACGGATAAAAACATCCGAAAATACACACATAAAGACACTAAAACCTAGGTGAAAATGACGACAATCAACCCCCCAAACTTAAAGTGTTGTTCGTCCTCGAACAACTAAAAATGATAAACAAGAGGAGAAATATTCACCTAGAGAACATCTAATGAACATAAACCACAATATATCACAAGTAATAAGGATTTCAAAATCAAGTTAAGTATCCCTACATAATCAAACTTATAACATGAAAGATTAACGAGTTCAATCTCAAGCATGACAAAAGAGTAATCAAAATCCCTTTCAATCCAAGCCTTTCATAGGATATCAAATTCACTCAACACTCTTTGAAGTAAGGTTTTGATCAACACTCATCAACCGGTTAAAATCGACTCACCATAGGCTTGCTCATGGACTATGTTCACAAGCCACCTTAGTTTCAATAAGTGATCAAAAAGGTCTTTATCTTTGGATGTAATGTTTAGGCTCTTTGGTAAGGTAGGAAACTTTGGATAATAGTGACTTTTCAAGTGTGGTTGATCGAAGAGATGATTCCTTTCTTCAACGTCCTCACTTTCATGCTTCCTTTCTTTTCTACTTTAATCACAAGCACTAAGCATCATCATTCCTTGGATTTCTTGAGCTTCTTTTTGAATGGCATACTTCTTGTCTTTGACTTTTGTATTCCTTGAGCATATTTTTCTATTTTGCTCCTTTTTCACTTTTGGTGAAGTTGCACTTGCTTTTATCTTGAGCTCTTTCATCCTTTTTCTTGACCAACATGTCTTTCCATATACATTTGCATATCTTTCCACATTTTCCCTTGTAAACCATCATCATCCTCAATTACCCACACATAGGTTATATATAAGGTTTAAATGGGTTTTCAATGCTTGTAATGTGCTTATATCACAAGAAATAGGCTTAAAGGTTCAAAGTGGCTTACTAGGGATAATGTTTTTGGTAAGGAAATTTTATGGCCATGACTTTTTTTCAACAAGGATGGCCTAAGATCATTTCACAAATTTCAACCATTCGGGCTTCGTTCCTATAGTCCAAGAGCAAGTTCTAGTTTGTCTAAGTTCAACCGGTCCTCTCTTCAATAATTAACCATGGAGGCACGGTTGAGGCTCAACTCTCACAAGCTTTTGCTTGGACCAAAAGAAACTCAATTAACCTTCATACTTCTCAAAATTGAACAAATTATGTAATCCATGTCACAATTTTAACAAGTAGAAACCATTAACTTGCTTGCCATCACCTATCACAAACAATGCATCATAGCTCATACTCAAAAACATTACTCAACTCTTTCCCAAAACATACCACCAAAACCACACCTATACAAGAATTAAAATAACAACAAACATCACCTACTAAACAAGGAATCAACAAACAATACAAACATATAACATGCATAAATCAAATCATCCATCAAAAGAAAATAAAGCACATCAACTCAAACCCATAACGATAAAGATCAATCTCCCATCGCATCAAACAACGAAAAATCAAACTAAAATACCAAAAAGGAAATCGCAAAAAACTGAAAATAAAAGAAAAACCAAAAGTAAAACCTCCAAAAACCAACACTTTAAGTACAATCCAATCAAATCCTAACAAATCAAATCAAATGTCTAAGCAGTAATACTTCCAAAATTCTAAATAATAGCTAGATGAATGGACAAAAGTGCCAAGCACTCAAAATACTCCCTCATTGTTCCGGAGGCGGAGGAGGTGGACGATAGGTGTTCCATGGAATGTAGGCTCGAGGGTTCGCAGGAAACTGGAAGTTGAACATCATGGTCATCATCTCCTCCATGTTGTTGGAGTGCACCCTTGTTTGTTCTTCATAGTACTCCCTCCTTCGTTGTCCAGCTCTCAATTCTTCAATGTGTCTTCCATGCTCTTGCTGTACTTCGCGAATCTCCCTGATCTGAGTCCCATATGTCTGCTGCACATGCCTCATGTCGCGTACCTCATCCATCATATAGTTCCACCTTTCATCTCCTTGGCCTGGTGCGACTGGTGGCAGTGCCTCTTCCTCAAACAGTGGTGGATCAGGGCCTTGCTCCTCAAACTCAATCTGCTCCGGTTGCTCTCCTTGCTCATCACCCTCCATGGGCACTTGCTCGGCCCTCAAATTGGCTAGCTCTTCATTTTCTTCAACTCTAACCTGCCTTAGAACCTGTTCCATTTCATCTCTGTTTCTTCTATAAAATGCCTTAACAACTCTGGAATGGTTCACACTTCCCATAGCCAAATTTGCAAGCCTTCTCCTTGTATAAACTGTAGTGAGCTCCGGCATTGGCAACGAAAATGGAGCTCCCTTCTCCTGCCTTAAACAGTATTGATTTCCTACCATGGTCAAAAATTCCATCCTCATCAGCTGTGAGTAATTCAACCCTTCACTATCCATACGATTCTCCATCCCTGCGAAGTTAACTCCCATTCTTTGAGCTATCATTGTAATCATCCCTCCTAGCATCAACCCTTGAGAACTCTGCCTCTTTGCAACTCTCTCTGCATGTTGCACAAAGTGTGCTGCAACATTAAGCGGTAACTCTTTATACATACAATACATGATGTAAAGCTGCTTTTCTCCAACTGAGCCTCCTTCAAACCTTCCCAATATAGTGTTGGAGACGATCTTCTCCAAATACCTCATTACCGGATTCCGGATGGCTGTTCCCTTTGAGGCACTAGGGACGTACCCTGCTCTCTCAGTTCCATCGTTCACAAGGCTTGACCACCATTCCTATTGGTTGAAAGTTCCTCCGGCATAAAAGCTCCGATGGAATTCGCATGGCGGGCACCCAAAATACTCATTCAAAAATGCCAATGGAACCTTTTCCCTCAACACATTGTCTAGCTGAAAAGTCACCCACAATGGATACCCATTCCTATCTTTCTTCACTTGTAAAGTGCTCATGAATTCCGCAGTGAGATGATAGTAGGTTGGCGGCCTCTTATCGAAGAAAGCTTCCATCTGAGAGAAGCGAAATAACTTCCTCAGATCTTCCTCTATACCTAGTCCCCTCATCGTCTCCGTATCTTGGAAACGAGTAGCCTTTACCTTCAGAGCTAGCACTTGCCAGCGAAGCACATACTTTCCCCAATAATCCTCGAACTCAACCCCAAATTCCTGCGGATGAATTCCTTCAATTACCAACTGGGCATCCAAGTTAGATAACTCCTCAGGGTGGTTATCACAATGAAATCCTCGGTCCTAGGGCGAACTCTCCTCTCGGCCATCTACAATGTACAAACAATATACAACTTATCAAACATATTCACACTTAACAACTTATCACCATTCATCACAACTATCAACAATTATAACCAATTTCTACTCATGATCACACATATGAATCCTCACTTCAATCATCTTAAAATGCTATTCACATTTGACCATCAATTTCCAACGAATTCCTCTCTTAGAAATTTCATCGAACACTTGGCATGCACAAAATTTAAACATCCTCTCAACATACAATTTGCATAGCCTCATGCCCAAATCTTACATTTCTAAAGCTAATCTCTCACAAATAAACATCATACTCACGTAATTCATCAATAAGCACAACACAATTATTCAAATTCAACATTCTCACACAAATCCCCAAATTTCTCATGAACCCTAATTCACTTCATTCAAAAATTCTATTCAACACATGTATGAACATCATCAATTAAGCATAAAATTCACATTAGAACAAAGCCCATATATCAATTTACTAAATTCATATCAAAATTCAAAAGTTTTGGTTCAAGAAGTCATACCTTTCAACAATTGGATGTGGAGAAGTGATTTGTTGTGCAAACTTGACAAACTTTACTCACAATCCTTCAAAAACTAACCTGGTGGAAGATTTGTGTACTTGGAGGGGTGAATTGGATGTGTACGGATGAAAGGGAGTGTGTAGAATGCTTACGGAAAAGCCCTTTTAAAAACCTGGTCGAAACCCTGCACGGTCCGTGTTACGTAGCACGGCCTCAAGTGAGGCCGTGCAGCGTGTTCTGATCCCATTACACGGCTACCTGTTACAGGGCCGTGTGCGGAACACGGCCCGTGTACCGTTTCTCCTGCACGGCTCGAGCTGCGTAACTCGCCCATCATCCTGGCCGTGTAGCATGTTCTGATCCCGCTACACGGCCAACTGCTACAGGGCCGTGCACGGCGCACGGCCCGTGTAGCAGTTTGCCCTGTTCTTCATTTTTCTTGCTTCACTCCATTCTTGCCCTGTTTTTCACTCTTCACATACCCTATTCATGCTCAAACACTACTCAATGTCATCCATGCTACACTCATAATCAAGAATGGATCGAAAAGTACTCAAAACACCACCAAACACACCAAAACTATACTAACTCATGAGAAACATATTCAAAATTTTTCAAAAATGACCATTTTGCAAAGATGATATATATACACAAGATGTCACAATCAATTGAACAAAGTATAGATCACACCACGCACTCTCCCCCCAAACTTAAATCGAAACAAGTTACGAATTAAGTTTGCAAAAGTGGTGAGACATACCTTATTCGTTTTCTCAATGCTCATCATGAACTACTCCACCTCTTATGCCTACTTTAAGCTCCAATTGATCAAGTGTGACCACCACACAACCTCCCCCCAAACTTAAATTAACACAAGTGTTAAAATTTAAGTTTGTAAAGATTGGTGAGGCATACAATCATCATTCCACCTTTAGCATCCGTGTCCTTTCTCTTATGCATTTCTCATGAACTTAACCACCTTCATACCAAATCTACAAGAAAACTAAAAAAAATCTACACTAAACCAATACTCAAAAGAAGTTTAAGAAGAGAGAGTAACCACATACACCCTCTCCTTTTGAGAAGGAGATAGGTAATGCTTCACTCTATGACCATTTACCACAAATTCATTATTTGGACCCTTTAACCTCAATGTATGTCCATTCAACACTTCAAGCACTTCATAGGGTCCTATCCATTTTGATTTAAGCTTTCCGGGAAACAACTTGAGCCTCGAATTGAATACAAGCACTTTATCCCCAAGAGCAAACGTCTTCTCCTTGACCTTAGCATCATGCCATCTCTTCATATTTTCCTTATGGATAATTGAGTTTTCAAATGCTCTTCCTCTAAACTCCTCCAACTCAACTAACTTCAACAACCTTGCTTGACCACTTTCCCTCTCGTCCATATTAAGGCGTTTGATAGCCCATAATGCACGGTGTTCAAGCTCCACGGGGAGATGATAAGCTTTACCATAGACTAATTGATACGGTGAGACACCAAGAATGGTCTTAAAAGCCGTCCGATAAGCCCATAAAGCGTCGTCAAGCTTGTTCGACCAATCCTTCCTCCCTCCATTGATGGTCTTCTCCAAAACTAACTTGATTTGACGGTTTGAGACCTCCGCCAAACCATTTGCTTGAGGGTGGTAAGGTGTAGCCACTCGATGTTTCACTCCATATCTTTTCAACAAACTCTCCATCAACTTGTTTACAAAGTGTGATCCTCCATCGCTCACTAAAGCCCGTGGAACTCCAAACCTAGCAAAAATGTTCTTTTTCAAAAACCTTTGCACAATCAAAGCATCATTTGTCTTCGTGGGGATTGCCTCTACCCACTTGGACAAATAATCCACAGCTAGCAAGATGTACACATATCCTTTAAACGAGGGAAATGGTCCCATAAAATCAATCCCCCATACATCAAAAATTTCTACATCAATCCTTAAGGTCATGGGCATTTCATCTCTCTTGCCTATTCCCCCTATCCTTTGGCATCTATCACACTTTGCAACAAACTTCTTTGCATCCTTAAACAATGTTGGCCAATAGAAGCCCAATTGTAAAACCTTAGCCCCCGTCTTTTGATGAGCAAAGTGACCTCCACACAAAGACGAGTGACAAAGTTCAAGAATCCCCATAACTTCTTCTTCAGCTACACATCTCCTTATTACTCCATCATTGCAAATTTTAAACAAATACGGCTCATCCTAAAAATACTTCTTAACTTCAACATGAAACCTCTTTTCTTTGTACTCATTAAGCAACGTGGGCTTGATTCCACACACAAAGAAATTGACATAATCGGCGTACCAAGGCGGCACATTCACCATGCGAGTACTCACTTGCTTGACCTCTAGTAGTAAAATGTCCTCATCCGGGAACTCATCCCCAATGGGCTTCAAATCTTCATTTGCACCTCCATTTTCTAACCTAGACAAATGGTCCGCAATCACATTCTCCACGCCCTTTTTATCCTTGATGACCACATCAAATTCCTGCAAAAGCAACACCCAACGAATTAAACGAGGTTTAGCATCTTTCTTACTCATGAGGTATTTTATAGCCGCGTGATCCGTGTAGACAATCATTTGTGTTCCAACCAAGTATGGTCGAAAATTCTCAAAAGCATACACTACGGCTAAAAATTCCTTCTCCGTTGTGGTGTAGTTAATTTGGCACGAATTCAATGTCTTTGAGGCGTAATAGATTGCTCTAAACTTCTTCTCTCTCGTTTGCCCCAACACCACTCCAATGGATTTATCGCTAGCATCACAATGAAGTTCAAATTGTAAACTCCAATCCGGGGTAACGAGGATCGGAGATGAAGTGAGAGCATCCTTAAGCACCTGAAATGACACACAACACTCATCATCAAAGTTAAATGGACAATCTTTTTCAAGCAATTTACAAAGGGGTTTAGCAATTTTGGAAAAATCCTTAATGAAGCGTCTATAAAAGCCCGCATGTCCTAAGAACGATCTCACAACCTTCTCACTAGTAGGAGGGGGAAGACGTTCTATGGCTATTACTTTAGCTCTATCCACTTTTAACCCATGCTTTGAAATATGATGTCCCAAGACTATCCCATCGGTCACCATAAAGTGGCATTTTTCCCAATTTAGCACAAGACTCGACTCTTCACACCTCTGCAACACAATCGTGAGATTAGTTAAGCAAATATCATAAGAAGATCCATACACGGAAAAATCGTCCATAAACACCTCCATAATATTTTCAATTAAACCATCAAAGATTGCCATCATACAACGCTGAAAAGTGGCAGGGGCATTACATAGACCAAATGGCATCATTCTAAACGCAAATGTACCATAGGGACATGTGAACGTTGTCTTCTCTTGATCTTCCGGTGCAATCAATATTTGATTGTACCTGGAATAACCATCAAGAAAACAATAGTACTCATGACCCGCAAGACGATCCAACATTTGATCTATGAATGGCAATGGGAAATGATCTTTATGAGTATTCTCATTCAACTTACGATAATCAACACATACTCTCCAACCCGTGATAGTTCTAGTGGCAATTGTTTCATTTGTATCGGATCTAACAATTGTCATACCACCTTTCTTTGCCACTACATGTAGAGGACTTACATATTGACTATCACTAATTGGAAAGATTATTCCCGCATCAAGCCATTTTAACACCTCTTTCCTTACCACTTCTTGCATTATAGGATTTAATCTACGTTGGTTTTGCACACAAGACTTTTCATCATCAATCAAATGGATCTTATGCATGCACATAGATGGACTAATACCTTTCAAATCTTTAATGCTCCAACCAATAGATGACTTATGATCTCTTAAGACTCTTAGCAATTTTTCTACTTCTAAATCATTAAGGGAAGAGGATACAATTACCGGATACGTTTCATCTTTTTCCAAGTAAGCATACTTTAAGTGATCCGGCAATGGTTTCAACTCTACCTTCTTCTTCTCTTGCACTTCCAAAAATGGCTTTTCATCAAGTTTCTCCACCTTTACCTCCTTTGCTTCCTCTTTTGTGAGTGCCCTACAAGCATTTAAACCATGCAATTCATCAATTATTTCATCATTTTCTACACAAAAAGAAGATTTAGCTTTTATAGATTCAAGAGAATAAGAGTGGCTTATGATGATTTCCAAAGGGTCCTTGGAGTGAAGGTGATACATATGCTCTTCAACCATGTCGTCAATAACCTCCACTCTTCCACAATCCTCCCTAGGATACCTCATAGCCTCACTTAAAGAAAATATGACTTCATCCTCATTCACCCTCAAAGTTAGCTCCCCTTTCTCCACATCTATCAATGCTTTCCCGGTGGCAAGAAACGGACGTCCAAGTATCAATGGGACACTATCATCTTCAGCCATATCTAGTACCACAAAATCAACGGGGAACACAAACTTGCCAACTTTGATCAAAACATCTTCCACTATTCCCTTGGGATGTGTCAACGACCGATCGGCTAATTGAAGTGTAACCGACGTCGGTTTGACCTCACCAATACCCAACTTTTTGAAGATTGATAAGGGCATTAAGTTAATGCTTGCCCCTAGATCACATAAAGCTTTGTAGTTCCCTTGCTTTCCCATCTCACAAGGAATAGTGAAACTCCCCGGATCTTTCAATTTAGGGGGAAGTTTCTTTTGCAAGATTGCACTACATTCCTCCGTAAGGTTCACCGTTTCGAACTCTCCTAAGCTTCTTTTCTTTGACAAGATATCCTTCAAAAATTTGGCGTAGTTAGGCATTTGAAGTAAGATCTCCGCAAAAGGCATATTCACATGTATCTTCTTCAACATTTCAACAAACTTAGCAAATTTCTCTTCTAATCTCTTTTTCAAGCATCTTTGTGGAAACGGGATTGCCATGGGCAACTTAGGAATCCCCCATTCATCCCTTTCAAACTTTTCCTCTCTCTCTTTCCGTTTTGCTTCTCTACATCTTTCCCATTTCTTTGGAGACTTTACTTTTTCTTTTTCAAATGTAGGGGTACTTTCACCTTTTTCAACAATATCAACTTCTTTCTCTTTCCCTTCTTCACCCAAACTTTCCATAGGCTCAAGTTCACAATCCACCTCCTCTACTTCCGTTGGCATTGAAGGCCCTTCGTATTTTGTTCCACTACGAAGTTCAATCACCTTACATTGCTCCTTCGGATTAGTAATGGTTGTAGATGGAAACTTCCCTTGGTGATGAACATTACCCCTTTCACTTGCCATTTAACTAATGTGAGTCTCAATTGCTTTGAACCTCCTCTCATTCATATCATTTTGTTGTCTCATTTCATGTTTCATTTCATCTATTCCTTCTTTAGCCCCTTTCATGAATTCCAACACTTTAGCCATTTGATCTTCATTTGAAGACTTTCCTTCACCATTTGGCGCTTTCTCTCCCGGATGAATCCCCGGTGGCAACGCAAGTGCATTCCCTTGGTTCCCATATGACAAATTCTCATATCTACGAGGTTGATTGAAGTTTCCTTGAAAGTTACCTTGCCCCCAACCTCCTTGCCTTTGTGGATATCCTCCTCCATGATTCCCAAAATTCCCACCATAATTTCCTTGGAAGTTCCTTCCTTGCATGAAGGTAACTTCCTCAAGCGTCATTTCGGGTGGGCACCAACTATCTTGAACTCCAAAATTAGAGGACATTCCTTGTTGAGGCATAGAGTTCGGCATTTGACCACTTTGAGATGATTGTCCCACATTAGGCATAGACATACCTTGTTGAAAATTAAGAAACACTTGTTGATTCATCAAAGGTGATGATGTACCTTGTTGAGGATTTGTAAGCATTTGTTGATTCACCAATGGCTTGGACAAAGAATCCGGAGACACTTGCCAATTTTCACTCATTTTCTTGAGTATCTCCTTGATTGCCTTATCGGTGACATCTTCTTTAGGCACCTCCACCTTTTTCACTTGTTGCAAGCACACCTCTTCCATCTTAGCAATCCTTTCTTTTTCATATAGGCCCACAACTCTATCCATGGCCCATTGTCCCGTATTCAAAGCTATTTCCTCGCATATGGCAATTGCTCTTTCCGGAGTTTTCCCCAAAATTGAACCTCCCGATGAAGCATCAACTAGCATCCTTTCACCCCCACTCAAACCGGCATAGAAAAATCCTACTTGTTGATCTTCGGGAAATCCGTGTTGTGGACACTTCCTTAGCATTTCTTTGAATCGGTCCCAAGCTTCACTAAAAGTTTCAAGAGGCATTTGCTTGAACTGCAATATTTGACCTTTGAGATGCAACATCTTTGATGGTGGGAAATACTTGCTCAAGAACTTTTGTGCCAACTCTCTCCATGTGTTGTAGGATCCCGGTGGTAAAGTATGATACCAAGCCTTAGCTCTATCTCGTAATGAAAACGAGAAAAGCTTCAATTTAATAATATCCTCACTTACCCCATTTATCTTGACCGTGTTTGCTAACTCCGTAAATTGGGCTAAGTGAGCATTTGGATCCTCCATAGTACCACCACCAAATTGGTTTGCTTGCACCATATTGATCAATCCCGTCTTGATCTCAAAATGATTAACATTCACCGGTGGTCCCACAACATAGTTTCCATATTGAGGTTGGAAATGATCTCGGATATTCATCCCCACTCCATTATTTCCATTTCCCCGAGGTTGATTTTGTACTACCGGAGGAGCTTGTTGGTTATCCCTTGCTTCTTGTTGTGCCAACAAGTTTTGAATGATAGCTTGCATTTGCTCATTGTGAGCTTCCATTCGTTGGTTTTGAGCTTGCATTTGTTGGTTTTGCAAGTGCACTTGTTGCATATAACCTTGTGGCACATACTCCGGATTATTGTTTCCCCCTCGAGCATTATCACCCCCTTGAAAAAGCCTCATGTTACCTTCTTCATCACCAATATTTGCATTATCCCTTATGTGTTCCATTTCTTCCTCCGTAGGGTTTAGAATTCCTCTTCTTTGTCTTCTTAAGGTAGCTTCCAACTCCAAGTTCAAAGGTTCAATAGATTGAAACCTTGAACGAGTTTGCATGTACCTACAAGAATTCTCAAATTAGCTCTCCAAGTAACCAAGACAAGTAAACAACTATACAAATGAAAAGAAATATCCTTATCAAGACTAATCAACTTCAAACTCGTTACAACCACAAGTTTAACATTTCCCCGGCAAGCGGCGCCATGAACTTAGCCGCATTTCTAGTGAAATGTCAAGAGTAAGTGTACTCTATCGCTGTTGTATACGCGTGACCAAGTGCAAAATTTATAGTATTGTCGTCCCAAGGGAAAAGGTAAACTCAAGTTGTATACGGATTTTCCATTGATTTATGTTTTGTAAGGATTATCAAGATAAGGTTTTGATTTAAGAACTATGATTACTCTATCAATTAACTAATGACTTAGACAAGCAACTAATTATAACAAATATCAATCAAATCAAGTAGCAAGATGAGATGGAATGGATGAAGTGTATCTAAGAAAAGAGCAAGGCTAGCAACATCATGGTCAAGGTCTTATGTAGACTTCACACTCACTCAAGCATTGATGACTTTCAAGTTATGATACTAAGGGCAATTACAATTGTACCCCTAACCCCTATGGCCAAGGTGATTAGGTTCTCAACTCTTTTACAAGTTTAAATCTCCTAAGATTGTCTTACTCTCAATTCCCTCATGGGTACTATGATCATAAGTTGGTTCCCCTCACTAGTTCATCACTAATGTTCTATCATGAGGTTCTAAGCACTTGGAGGGAATGGCTTTCCTCCCCTCATACTAACCAAGTCACCTAATACAATCAATGATTCAATTAAACCACCACACATAATATTGGAATGGACATCCTAACACTATGCATAGAGAATTTAACCACACACATCATGCATCAAATGAGAATAAGCATTCATGATAGAAAGTAATCATAACAATCAATTCATCAAGCTTTAATAGTGCAAAAATCTACATATTTCCTAACCAATCATATTGCTAGCCTCACTTGAGGACTAGCCACAAATATTCATTGTCAATTGGCTACAATCCAATACAAGCTCCATATGAGCAATATAATGAAGAAAGTAGCAAAATAAAAGAGATTGAGCTTCCCCTTGAAGGCAGACTCCTTCTTCCTTGATCATGCCAAATTCTTCAAACAAATCTGATTTTCTCTTCTTAGATGATGGAATAGATGGATGTATGGATGGATTTATGAAGATCAAGGTGAATTGATGGATTTAGATGGTGTAGATGGATTGTGGATCTAGTGTGTGAGGAAATGTGGTGTGGATTGTGTGTAACTGCTCTCAATCTGATCTAATGTGAATCTCCTCTCTAATTTCCCACAAATCATGGTTTTATATCACTTATGGACCTTCTAGAAGCTTCCGGAACATTCTGAAAATTACACAGGATTTTGCACCTACACGGCCCGTGCTGCAGTACACGGCCCGTGTAGGGCACACCTACTTCGGCGTTTTTGTGCGTGCTTCCGGACACGGCTCGAGCTGCAATACACGGCCTTGATCATGGCCGTGCAGCACTTTCTGATGACAATACACGGCTTCTTCTTACAGGGCCGAGCTCCGCACACGGGGCGTGCAGCAGCGCACGGCCCGTGCACCAGCGCACGGCCGAATCTCTGGCCGAGCAGCGTGTTCTGATGACATTACACAGCCAGCTGCTACAGGGCCGTGTTCCGCGCACGGCCCGTGCAGCTGCATGGCCTATTCTTCGTCTCCCTTTCGCTCCCCACTCCGTTTTTGTCCGTTCCATGACCTGTTTTACACATATTTAAGCTCATTTACACAATTCTATCAGTTCGTACCACTTTCCTCAAAATAACAATAACTCCACCAAACTTACCACAAATACGGATAAAAACATCCGAAAATACACACATAAAGACACTAAAACCTAGGTGAAAATGACGACAATCAACGCCGCTAGGAATGTGTCTCCATTAGGGATTGTTATCCATCTCGACACATATCCTTTTAAAATTTATATTTGTGTAAGTGTTCATCTTCCTATTTTCTTCAACACCGTAATTCATAATTTATGCAGAGTTTTCCAAATTAAAGGGTTAACGGGGAAGAAACTACTAAGAATTCACCCATCTTGCTTTGGCAACAACTATTCTAAGAAAGGTTGGTAAGTTATTTTTTTTTTAATCGGATTAACTTTTTGCTACATTTCGTTTTTTGAACTATTAGCGCTACGCGTCTCTAACTAAATGACACAAATAGCAATCACAGTCATTTCAATTTGGACGTCATTCCAGTGGATCGTTTGTACTTGCAGACATTCATAGAGTCTTAGGTAAAATGCACTTCCTATTCTTTTGGGATTTCATTAAAGTTTCATACTGATAGAGTTGGTAGGATTAATAATTGAATTTGATAAATTAGGACTCTATGTGTAAATATAATATTTTTTTAGGAAATCAAATTTTATACATGCAAAGAATCAAATAAAATAACTGTGAAAATGGATTTTGTCTCAGAGATGCAATAATTTTCTTAAACAAAAATCTCTCTGTGGATTAAAAGATAATTTAATTAATTAAAGATTACATTTATTTATTTAATAATTTTACTTCTCCACTAGATGTTAATGTTATTAGAATCCAGCTAAAATATGAGAATGAGGTCAGTTTCACGATGTTAACGTTATATGCTCAATTCTAATTAATTACTTGATTTCCTGCATACATGTAACAATTCTTGCTTAAACAATTTGCAAAATTGAGGTGCAGAATATCTTTAAGATAATTATATGAGTCAATACTCCAGAAGTTCTTTTGAATGATTAGCTTTTCTATTTCTCCCTCCCAATTCTCTGTGAATTTTAGGTAGTATAATTGATGTATTATTTTATGTTATCGATTTTTTATGGGAGAAGGTTTCTTGACATGATAGGACCTGTAGAATCTGCTCTACTCCTCCATCAAGGTTTTTTATGTCCCTTCTAAGAGGGAATTTTAGTGCATTCGATGTAGGTTTTCAATTAGGTTTCATTATTCCTTCGCTTTTCGATTTGACCGGGAGTTGAAGCGAGAAACAACTTGGAGCTTGATAACAAGGAACTTGAAGCTCAGGTTAATAAAATTCTTTTTGCAATTTAGAGAATGGTGGCTGCTCCTTCTCAATGTCATGTGAAAAAATTTTATTGATCCCTTACTTTATTTTAACTATAATAAGGAAAGGAAATGGCTTTTATTGGTTGCCAAAGTGGAGTAGAGATTCTCATGCGGATTACATATTTGTATTTTCTTTGCCAACTTATCGTGTAGCAAAAAAAATTGCTGCTACATGCATGTGTACTACTTATTCATGTTCATTATTATTTGTTTCTTGCTCTATGTTAAACAAACAACTACCAACTATTGATACCATAACTATTTGAAGAGGGCGATTAATTTTCTAGGGCATTTGTTACATTCTTAATATTTCTGTCATTTATATTGGGCTTTAGTTCTTTGTATTACTATTCTTTTCCTCTGAACAAGTTGTTGATGAAGTCCATGCGGGCAATTCTGGACTTTGAGAAATAGAATGTAATTAGAAAGCCTGATCTGAACATTTACATGGGATCTACCAATCTTGCGGCTATTCTGAGAGCTGCAGTTCAGCTCAAGGTGGATGGAGGGTGTTCATCATCTTGAGTTCTATGGATTACCCACAGATTACGCAAGATGATAGTATGGATTAATTCTTTTTTTTTATCCCATTTTTGTTTTTTTGTCTACCTCAAGATAATTTGTGTTTTTACAGCAATGGTAAGTTGGCAATTCATTTTATATGTCTTCTGAAAATTATTTATGCAAGTGTTTTTACTAATAGTAGAATCATGATTTTATCCTGCTCTTTGTACAAGTGATTAATATTTCGAAGGAAATATTTAATTTTTTCAATAGGATTTGCTTGAATATGAAACTTAATAGTGTGTTATGTAGTTTAAACTCTAATTTATTTCAATTATATATTTTGATATATGTTGATTGAAACTTGCACAGAGCTTTCATGAGGAGCTATGATGATTGCATTCCACACTTTTGCAGTTTGCTTAGCTTTGTTGTTATAATAAAGATTAGCTCTTTAATGGCAATTGGAGGGCCTTGAGACACATGAGTTAATGGTGGGGATATATCAGTTGACAACCTTTTTTTTAATTTGAAAAGTTGTGAAATTTATTTTGTGTAGCACTCTCCTTCAATTTTCGTTTAATATTTCTTTTTCTTGGGTTGTGCTAGAATGTATCCCTTTCATCGATTGTGTTGAAATGATAATATATTGTGCAAAAGTTGGTTTCTTATATCCCCATGTGCATAAGATGGATAAGAGTACAACATTTTGTATTAAAGGTATATACTTTAATTAATTAAAATA
The DNA here is from genome assembly GCA_023678885.1 of Pogostemon cablin. NCBI lineage: Eukaryota > Viridiplantae > Streptophyta > Magnoliopsida > Lamiales > Lamiaceae > Pogostemon > Pogostemon cablin. Next base: position 20,699,281 of record CM042979.1, on the reverse strand, counting down.
TAATTTTAATTAAAATATAATTTTTTTTATAGAAAATGTCAACTAAAATATAAATAGTATAAATGTTTCATTAAAAAAATAAAGTTATTTTTCTCAGATAATCAAGTATATGAGTTCAAGATATGACATTATTTAATATTAAAAGGTACAACTTTAAAAAATTGGTGGATTTAAGGATACGGTGTCACAATTTTAGCCTATATGTAATACATTTAGTTCTTCATCAAATTATTAAAATTGATTTTATTACGAGCAAGTTACAATATAGAAATTAGTTATTACTTTACAATTATTAAATTTATTTTATTGAATTATCAATTGTAACGTTCAAGTGACATATTTAATTTACACATTTACTATTTGGATTTAATTGAAAATTCTCAAAATTTAATGGGCAATAAATGACATTTAAACCTTAAGTTACAATTTATTCATATAAAGTGTGAGTTATACTAGAGAAATATAATAATTTATATTTGAATTAAATGTGACATTATTAATATTTTTCCTAAGTTATTTAAAGGATTTAGTAATTATTTATATATAGGAAACCCAACAACACATGTGTTACAAAATAAATTAAAATATCATAAAAATCGTAATTAAAATTGTACTGAATACTGATACATTGAGTATATTAATACAAAAATACAAATTAAGGTTACTAATACTAATCTGTAAAATGATAAATTTAACTACTATTTGTAGTATAATGAGTTATAAATGTGTTTTTGTAAGGTGAATGGTGTTCATTTAGTAATTCGGCACTTTCAAAAAATAATACAAGACTATAGCGCGACGATAAAATTCAATCAAAGACTATTCCCCACCATTATGTTCAAAAATTAATGCGGAGTACATGAGTAGTTATAAAAAGTAGAAGTGGACTAAAAATGGTCTCACACAAATTAATTTCGTCTATTAATAATGATTTTATCTACTCATATTACATATAAAGTAGAGAATTGTATTATTAATAACGTTTTGCTTATTAAATTAACAATTTGAGATATCTTAAATTATTTGATTAAGTAGAGCTCAAATAATAATATTTGAATATATTAAATTAAAATAATAATTTAATTATATAAAAGTAACTTAACGAGCCCGCGTATCACGTGGGTTACATGCTAGTTTAATAAATACCGCTATGACTACATTTAAGTTAACGGCTATGCACTGGCGTGTTTGCATTGCGCCTATATTCTTTTTTTTACCTTAATTTTAATTATGATATTATTTTAAAGAAAAAGACTTGTGTGAGAGCGTCTCATATAAGGGTGTTACGACTCCATTTTTCTTTCACCAATAAACAAAAATAAATATTCCTTTACTTGTATTTTTTTATACAATACAATTTTCACAAAACAGCTCATCACACGGGCCCAATAGGTCGTCATCCATGTATACAGCTCTCAGTATCTGACGGAACCCCAACCACCTGCGTTGTATATAATTTACCTACAATGCATAAACTAGTGAGATAAAACTCAATAAGTAGAAATCATGCATGATAGTGCATGAAAATGCATTTATTTTTCTAATCTTTCTAGTTGATCTCTTTTATTTTGAAAACTGTTCACGTTGCGGGATCCCCACGACACACTTATGATATGCACCGAAAATGAGCTCATCACTCGATTTATCAATTTCACAATATAAATATAGAATTGTTGTGAGGACTATCATCTCGTGGCCCAACAAGCTTCCTGCCGCTCCTCACTTGTCCTGCCACCAAGAATCATCTCCCTCCACAGAGTCCTACGTGGAGCAGTCTGAGGATCCACCTTTCCTTACAGCCCGCTAGGGTCCATCACCAACTGATCCCCTACTGCTCGGAAGTCCCCTCACTGAACACCACTCTCTCTCACAATAATTTAAGACGGTGGCCCACTCTAGGTAGTCTACTACAGGTTTCCCCAGGCCGCTCCTTCCTAGGTCGCCCCTTCCGTCACTCAGTGCATATATAGTGGCCACACACACCATTAGTATCTTATTAATTTTGAGGAAAACACTTTTCATGATTATGCATGGTATGCAAATATGAGAAACTATATATGCATCACATATTAATTAAAACTTAATATCAACATTTAATTAAAATAAAATAATTATTTCATATAAGATCACACAAATGACACGACCCACCTTACATAACTTATAATTTAAATACTATTTAAATAAATATCATCATTATAAAAACTTGCATATAAATTTTTTTTTCACATAATATGTTTATAACCAACACCATCACACCAGTTCCACATACGTAACTGGTTTCTGACAACATTTCAAACCACACAAACTCGTGACAATACTTATTATATGACATAACAAAATATTAGCGGAAACAAAATAAATCCACGGCATAGCCCAATAGGTCATTATCTATGTACATCCGCTCAAAACCCTGTAGGAGCTCCATAGCTTACACAGTCACATCACAAACTCAATCATCAACAGGCTCACCTACAATGCATAAACTAGTGAGACAAAAATCTCAGTAAGTAGAAATCATGCATGTTTGTGCATGAAAATGCATTTAGTTCTCTATCGCCTATTTCCTAATCTTTCTAGTTGATCTCTTTTATTTTAAAAACTGTTCACGTTGCGGGATCCCCACGACACACTTATGATATGCACCCCAAATGAGCTCAATAGACACACTTAGTATCAGATCGATTCCGATCCCTGAATATAATACAGAGAATAATTTTTCTGAACCCTGACAGAGTGTTGGAGATGATTTTTTCGAACCCCAAAAAATACTAAGAATGATTTTTTCGAACTCAGAATAAAGTGTCGGGAATGATTTTTTCGAACTCTGACAGAGGTGCATATATAGTGGCCGCACAAACCATTAGTATCTTATTAATTTTGGGGAAAACACTTTTCATGTTTATGCATGATATGCAATCAGGGCGATTAAATATGCATCATAAACCATTTACGATCTCAATATCAACATTTAATCACAAATAAAGCAACAACTTAACTTCAATTCACACAAATCCACTTCTGGAATAATAAATCCACCCCAGTCAATTAGATCTATTTATAAAATAACCACTTCACCTTGGATCACACAATCCCTTTTTAGAATAACAACTTCATCTCGGATCACACTGATCCTTATAACCAATACCTTCTCAAATCATATAGATATATCTCAATAGTTTTCAATCACATAGATCTATATATGACAATAATATTATCTCAAATCACATAGATCCACAACTTGTATCACCAATTAACCCTAAATGATTCATAACATAATTAAACTAATCATAAATAATTAATGGCACAATTATCACATATTAATCACAAATAATTCATACATGATATGTTTATGCATTGTAGTTGGACTTCTACTTACCTGGACTCTGACAATAATAATATTATAGACCTCGTGAACTAATCTCTTCTTACTCCGTCCCGACAACGCACGCTTCCCTCTCCCTTCCTTCCTCTCTCTCCCTCTTTTTTTTCTAAACCTCACAACTTTTGCTTCCCAATTAGTAAATGAGGTTGATAACCTCAATATAAGGGAAAAGGTAATAGTGGTAGGCGGTGTTAATCAACCGACCCACTTACTATTTTTGGTAAAGAAAATTTTTCAAAACTTACGGCTGAAGATTAGCCATGCATTGCCATACGTGTTGACCCAGCCACCACCCCTTTTTCTTTTTTTCTTTTATTATTATTATTATTATTATTATTATTATCCTTTACGAATATACGTGCAATACTTAATAACTAAGATATGATACATTTATAAATTAATACACATACGTGTACATTTTCTTACCAGTATTATTATTACGAGAACACGTGTGATACTTAATAATTAGGAAAAATGTATTTATACAAATAAGAAAATTTAATTATATATATCCAAATTAATGCACGCAAATATTTATACACACATATATCAATATTTTTTATCATGGATGTTTCAAATAAAATGTAAAGATAAATAAAATGTAGAAACAATTATTATTATCATCACATAATTGCCACATAATTATCACATAATTATAAAATTCACATAACACAAATTAAATTATATTGGCACATGAGTAGTGAAAAGCTCGGGTATCACATCCTCCCCACCTTATAAAAATTTCGTCCACGAAATTTACTTACCTAAAAAGTTCTGGATACTTAGCCATCATCTCATCCTCTCTTTCCCAAGTGGCCTACTAAACTAACTGGTTCCTCCATAATACTTTTACTAATGGTATTATTTATTTCTGAGCTTCTTCACTTCTCGCCACAAGATCTCATCTGGTACTTCTGTTGGCAATTGGATCGTGCGGTTCAACGTGAGTCGTTAGTAAAACAGGCAAACAATTATCAGCGGAAGCAATTAGAATTGTTTACCGTACTTCTGGGTTGGTGTAGAGGATGAACTGCAGAGAACTACCTCTAATCTTCTACTGTATGTCCCAAGTCGAATCCTGCTGTTGTGTGGGCAACAATCCGCAAGATTCTCTCAATCTGCTCTTGTTCTTTCTAATTGTCAAATGAGGCACTGACTTGGGGTTAACAGGAACTGAGATGACTTATATAGTTGGGCTACAGCAGGGACCAGGAGGAGAAATTGGGCTGGGCCTCAATTGAATTTAATTAACCAAGCTTAGCCCAAAGCTTTTAATTAAATCCAATAATAATAATATAGTCCACTAAAATATTATTACTGCACTACCCGTCCAATCCCAAAATTATATTCTGGGCTCCTTCTTATTATAAGCCCGACAGTCTCCCCATGTTTAAGATATACAATGTCCATTAATTAATTAAGTTACTGACAACTCAAATTAATTAATATCTCATCCAAGAGTAGTACCACTCAACCTTTTTATCATGCCGGAAATTAATCCACTTGCAAGATTTACATGATAAACCTTATGAGCTCCTCAAGGGGACATCATCAATCTATGACGGACATGGATTCCTTCTACAATCAACAGCACACCATAGAGATTGATTTAATACTTATAAATCTTACCCATTGATGAATCAAAGAAATACATACTGCCCTACGTGTCGAGGTTATTGTATAGGGATTAAGAGCACGAACTTCCATAATAACAGAGATCAAGTTCTTCTATAAGTCAGTATAAGTCAAACGATCTCAGGCGGTCCTGCTCAATACACACAAGTGCACTAATGTGATTCTATAGCCAAGACAAGCTAATACCAAACCACACTACAACCATACCGATAGAGAGTCCCCGTCTATCTCAGTTGTGAGCATCTGTTTATACTTTATAAGGAAACCGATAATATGATCTTTCGCGTGTTGTCGCACAACATATTATCTACAGTATAAAGTAAATGGACTATTGCATCATGCATATAAAATAAATTATAAGATGCAATCATTTGATCAATGATTCTCATTTCAAATATTGTTATGACATTGTTCATACTAAAACTAGACTTTTAGTATACAATCCAACAATCTCCCACTTATACTAAAAGACTATGATGTCATGTCTTCTGCCATACATCTGATTCCTACTCCCACTTACACGACCATTAAAAGCTCTCGCCTTAAGGTCCTTGTAAATGGTTTACTAGGTCATCATCCGATGCAATCTAGGCGACAACAACCTTCCCCTCATCATACGATTTCTCGTAACAGGTGGTACTCGCGCTCCATGTGTTTAATTGCCTTATGGACTTGTGATTTCTTCAAGTTTGCAACTGCACCAATATTATCAATGTAAATTGTGATTACCTTGGGCAAACTTAGAAACACTTCAAAGTCCATCATGAAGTCTCTAGAGTCATATAGATACTTTGGCTGCCTCATAGGCTCCAATTCATCATCTTTCCATGATGGAGTCCGGAGTCTGAAATATATTTCTATATAACACTCCTCCACATTATGACTCTACTTCCTAAGATTAAACACATAACCTTTGAGGTGAATTTACTGCCGTCCAATCTGACTAAAAAATCTGAATCTACGTAATCCACAAGAAGCAGTGAATCTGTCCAGTAAGTCCACATATAATTTTCAGTCCTTCTCAGGCACTTTATATATGTCTTACTACAGTTCATCATTCTTGTTCCAGGTTACGTTGATACCTTCTGTTCATGCGTTCAGCAAAACAGATATCCAACTTCGTTCATAGCATTCTTTAGATTAAGCTTCCTTATTCGCCGAAGCATAAGGAACCGCTTTCATCTACTTTATCTTCTTTTTGTGTCTCAAAGACACATTTACTTAGATAAATTCACATGCTAAACGAGTATGGACTGTATCATTTTATGAAACTTGAGATAAGCATAATATCCTTTCTTGTGATCCGTATTACCGTGATCAAAAGGATATATTTTGCCTTTCTTAAGTCCTTCATCTCTACCGCTTTATTAACCGTACCCATACGCGCGATAACACTCTTTCATTGTCTCCAATGAGCAAGATACTATCTACGTATAGTACAAAAACACCACCACGTTTCCGTAACTCTTTACAATACACAAGATACATCCGCTGATTGATTTAAATCCGTGCCACTGGATTACCTAATCAAAACAGATGATTCACGATCTCAAAGCTTGCTTTAGTCCATCGCTGGACACTTTTAAGCTTACTATCAAAATGCTATTAGTACTTTGTAATGAATCACTCTGGTTGCTTCACATAGATGTTTTCCTCAAGACTTCCAATCAGGAAAGCTGTCTTGACATCTATTTGCTGTTTCTCATAATTCAATATGAGCAGCAATAAATAAAAGAATCCGGATCAATTTAAGCATAGCTACCAGCGAATATGTTCCCTCATAATCGAACCATTTCTTTCTGAGTACATCTTTTCGCAACAAGCTTTGCTTCCAAGATTTTCACCTTTTCGTATGATCCTCTTTTATTTCCCTATGACCACTTGCAATGGCTTTTACACCATTTTAGTGATCATACAAGTTCCCAGACTTAATATGGAATCCATAGATTCTATTTCAACATTCATTGCAACTTACTAAGATTCCGCATTTTCATCTTGTAGTGCTACGTCGTATCCGTGGGACAATACCATGTTCATTAGGGATCAAGTCTCACGACTCTCCCAAAACATATATTTATGGGTTGTCATACAACCCTCCCACTACGACAAGGCACTACATGTAATTATGTATCAGACCTGACACGCGTTTCAGTTTATCTTGTGGTATATCCTCTTGTACACTTGGTACTTATACTTAGTGTTTTCCTCTCACTTCCTTTAGAACAATTTACACATGGGTTTGTGATTTATTACATAGTCCTTATCCAAAAATCTAGTGATTGTATTAACAATCACCCTTCAATCTTTTAGACTAAATAAATCACACTTCATTTTTCTAGGATGTCCCACAAACAGACAAATGTTTTACGAATTACTGTTTCTAGGGCATATCCATAAAATGAATTTTAATTATTCCAAATAATTCATCATCTATCTAATCATAACCATAAGAGCCTAATACCTTCTACCCATCATACCATTCAGCTAGGGCATGCCCGGTGTAGTCAACTTGAGATTTAATCTCAACTTCTGATCAATAACTCCTAACTATCCCAAGAGGTATTCGCCATCATGATTAAATCGTAATGACTTAATATATTTTCCATGACGCTTCACTGTACCAGCCTTACAATTCTTGAATTAATCAAAGAACTTAGACATGCAGTGCATCACATAAATATATTGGTTTCCAGAATAATTTTCGAACATTCATAACCACCTCTCACCTGGATAATATTAGGTTCGCTTGAATCAGAATGAACTAATTCCAACATATATATCTTTGGCTCTACACCCCACAGCCTTGAAAAGGCATTTTAATCATTTTTACTTCCAAGCAAGATTCGCAAGTCCGATAGTTTCCACTTCAGATAAACCTTACGGTCTATCGGCTATCAACTTTTGAATCCTACTCAAGTAAAATGAATTAGTCATAGACGCCAAATGTATGTTTAGTTCATTTCCGAAGGTTCCTTTCTCTTACTAATATTAGAAGATGCATTATTTAATTACTATATATTGCATCTGTGGGATGTGCATGATTCAAGACTATAATTTTTATCCACCAACGTACTTTAACGGATTATAGCCTCATTCCTCATTACTATGACCATGTCATTTAAATGAAATAAAGTATCCATCCGTTAATGCATAGAAACCGAAATTAAATTCTTTCTATGAAACGTACGTAAAGACAATTTCTCATAATCAATCGTTTATTCTTATCATGAGATAAATAAACAACTCCCACTGCAATAGCCACTACCTTTGTAGTTTTACCCATGTTATTAACTATCTTATCCTTACTTAGTGATAAACATTTAGCGATTCTAGTATCTACATACTTCGTGTCAGTAGATGCCATCACTAATCATGTTTAAATCATTAGTAAATAAGATATTAACCTTGTTCAGATCATGATGAAAATTGGCTTTCTTTTGCCACATGTTTTGTTAGAAGTTTCCCACCATATACAACCTTTCGTATTTCAGGTAGAACTTGCTCAAAACATCCAGGCAAATTGTTAAGAATAAATTGATTTAGGTTTCCCTTTCAATTTCTATTCCAAGCTCTTCCAATTCATTCATCAATTCAACCATGATCTTCTGCCTTTTTAATTTATTCAAGTATCCGAAGAGTTACATGAGATCATCATATTTCTATGAACCTCTCATCTCTTCACTAGAGACTTTAATAGGCATCATGAGACGTCCTTTGTGAGAATACACATGTATTTTCTTAAGCAGTAATTTTCAAAACCAAGATACTTTTCTAATCATTTAATTGGGCCAAGTAAATATAATGTCTTTTAGTTAATAATTAGTGAAATAAAACCATTCGAAATTCAGAGAATCACAAATAAATTTACCGATCAAATCTTCGAATTTTATTCTTTTTATATCGATTCCCTCAAAACAATATAAAATAAAATTCACCGACATCTCAAGCACCGTGAGTCTGCAAGCCACGATAGTGTGGACGTTTACAAACCCGAACATTTACAAGAGAAGGTTTTACCCATTAATTTCATTTGTCAACCTCACTTTATGACAAAATAATTAATAGTCGGTTCCTCTTTAGCCATGCAAATAAAAGCAGTGACTCCGATGGGGAGGATACTTATTATTTATATCTAAGTGTACACCATTATTTGACCCCAAGTCCGCGGCCCAAGCTTATATGCCTTACAGATAGAGAAGTGCACACGTGCTCGGATAACTTCCTACAGTCATCAATTACAAGTTTGTACCAGTGAACCGCATATAAACTCATCCGATAGGGAGGAAGGTCTAAGCCAACGCGCAAGTTCATATGCTTCACATTACAAACATAATTATTTAATGAAGTCTGTTCCAGCAATCCATGAATAAACTCATCTGATGGGGAGGAAGGCTCTAATGCCGACGCGCAAGTCTATTCACATTGCTAACAAACCAATAATGGAGGCCGCGGGAATTTATTACCAATCCCCTCTCCCACTTAGTTATTTAATTACCGAGGGTTTTTAACATGCATATAATATTTTTGAATAAAATATACAACTAAGACATGCTTCTATTAACAGCAATTTAAATAAGTAAATCACATAGAACATGCCTTACATATATAACAATTAATTGTCAAGTTAAAACAATTAACTCAGTTACATATCATAATTAATTGTATAATATGTTGGATCAATTAAATGGGCCCTAGAGCATCAAATAAGCACAAAATGAGCAGCAGATTAATTAATTAATCATGCTCATTATCTATGGCCCATAATCTTAGCCCAAAACTAAATTAATCCCACCAAGCCCACTAGCACAAAATTAGTCCATTAATTAAAATTAATTTATTATGCTTGGCCCATTACTCACAATTAATTAAAACCAACAATAAAATAATAGCCCAGCAGCCCATTTCCATTTTAATAAAATTTGGGCCCAACAGCCCAAAAACAAATTAAAAAATGAGCAGCCTTTTATTTATTACTTAATTGGGCTTTAAGGTCCAACATCCATTCTATTTTAATTAAAATTTGGGCCCAGCAAACCAAGCCCAAAACAAATTAAAAAAAACACAGCCTGAATCAATAACCCATTAACCAAGCCCAAACACGGCAGCCCATATCCAAAGCCATCATCGCTGCCCTAAAAAATTGCAGCCGCCTGCCCTTAACCTGACAGCAAACTCAGGCCAAATCAGCAGCGCCGAGCAACCGCCGTCTCGCTTCTTGCCGCTCGATTCCGTCAGCCGCCAATTGCCGCCGCGCAAGTACCGCAGTCACGCCCGCCGGTGTCGCTCCCACCGACCCACAGTCGCGCATGCAGACAGACCGGATCGGCTAATTGCGTCTCACCGGCGAGACGCGATGGAGACCAGTGCCGCCCAGTCACCGCGTCTCCTCCAGCGCCGCCCATTTCATCTCTGACGCCGCCGCTACGCTCGCTGGCCAGAAAACTCCGGCGCCATGAAGCCTCGACAGACTCGCCGTGCACACACCATGACTGATCTGCCATGGAATTGCCCGGAAGGTAAAGTCTGCAGCGGCAGCCAACGTGAGAACTCCATCGCCGTCCAGAACTCTATCGTTCACCACCGAGAACCGCTTTCATCTGCCATTTTCAGTCCGTGATTCCCAGGACGCACCGACGCATCACGCCATCTGACTGTCTGATAGTCCGATCTCCAGTGGTCGCTGCTCTCGGCTTTAACGCCGTCAGCCCACCGGACGGGATTCGCTATGGATCGCGCCACCCAAAACCACCATGGCCCAACACGCCATCGATCATCGGCCATAACACCAACGATCTTTCAGACGCCGCCCAGAAGCAACGCTAGTCAGCGCCTTCAGCCGGCCGTCGGGCTCCCGTCATTTTCCAGAGACCACGCGCCGCCGTACTACTTTTTCTGGGTTGCCGTCGTGCAGGGCGTGTGTGATAAGATGGCAGATAGGTCTCTCGAAGTGCGTGCGTGTTGAGTAATTAACAAATAATTTAACAATCACACATACCAAATATCATGCCATGGTAAAAAAAATAGTAGTACAGAACCCATGAAATAATTTCCAGATTATATCACATAATCAAATTAATCAATAACATAATTCTGGGTTTACAAACATGCGATTATTCCAGATTAAAACAATTAATCATATAATCACAACCTACCTAACGAATCACGTTTCACCCCGAAACTAATGCTCTGATACCAATTGTTGGCAATTGGATCGTGTGGTTCAACGTGAGTCGTTAGTAAAACAGGCAAACAATTATCAGCGGAAGCAATTAGAATTGTTTACCGTACTTCTGGGTTGGTGTAGAGGATGAACTGCAGAGAACTACCTCTAATCTTCTACTGTATGTCCCAAGTCGAATCCTGTTGTTGTGTGGGCAACAATCCGCAGGATTCTCTCAATCTGCTCCTGTTCTTTCTAACTGTCAAATGAGGCACTGACTTGGGGTTAACAGGAGCTGAGATGACTTATATAGTTGGGCTACAGCAGGGACCAGGAGGAGAAATTGGGCTGGGCCTCAATTGAATTTAATTAACCAAGCTTAGCCCAAAGCTTTTAATTAAATCCAATAATAATAATATAGTCCACTAAAATATTATTACTGCACTACCCGTCCAATCCCAAAATTATGTTATGGGCTCCTTCTTATTATAAGCCCGACAGTCTCCCCATGTTTAAGATATACAATGTACATTAATTAATTAAGTTACTGACAACTCAAATTAATTAATATCTCATCCAAGAGTAGTACCACTCAACCTTTTTATCATGCCGGAAATTAATCCACTTGCAAGATTTACATGATAAACCTTATGAGCTCCTCAAGGTGACATCATCAACCTATGACGGACATGGATTCCTTCTACAATCAACAGCACACCATAGAGACAGCACTACTTCCCAACTCACCGAGTATATTGATTTAATACTTATAAATCTCACCCATTGATGAATCAAAGAAATACATACTGCCCTACGTGTCGAGGTTATTATATAGGGATTAAGAGCACGAACTTCCATAATAACAGAGATCAAGTTCTTCTATAAGTCAGTAGAAGTCGAACGATCTCAGGCGGTCCTGCTCAATACACACAAGTGCACTAATGCGATTCTATAGCCAAGACAAGCTAATACCAAACCACACTACAACTATACCGATAGAGAGTCCCCGTCTATCTCAGTTGTGAGCATCTGTTTATACTTTATAAGGAAACCAATAATATGATCTTCCGCGTGTTGTCGCACAACATATTATCTACAGTATAAAGTAAATGGACTATTGCATCATGCATATAAAATAAATTATAAGATGCAATCATTTGATCAATGATTCTCATTTCAAATATTGTTATGACATTGTTCATACTAAAGCTAGACTTTTAGTATACAATCCAACAACTTCCTCATAACTCAAATCTTCTTTCAACTCAACTGGTTCCTGCCTGAGAACATGAGATGGATTTGGAGCATACTTCCTCAACACAGACACATAAAATACGTCATGTACTCTAGACATCGATGCTGGTAACTCCAACTTATAGGCAACGCTGCCAACTCTCTCAATAATAGTGAACGGACTAACATATCTTGGACTGAGTTTTCCTTTCCTTCCAAACCGCATTATCCCCTTCATTGGAGATACTTTCAAGAATACCCACTTCAAATTCCAATTCTCTCCTCCGTTTGTCTGCATAACTCTTCTGCCAATCTTGAGCAACTTTTATCTTCTCTCGTATACGTATAATAGCTTCTGATATTTCACGAATCAAGTCTGGACCCAAAAGTTTTCTCTCTCCAACTTTATTCCAATGAACTAGTGATCTACACTTCTTCCCATACAATGCTTCATATGGAGACATCCCGATAGTAGATTGATAACTGTTGTTGTACGAGAACCCTATCAGAGACAAAAATTCACTCCACTGACCTTGAAAATCCAACACACACGCTCTGAGCATATCCTCCAAGATTTGTATTGTACGCTCTGATTGACCATCTGTCTGTGGATGGAATGCTATGCTGAAAGATAATTGTGTCCCCAATGCCTTATGTACACTCTTCCAGAAAGCAGACAAGAATCTCGTATCTCTGTCTGACACAATGGTAAGTGGTACCCCATGGAGTCTGACAATCTCTTGTATATATAGCTGGGCATACCGATCCATGGAATGCGTAGAACTAATAGGAAGAAAATGATCTAACTTAGTCAATCGATCCACGATAACCCAAATGGCATCGTGACCTTTCACTGTCTTCGGTAGCCCGATAACAAAATCCATCGTGATATTCTCCCACTTCCACTCTGGAATAAATAAAGGCTGCAAAGTTCCTGCTGGTCTCTGATGCTCGGCTTTGACTTTCTGACAAGTCAAACATTGCTCCACATATCGAGCAACATCTCTCTTCATCCCTGGCCACCAATAATGTGACTTCAAATCTCTATACATCTTAGTAGCTCCTGGATGTACAGAGTACGGTGTTGAATGAGCTTCCGCCATCACTTCTTTTCGAATGTCATCCACTTCAGGTAGACATAATCGACCTCCATAATGAATCACGCCATCATCTCCTAATTGGAAGTCAGAAGACTTTTTAGAGCTGATATCATTCTTTATCTTGTCAAACAACTTATCCTCCTGTTGGTCCTGTCGAATCTTATCCATCAAAGTTGGTCGAAGTGTCAGAGCTGCCATCCATGCTTCCAACGATCCTTCCTGAATGATCTCCACACCCATCCTTTGCAAATCAAGCAACTCTGGTTTCTGATTTATGGTATAGCAGCTACACTCTGTATTGCCTTTTGGCTCAATGCATCAGCAACCACATTGGCTTTTCCCGGATGATAATTGATAACACAGTCGTAATCCTTCACCAATTCCAACCATCTTCTTTGCCCCATATTCAACTCTTTCTAAGTAAAAAGTACTTCAAACTCTTATGATCAGTATAGATTTCACAACGTTCCCCATACAGATAATGCTTCCAAATCTTGAGTGCAAACACCACTGCGGCTAACTCTAAATTATAAGTTGGACAATTCTTCTCATACTCCGTTAACTGTCTGGATGTATACGCTATCACTTTCCCATTCTGCATCAATACACACCCAAGACCATTCTTTGAAGCATCACTGTAAACCTTGAAGTTTCCTATCTCCGTAGGAATAGTTAAGATAGGTGCTGATGTCAACCGTCTCTTCAATTCTTGGAAACTTTGTTCACATGCCTCCGTCCATGTAAACTTCACATTCTTCCTGGTCAACTGTGTTAATGGTGAAGCAATCTTAGAAAATCCTTCAACAAACCTTTGATAATATCCCGCCAATCCAAGAAAGTTACGAACCTCAGTGGAATTTGAGGGTTGTGGCCAATCATAGATTGTTTTTACTTTACCTGGATCCACTGAAATTCCTTCTTGAACTTCGCATACAACTGCCTCTCCTTCAGAATCTCTAACACCTTTTTCAAGTATAGAGCATGATCCTCCTTATTCTTAGAGTAAATCGGAATATCATCGATAAACACAATCACAAATTTATCGAGAAATTCCTGAAATACTCTATTCATCAAATCCATAAATACTGCAGGAGCATTTGTTAATCCAAACGGCATCACTAAGAACTCATAGTGCCCGTACCTTGTACTGAATGCAGTCTTTGGGATATCCTCATTCTTTATTTTCAACTGATGATACCCCGACTGCAAATCAATCTTCGAAAAGATAGCTGCACTCTGTAGCTGATCAAACAGATCATCAATGCGAGGCAATGGATATTTATTCTTCACCGTAACTTTGTTGAGATCTCGATAATCGATGCACATTCTCAATGTGCCATTCTTCTTTCGAACAAACAGAACTGGTGTTCCCCAAGATGAGAAACTAGGTTGGATGAATCCTTTGTCTAGCAACTCTTGTAACTGTATCTTTAATTCCTTCAGTTCAACTGGTGCCATTCTGTATGGCGCATTAGATATAGGGGTCGTTCCGGGTTGTAGCTCAATAACAAACTCTATTTCCCGGTCTGCTGGCAAACCTGAAAGATCATCTGGAAATACCTCCAGATATTTCCGAACTACTGGTACATTACCGAGAATAGGACATTGTTGTCCCTCAACATTCATTGCACTCACCAGATACCCCTCACAACCACTTTCCAACAACCGCTGTGCTTTTGCTGCCGATATAACAGGAAATTTAAAATTCTTCTTGATCCCAACAAAAGTGAATGGTTCTCCACCCAATGGCTGAAAAGTGATACTCTTTTTCTGACAATCTATTGTGGCACCGTACTTTGACAGCCAATCCATACCTAATATGATATCATAATCATTCATACTTAACATAATTAAATTAGTAAGGAAAGCGCTCCAGTGGAAGAAAGGAAAGAGGAGTTGAAACCATTGCCGGAACACTTGAAGTACGCTTTTCTTGGTGATAATGCAAAATATCCGGTAATTGTATCTTCTTCCCTTAATGATGATCAACTTGAGGAGTTATTAGATGTCTTAAGGAAGTACAAGTCTGCAATAGGGTGGTCACTTGATGATTTGAAAGGTATTAGTCCTTCGTATTGTATGCATCGGATTAGGTTGTCGGATGAAGCCAAGGCGAGTGTTCAAAATCAGCGTAGGGTGAATCCCGCAATTCAAGAGGTGATAAGAAAGCAAATACTTACGTGGTTGGATGCTGGAATTATATATCCTATTAGTGATAGTCCCCATGTGAGTCCATTGCATGTAGTTGCTAAAAATGGGGGCATGACTGTAGTGAAAGCTGAGGATGGAGAAGCTATAGCCACGAGGATTCATACGGGATGGCGTACATGTGTGGATTACAGGAAATTAAATGAGAACACGTGTAAGGACCATTTTCCTCTTCCTTTTATGGATCAAATGTTAGATCGTCTTGCAGGGTATGAGTTTTATTGTTTCTTGAATGGATACTCGGGGTACAACCAAATCATGATTGCTCCCGAGGATCAAGAAAAGACCACTTTTACTTGCCCCTATGGGACCTTTGCTTTTAGGAAGATGCCGTTTGGATTGTGTAATGCGTCTGCTACTTTTCAGAGATGCATGATGGCGATTTTTGATGGTTTGATAGAAAAGATCATGGAGGTGTTTATGGACGATTTTTCAGTTTTTGGTTCTTCTTTTGATATTTGTTTGTCTAACCTTGCTATTGTTTTGAAGAGGTGTCAAGAAACTAATCTTGTCTTGAATTGGGAGAAGTGCCATTTCATGGTGAAGGATGGGATTGTTCTTGGGCATCATGTTTCCGCCAA
Organism: Pogostemon cablin; assembly: GCA_023678885.1. Classification (NCBI taxonomy): domain Eukaryota; kingdom Viridiplantae; phylum Streptophyta; class Magnoliopsida; order Lamiales; family Lamiaceae; genus Pogostemon; species Pogostemon cablin. The sequence goes on along the minus strand of CM042979.1, from coordinate 20,682,982 downwards.
GGGATTGCAAGTAGATCGTGCTAAAGTAGTGGCATTTGAGAAGCTTCCACCACCGACCAATGAAAGAGGAGTGCGGTCCTTCCTTGGACACGCCGGTTTTTACAGGAGATTCATAAAAGACTTCTCAAAATACTCTAAACCCTTATCTCATTTACTTGAAAAGGATATTCCTTTTGTGTTTAATGATGAGTGTCTAACAGCTTTTCAAGTTTTGAAGGAGGCGCTAATTACTGCCCCTATCTTGATCACACCGGACTGGACTCAACCGTTTGTACTTATGTGTGATGCAAGTGATGTAGCACTGGGTGTGGTGCTCGGGCAGCTAAGGGAGAAGAAGTTCTGCCCCATTTACTACGCGAGTAAGACTTTCGATGCGGCACAAAAGAATTACACGGTGACTGAAAATGAGTTTTTGGCTGTTGTGTATGCATTCGAAAAGTTTCGTCAGTATTTGGTTGGCATGAAGACGATTGTGTATACGGATCATTCAGCGATTCGGTATTTGATGGAGAAGAAGGAGACGAAGCCTAGAATTATAAGGTGGATTCTACTACTTCAGGAGTTTGACATGGAGATTCGGGATAAGAAAGGAACAGAAAATGTGTTGGCGGATCACTTGTCAAGGTTGGAGACTAGGGAGCATTGTGATAATTCTTTTGAGTATATTGAAGAGATGTTCCCTGATGAGAAGATCATGGCTGTGGATGTTGAAGGAACTGAGCGAGCGTATGTGGTCGCAGCGCAAGGTATGGATCCATGGTACGCGGATTATGTTAATTACATTGTCATTGGAGAAATTCCAATGGATCTCAACCGATATCAACTTGCAAAATTTAGGAGGGAAGTTGAGACATTTATATGGTATGATCCGCTTGTTTACAAGATATGTACAGATCCTATTGTCCGAAGATGTGTACCCGAGATAGAAATGGAGAGTGTGCTTGAGTTTTGTTATGCACAACCAAATGGGGGGCATTTCGGAGCGCAAAAGACTGCAGCTAAGGTACTTCAATCCGCTCTCTATTGGCCTACATTGTTTAGAGATTGTGAGAGCTATGTGGCGTCTTGCGATAGATGTCAGCGCATGGGAAATATAGGTAGGAGAGATGAGATGCCACTGCAGCCTAGCATAGTTATGGAGATATTTGATGTATGGGTGATCGATTTTATGGGGCCTTTTCCCCGTCGAATGGGTTTCTCTACATTCTTCTTGCTGTGGATTATGTTTCAAAGTGGGTGGAAGCGATTCCTACTCGTGTAAATGACTCGAAAATTGTTTTATCTTTCTTGAAGAAGCATATTTTTGCCCGTTATGGAGTTCCTAGAGCACTAGTTAGTGATGGAGGTTCCCACTTCGTCAATAAATTTCTTGAGAGGGTGCTTAAGGATTATGGTGTTAAGCATATGGTTACTATACCCTATCATCCGCAAGCGAATGGGCAAGCAGAGGTCTCCAACCGTCAAGTCAAATAGATTTTGGAGAAAGTGGTAGGAACTAATAGAAAGGATTGGGCTATGAAGCTCGATGATGTGTTATGGGGGTTCTGAACAGCTTACAAGACGGTGTTAGATATGTCACCGTATCAAATTGTCTATGGGAAGCCGTGCCACTTACCTGTAGAGATTCAACACAAAGCGTTTTGGGCTTTGCGACGCTTGAACTTGACCCTCAAGGATGTGAAGGAGTTGAGGATAACTCACATGAATCAATTGGATGAGTTTAGGAGTCGTGCTTACAAGAATTCAGAGATTTATATGGAAAGAATGAAGAGGTGGCATGATTCTAAGATCTCATACAAGGAGTTCAAGCAAGGAGATGAGGCACTACTTTTTAACTCTCGATTGAAGCTTTTTGCAGGCAAGTTGAAGTCTAAGTGGACGGGATCGTTCATGATTCATCGAGCCTTAGGAGGGGGAGTTTTGAGCTTGTTGACAAAGATGGAGACATTATCGCGGTGAATGGGCATCGGTTGAAGCATTATAAGTCGCCGGATGATGCGTGTGTCATTTTTGATGATACCTTGATCTGATTTGGTACTGTCGTGACTCTCCGACGTTAAATATGAGCGCTTGTTGAGAGCTTACTCTTTCGTTTTATTACTTTATTTCTTTTGTGTGAGTAAGAAATTTTTATATTTGACGTGCTTACTTTTTGGCAATTACATCTCTTTGCAAACTTAGTTTCGACTTTCGTTTCTCCTAAGTTTGGGGGGGTGTGATGTACTTACCTCGATAAGCACCGACAGTATAATCTTTTCTTTGTATTGTTTGTTAGGGGAGTTGGTTTTTGGGGCCATATTGAAATTTTAATCAATTTTGATGTGACGATTTTTTACAACTTGCCTAATGTTCAGTGGTTTTTGGTTGTGTTTTCTTTTACGGAGTTACTCATGAATGATGTCTTGTGGAACAATTTCTGAAGTTGTGCTCTAGATTGTACCTAATGAGGTGTGTTGAAGCTTGAAGTGTGTAGTGCATGAAGAACACTCAATTTTGAAAATCAGAAGGATGGTTCGACCAACGCCAGGAGTGGTTCGACCAGTGCCAGAGGTCGAACGAAAGTAGAGGAAATCGAATCGGAGTCGAAAAGTTGTCCAGAGAGATGGTTCGACCTAAGCCATATTTGTTCGACTTGTTCAGAAGGTCAAACCTGAGGTCGAACCAGTCAGTTCAAGGCACTCTGTTTTCCAGAAAATGGGTTCGACCAATTCAAGGATTGTTCGACCTGATCAGCAAGTCGAACCCAGGTCGAACTGAGAAGAGCATTTGTCCAGAAGGTAGGTTCGACCTCGTCATCTATTGTTCGACCTGTTCAGGAGGTCGAACCTGAGGTCGAACCAAGCCAGGTACGCAACTTAAGTTCGATTTTTTGGAGGGTTCGGTCACTTTTTCGAAACACCAAACCTCGAACCCTCTTCGAACCTCTACACCATTACAAAAATTCTTCGATTATACTTGATTGCACACCGATTACACAACATTACACTTAGAAGTTACGAATTGGGCGCGGATTTGGGCGATTTTCATCGCAAATTAGGGCTTCAGTCGCGACATTCTTGTGTGTGTGTGATTTTGATCGGTTGTTCACCATGGGCAAGTCAAAAGGTATGCTTTTCCAACTCAATTACTCTAGGATTGAAGGTTTAGGTATGAAATTCGATGTGAATAAGAGGATTGATGTTGAGTATGGTTGAATTTCATGGTGAATGTTAATATTGTGACTTGTTTTATATGAATTCTTGTTTGTTGGTTGAGAATGTTTGATTATAGATTGAACTTGATGGTTTATGTGAATTGATCAACAATATTTTGCAACTATTAGGACAAGCATGTTAGTTTGGTTGAATTGGTACTCGAATTGGAGTAGTTCATGTTCTGAATTGTTGAAACTGTTATGAATTGCTTGAATTGTTGATGCATGCTTGTTGGTTATTTAAAGAAGGTTGATTGAAGATGTTTTGAGCATGCTGAATAAGCAAGTGGTGTTGAGACGATAGTTGGAGTGATTATGCATTGATGCTTGAAGTTTTGAGTAGAGTATGTGATGTGCTAGTAAAATACTTGCTTTCTTGTCTTGTTGGTTGGATTGAAGTATTTGTTTTCAGGAAAGGGACATGGATCAAGTAACGGTAAAGGAAAGGCAGAGGAGGAAAGATCGAAGAAGAGGCATGACAGGCCTTCGAATTTGGATAAAGTGACAAGGAAACTGAGGCTACAAGATCGTTTACCCGAAAATTTCAAGATCCAGATGCAAGATTGGGATGAGATCAAAGAGAAGTGGGAAGAAGTTTCAGACAAGATAGCTCGCACTCGATACCAAGATGATGAAGCGATGAGGATAATGAGAGTAGGGGATTACATATTTTGGATGTTCGATCAAGTAGGGATCCGAAGATTCATGGAGTTGAAGAGGCCGACGTACTTCCATGTTACAGCGGAAGTAGTTTGCTCATTTGAGATGGAGAAGTACCCACTTGGATACCCATATCAGTGTACGTTTCAGCTTGGCGGAGTGAGTAGGAGATGGACATCTGAGGGTTTCAATGAGTTGTTTGAGACGCCTTTAGAGATCCCTCGATTGGAAAATGCTACATTTAGTGCAAATCGGTTTTGGAGGGAGATCACCGGGGAGATTCGAGATTATAAGATCAGACAGGCTCGTGCTTCCGCAATAAAGAACCCAGTCTTGAGGTACATGGACCGCGTCCTGAGCAACACGTTATTCGCCCGCTCGGAGGGGAGTGTTGTGTCTAAAGGAGAGCTTTATGCCCTGTGGTGTATGCTAAACGGGGTGCAGTTCAATGTTGGATCTTATTTTATTGCGCAGCTGCATCGATTCAAGACCATTGGATTTCAAAAGGTGAATATTGGAGGGTTACTGACGATCGTGGCTGAGCATTACAACTTGGATCTCACAGGCATTACACCAGTAGAAGGAGAACCCAATTTGATGATGATCACGTGCGTGAAGGGAGGATTTGCCCATTTTAGAGATGGAGATTTGTTCTTCACGAGGGGTCTCAAGCCTTTCGAATTTATGTTCCCCTTCGACGTGAGTAACTTGACAACTATTCGAGTAGCAAGGAATAGATTGATGAATTCTCTCGGACATATCACCTTATCCATGGCAGTGAAGTCAGGTGGTGATTGGAGAGCGTAGCGCATATGTGTGCTGAGGGGAGGATGGCTGAGTTACAGCAGATCATTGATCAAGGAGAGTTCCATCCATCTCAGCCACAGCAGCCGGAGATGGAGATTCCGGAAGAAGAGCAGCATGACGCGCCTCAGCATGCTCTGGTACCGCAGCAGCAGCGAGCAGTCCCAGGTACACGGGAGCAGCTTCGCTTGATTCATGAGCAGCTGGTCGCGGTAGTAGCTGCACAGCAGGAGACGAACAAGCAGTTCGCGCTCGCTAACGCCAACTACGCCACGCTGAATGAGAGGTACTCTGCCTTGGATGAGCGTGTTGGTAGAGTGATTAGTCAAGTGGATATGATGGATAGGCACATTACTAGTCTGTGCCGAGCTGTGGAGAATAGGATGGATGAGGATGACAAAGATGATGATGAGGATGATGATACTCCTAGGGAGTAGTTTCAGGTTCTCTTTTGGCTTCTCCGATTCATCTTATCTCCCATTTTTCTTTTTATTCTTACAGATTGGGGTGTGATTCATGTGTGAGTGGCATGTACTTGATATAGTTGATCTTGTATGATTGATTTGTATATGGGTTGTTGATTCTGTGCATTCATGTGTTCACGTATTTATTTTCATTGAAAAGAGCATATATAATTTGTTAAGTATATGGAATTCATGAGGAATTGATCTTGATTATGTGCTATGACGAGTATTAGGAATTGATTACCTATGTGAGGATTTGAGCCTCTATCATGATTGATCATGATAGTTTATTTTTGAGAGAATCATTCGTATGAACGTATTCTAGAACTTGGCTTGGAATCTTGTGTGAAACTTACAATTGATGAAATATTAGGACATGATCTTAGGCCATTTTTGATTAATTGAGTCACTTAGCCAAATTTTACCTTTCCTAATGATTTTATAAACCTTTGGTAGCCCTGTTTGAGCCTTTTAAAACCTTTTTCTTTGGCAAGCCAAATAAAAGAGCCTTAATTACCTTATTTGAGCTTTGAAAATACCCTATTCATTGGTAGAGAGAGTAAGGTGAATAAGTGTGCAAGAAGAAAAGGAAGATGGAATGAGGTTTAGTAAGAAAAGTACATGGTTAAATCTTGTTAGGGGTAGTGCCTGAAACTGGTACCCCGAATTGCTTATACATGGGGCTTGAAGTTTTAAAAAGCAGCTGAATGATGTTCGAGAAGGGTAGTGCCTACAACTGGTACCCGAACGATCAAAAGAAGAATGATGTTGATGCAAGTAAGAGAAGAAAAATCGAAAATTGCAAGTGCAAGAGAAGAATTGGAGGAGAATATGAAGCCGAATGAGAAATCAAGAACCTTCAAGGTAACTCTCTACTAGTGTCTTAAGTCACTATGTCCAAATTTTCCTACCCTTTCCAAAGAGCCAACATTACAACCTAGAAACAAGTCCTTTATGATCCTAGTATTAATTTGATGTGAGTTGCTTTTTGAGACCTTTGCCAAGCTTATGGTTACGCGTGAATATGAATTGATATGAGTGTTTATACTAGCCTATAGTGCCTCACGCACGTGAGCAAAAGAGAGTAAAGACTTATCTTGTCAGCTAGATTACTTAGTACTCCGAATGGTGTGTGATTGGATTGATTTTACATGAGTGAAATATATGATGCAAGTAATTCTTATTTGATTCAATGAAGTGGCATGTGTAATATGTGTTGTACTTGATCTTGTTGAATTATACACGACTCCTGTGGTTTAAATTGGTTGCCTCGGGACGAGCAACATGAAAGTTTGGGAGTTTGATGAGTGTGTAAATTCACAAGTTTGGCACTATGTTTTGTGCTAGTTTTGGAGAGTTTTGATGTGAAAATAGGTGGAAAACCTATATATATTGTGAATTAGCAAGAATCAGGTGTTAGTGGAGCTATTTGAGTGGTTTTCTTAGCAAAAACAGAGTGAAAGTTCCAAGAATCGAAGAGATGGAGTCGAAGCCATGCAAACCGCCTAAGAAATAGGAGGGTTCGACCTGGTTGGAGGAGGGTTCGACCTCTCCAGCAGGTCGAACCAGCATTGCTGAGCTTACAGAAGAAGGTTCGACCACGACTCAAGTGGTTCGACCTGTCCATCAGGTCGAACCATGGTCAAACCAGTTCGCAGAAAAGAGGATTCGACCACGACATTTGAGTTCGACTTGCCAGTTGGTCGAATCGGGAACGGAAATTGTCCAGTGATGAGGTTCGACCTGGGGTTCAGCCAAGTCCTGAGAGGTTCGACCTGTTCAAGAGATCGAACCAGTGCAGAATTCTTCCAGTAGCGGGGTTCGACTTGGGGTTCGACCTGTGGCCAGTTGTTCGACCTGTTTGACGAGGTCGAACCTACGTGCGAGAACTTACCTTATCCGAATTTTCGAGGCCGAAACGCGTGAGATCACTTAGAAAGCCCATTCCAAGCCCTAGAGACGTGATTACAAGTATAAAAGGGGGCTCATACAGAGAAAAAAAGAGAGCTTTTGATCATCAATCATAAGAGAGACAAGAGTAGAGGTGGTGATCCATCCGGAGGGCTGTGACAGAAGTTCGCTGAAGGTTCAAGTAAGAATGATCAATCTAACCATGATTGTTCCTAGATCACTCATGGGCTAGAACCGCCTTGGTAGTTCTAGGGTTATGAAAGTTTCATGATGTAATTCATATTTCTTGTGTAAAACTCCGTACAACACTACCTGTGGTTTGTTTATATAAGATTGCATATTTAATCCATACTCATAGTCGTTTTGTGCATCAATGATCGTTGTGTAGAGTCTGAATACATAACATGGTTATTGGTTGAGTGCGTTCACTACTGAGCAGGGTTTATTGTTATAATTCTAAGTGAAGGGATTCCGAAGTCTTATTAGAACCGTCTTATATGAATATTCATTAATTGAATTAAATTCGGGTTGATGAATAGGATAAAGAGTATAACTTTATAGTACCTAAAAAGGAAGATCAAATCGGGTTAGATTCTAGACGTAGAAGATAATTGATTATGATAGTACCTAGAAAGGGGGGTGAAGTATATCTCTTGCTCCGAGATTATTCACACGTGTCAAGCGCATATTTACTTGTGTCTATAGAGTAAACTTGCATGGTCTAGTGATGCGTCCACAAACCACAGGGCAGAGTCGGACATCATCACATGAAAATACGAATTGCTAGTGAAACTGGATGACCCGACGAACTACCTACTATTCTTCTTGATCACAACTCACTTTTCTCTACTCTTACTATTTCTTTTTGCTATTTCGATTAGAAGTCATTATTACTTAAACCTTTACAATTACCAAACATAGTCTAAAGTATACTAGAATATAACGAAATTGATATTTAACCGTCCCGTGGGTTCGATATTATAACTTGGTCATCTTCGCGACTACAATTGATATCCTTATACTTGAGGATTAATTTGTGTGTTGAGAAAACCCCTATCAATAACTTATAATTTAAATACTATTTAACATAAACATCATCATTATAAAAACCTGCATATAATTTTTTTTCACATAATATGTTTATAACCAACACCATCACACCAGTTTCACATATGTAACTGGTTTCTGACAACATTTCAAACCACACAAACTCGTGATAATACTTATTATATGACATAACAAAACATTAGTGGAAACAAAATAAATCCACGGCATATCCCAACAGGTCGTCATCTATGTACATCCGCTCAAAATTCTGTAGGAGCTTCATAGCTTACACAGTCACATCACAAACTCAATCATCAATAGGCTCACCTACAATGCATAAACTAGTGAGACAAAAATCTCAGTAAGTAGAAATCATGCATGTTAGTGCATGAAAAGGCATTTAGTTCTCTATCGCCTATTTCCTAATTTTTCTAGTTGATCTCTTTTATTTTAAAAACTGTTCACATTGCGGGATTCCCACGACACATTTATGATATGCACCCCAAATGAGCTCAATAGACACACTTAGTATCAGATCTATTCCGATCCCTGAATATAATACCGAGAATAATTTTTTCAAATCCTGGCAGAGTGTTGGGGATAATTTTTCGAACCTCGAAAAATACTGAGAATGATTTTTCCGAACTCAGAATAAAGTATCGGGAATAATTTTTTCGAACCCTGACAGAGATGCATATATAGTGGCTGCACACACCATTAGTATCTTATTAATTTTGGGGAAAATACTTTTCATGTTTATGCATGGTATGCAATCAGGGCGATTAAATATGTATCATAAACCATTTACGACCTCAATATCAACATTTAATCACAAATAAAATAACAACTTAACTTCAATTCACACAAATCCACTTCTGGAATAACAACTCCACCCCAGTCAATTAGATCTATTTATAAAATAACCACTTCACCTTGGATCACACAATCCCTTTTTAGAATAACAACTTCATCTCGGATCACAAAGATCCTTATAACCAATACCTTCTCAAATCATACAGATATATCTCAATAGTTTTCAATCACATAGATCTATATAGGACAATAATATTATCTCAAATCACATAGATCCACAGCTTGTATCACCAATTAACCCTAAATGATTCATAACATAATTAAACTAATCACAAATAATTCATGGCACAATTATCACATATTAATCACAAATAATTCATACATGACATGTTTATGCATTGTAGTTGGAGTTCTACTTTCCTGGACTCCGACAATAGTAATATTATAGGCCTCGTGAACTAATCTCTTCTTACTCCGTCCCGACAACGCACGCTTCCCTCTCCCTTCCTTCCTCTCTCTCCCTCTTTTTTCTTTTTTTTCTAACCCTCACGACTTCTGCTTCCCAATTAGTAAATGAGGTTGATAACCTCAATATAAGGGAAAAGATAATGGTGGTAGACGGTGTTAATCAACCGACCCACTTGCTATTTTTGGTAAAAAAAAATTTTCAACTTACGGCTGAAGATTAGCCATGCATTGCCATACGTATTGACCCAGCCACCGCCCCGTTTTTTTTTTTTTTTTTTTTTTTATTATTATTATTATTATCCATTACGAATATACGTGCAATGCTTAATAACTAAGATATGGTACATTTATAAATTAATACACATACGTATACATTTTCTTACCAGTATTATTATTACGAGAACATGTGTGATACTTAATAATTAAGAAAAATGTATTTATACAAATAAGAAAATTTAATTATATATCCAAATTAATGCACGCAAATATTTATACACACATATATCAATATTTTTTTATCACGGATGTCTCAAATAAAATGTAAAGATAAATAAAATGTAGAAATAATTATTATTATCACATAATTGCCACATAATTATCACATAATTATAAAATTCACATAACACAAATTAAATTATATTGGCATATGAGTAGTGAGAAGTTCGGGTATCACACAAATCCACATTTAGAACAATCACCGGTCACACAGACCTACATATATAAAACAACAATAATATCTCAAATTACATTAATCTGCCACTTTTACCACACAGACCTATATATATAAAGCAACTATTATATCTCAAATCACATTAATGTACCACTTGTACTACATATTAATCACAAATAATTAATAACGTAATTAAACAAATCACAAATAATTCATAACATAATTATCACATATTAATCACAAATAATTTACAAACATGTTTATGCATTGTAGTTGGACTTCTACTTACCTGAACTCTGTGGATAATATACTATAAACCTCGTAAAGAACTGTAACTAATCCCTTCCTTCTTGCTCCAACAAGCTCGTCTCTCTCTCTTCTTTCTCTCTCACTCTCTTCTTTTTTTATTCAACTCACGGCTGCTCCAATTAACCCCAACTATGGGTTTATGTAGTTTGTAAATTGAGATAAGTCGGTTTAGACCAACCCATACCGCCAACTTACTAATAATAGTATGTATGTATTAATTATTATAATAATTATTAAACAAAGCCTTTGGTCTCTTTTAATTATAAAACTGAATTAATAATCCAAATTAAGCAAGCACGTTGCTAACTAATAAAGAGGGAGCAGCTACGAATGCTTATTACAACCACTAAAATTACGTGACACTAATCAAACCATGCCTACGTAGCTGGTTATTATTATTATTATTATTATTATTATTATTATTATTATTATTATTATTATTATCCATTCTAAATATACTTGCAATACAAAATAGTTAAAATATAATATATTTACAAATTAATACACAGATGTGTATATATTTTTTTACTACTATTATTATTACGAGAACACATGTGATAATTAATAATTAAGAAATAGTATATACATGTAAGACAATTTAATATTATATATCCAACTTAATACACATAAATAGTTATGCACACATATATTCACATATTGTCACCATTTTACACGTATGCCTCAAATAAAATTGTAAAGACAGATAAAATGTATAAATAATTATCACATAATTGCCACATAATTATCACATAATTGCCACATAATTACCACACAATTATAAAAATGCACATAACACAAATTAATTATATTAGCACATGAGTAGTGAGAAGCTCGAGTATCACATCCTCCCCACCTTATAAAAATTTCGTTCTCGAAATTTACTTACCTGAAGAGTTCTGGATACTTAGCCATCATCTCATCCTCTCTTTCCCAAGTAGCCTACTCAACTAATTGGTTCCTCCATAACACTTTTACTAATGGTATCTCTTTATTTCTGAGCTTCTTCACTTTTCGCCGTAAAATCTCAACTGGTATCTCCTCATACGTGTACATTTTCTTACCACTATTATTATTACGAGAACACGTGTAATAAATAATAATTAAGAAATAATTTATTTACACAAATAAAATAATTTAATTATCCAAATTATTGCACTTATATTTATAATGGATAATAATAATAATAATAATAATAATAATAATAATATGCAATGCCTAAAATTATTTGGTTATAACGGAAACACGTAGGTAAGTTGTGGATAGTTTATCCACCATTGCATGTTTAGTTCTTATTAATAATAATAATAATTATTATTATTATAATAAATATATATTATATAATACAAGGAGTGGCGGTGGTAATGTCGGTTTGTACCGACTTGATCACCACAAACTTCAACTATATATATTGACCCCATTTGGGGTATTAGAATCAAAAGGTGTTAGGCATTAAATAAAAAAAAGAAAAAAAAGAAGAAAAAGAAGAGAGATAAAAAGAGAAAGGGGAAAGAGGTGCGTGTGTGCAGGTGTTGGATTGTATACTAAAAGTCTAGTTTTAGTATGGACAATGTTATAACAATTTATTTGAAATGAGAATCATATGATCAAATGATTGCGTCTTATAATTTATTTATATGCACGATGCAATAGTCCACTTACTTTATACTATAGATTATATGTTGTGCGACAACACGCGGAAGATCATATTATCGGTTTTCTTATAAAGTATAAACAGATGCTCACAACCGAGATAGATGGGGACTCTCTATTGGGATGGTTGTAGTGTGGTTTGGTATTAGCTTGTCTTGGCTATAAAATCATATTAGTGCACTTTGTGTGTATTGAGCAAGACCACTTGAGATCGTTCGACTTATACTGACTTATAAAAGAACTTGATCTCTGTTATTATGGATGTCCGTGCTCTTAATCCCTATACAATAACCTCGACACGTAAGGCAATATGTATTTCTTTGATTCATCAATGGGTGAGATTTACATGTAATTAAATCAACAAACTCGGTGAGTTGAGAAATAGTGTTGTCTCTATGGTGTGCTGTTGATTGTAGAAGGAATCCGTGTCCGTCATGAGTTGATGATGTCCCCTTGAGGAGCTCATAAAGATTATCATGTAAATTCTACAGGTGGATTTATTCCGATATGATAATGAGGTTGAGTGGTACTACTCTCGGATGAGATATTAATTAATGAAGTTATCAGTAACTTAATTAATTAATGGGTATTATATATCTTAAACATGGGGAGACTGTCCGGCTCATAATAAGAAGGAGCCCAAAATATAATTTTGGGACTGGAGCGGCAGAGCAGTAATAATATTTTAGTAGAATATATTATTATTATTGGACTTAAGTATAAGTTTTGGGTTAAACTTGGATACTTAAGCCTAATGGAGGCCCGACTCTAATTTCTTCTCCTGGTCCCTGCTGTAGCCCATATATAAGTCATCTCAACTGTTCTAACCCTAGATGAGACACGCCTAATACATGAAGAGGGTAGACGGAACAGCAGATTGAGAAGATCTCGAAGATCGTCGCCCACACGACGTCGAGATTGGACTTGGGAATACAGCAGAAGACCGAAAGGTTGTTTGCTGCTGCTGTCCGCCAACTTGTACGATTTTTATAAAATCTTACAGACCTTAGAATTTGATGTGTGATAAACTGACAAAAAACCATGGAAGAGAGGATCGTTTTGGCACATAGATCACTCAAATTCGATATCGAATGAGAGAATTATGCCTAAAATGGTGAGGCTGCGTAGGTTGCCGGCTAGAATCCATCTTCTCCAATATAACCTGGTGAAAGGTAATACGTTTCTTGTTTTCATACTTCCGCTGACTTTTAAAAACGTATAGTACCCTAATGGTTCACGTTAACCAAATGATCAAACACCAATAATTGGTATCAGAGCTTCGGTTTCGTGGTGAAGCGTAAAACGTTGGGCTAGGGTTTATGTGTTTATGTGATTTAATTTTGAAATTAGAATTGCATGAGAATTAGGATTATGGAGTAATTTGATTGTACCTGTATAATCATGTATCGTCTACAATGAGCGTATCGATGAAACTTGTTCGTCAAGTCATGCCTGGAAGTGACGATAAAACGAGCGTGTTGCTAGAAAGGAGCGTACGTGCTCGAGTAGGCTCCCGTGTGATGAAGCCCGTTCACGAGCAATGGATGCCCAGTTTCTGTCGTGCATTGGCACACGCTGAAAGTAAGCTACATGGCTGGGCACACGGTTGCTAGTTGGAGAACGTGAAAGGCTACACGGTGGAAGCCGAGCGAGGCAATCGGCAGCGTGTCAGCAGGTTGCAAGATGTCGTGCGAAGGGCACATTTTGGCGAGTGGCAGTCACAACAAAGAGTGCACAGAGGCGTGCACAGGGCCGAGTGAGACTCGCATGGTAATGTGTCTGGTTGTGTGTTTATCGTCACGATGGCATGCTTATGTAGCGCACACCGATGGGCTCTTTGCTGAGTAGGTTGCTAGGTGTGCAGGAAAGCTAGCCGGGTGTGCTGCTGATGGCTTGCGTGCTTGCGCGCACGATCCGTCCGTGGCGTGGCGGTTGGGCGTGCAGGCGGGCGCTGATGCTTGAAGATGTACGTGGTGATAGGCAGAACAGCCAGTGGTTGGGCACGAGGGCAAGTAGGCTACGAGCGCACAATGAGGAACATGTAGCTCGGTGCTTGGCGTACGAGGGATCTGCCACACGGTGGCAGCCGTGTGATGATGAAAGTTGCCATGCAGACTACTGTGTATGAAAACTCATTACTGAGTAAAGGCCGTGTGATGGAAAAATTGTAGGTGGGCGAGAAGAATTGGCGCGCTGCAGGCGTAGCGCGCGAAAATATTGGTGCACGGCAGACGTAGTACGCGGAAGTGTTGGCGCACGGCAGGCGTATCGCTCAACTTCACACACGATTCAGTGCATGGATTTTACTTTTTTTCGTGATATATAACTGTCATAATTGATTTAATTATCTATTATTGTTATATATGGTTGACAGTCGATATCGATAGTTTCGAAATTTTGATAATCAGGAAGTTTTTCAAAATTTTGATAATCTGATCGATATCGATGATTTTGATAATCTGTACGATATTAACAGTCGATATCGATGGTTTCAAAAATTTGATAATCTGAAAATTCTCAAAAATTTGATAATCTAAAAATCCTTGTTGATATTCGTGCTTGGAGGCGAATAATCGAATTCGCTGATATATAAATGTTCATAATTTGATTTAATTATCTGATTATTGTTATATATGTATGCATAATTCTCTATGATTTACTGGCTTAATTGCCGTAATAGGAGCATGCTAGGTTGCGTATTTTATTATGAATATTATATGCATTAAAAACCTTCGGTGTTAAAATTACTAAATGGGAGAGGGAATTGGTAAATAATTCTCGCTACCTCTATTATTGGTTTGTAAGTGATGTGAGTAAACTTATGTGTTGGCAATAGGCCTTCCTCCTTAATGGATGAGTTTATTCACGGATCACTTGTACAGACTTCATTAAATAATTATTGTTTGTAATGTGGCACATGAACTAGCGTGTTGGCAATAGGCCTTCCTCCCTAACGGATGAGTTTATTCACGGATCACTGGTACAGAGTACATTAAATAATTATTGTTTATAATGTGGCACATGAACTTGCGTGTTGGCATAGACCTTCCTCCCTAACGGATGAATTTATGTGCGGTTCACTGGTACAAACTTATAATTGATGATTGTAGGAAGTTATCCAAGCGCGAGTGTACTTCTCTAACTGTAAGGCACACAAGCTCGCGCAATAGACTTGGGATCAAATAATGGTGTACACTTAGGTGTAAATAATTAGTGTCTACCCCAACGGAGTCACTGCTATTATTTGCATGGCTAAAGAGGAACCGACTAATAATTATTTTGTCATGAAGTTAGGTTGAAAAATAAAATTAATGTATAAAATCTTCTCTTGTAAATATTCGGGTTTGTAAACGTCCACACTAACGTGGCTTGCAGACTCACGGTGCTTGAGATGTCGGTGAATTTTATTTTTATATTATTTTGATGAAATCAATATAAATGGATAAATTCAAAGATTTGATCGGTGTATTTTTTTATGAGTCTCTTATTTTTCAAATAGTTTTATCTTACTTATTGTTTACTAAAAGAAACATATTTACTTGTTCAAAATTAGAGATTAGAAAAGAATATTGGTTTCAATTTTTACTGCTTAGGAAAATAAAATGTCTCACTAAGGATGTCATATGATGCCTATTAAAGTCTCTAGTGGAGAGGTGAGAGGTTCATAGAAATATGATGGTCTCATGCGACTCTTCGGATACTTGAGTAAGTTAGAAAGGCAAGAGATCATGGTTAATTTGATGAATGAATTGGAAATACTTGGAGTAGAAATTGAAAGGAAAACCTAGATCAATTTATTCTTCATAGTTTGCCTAGGTGTTTTGAGTAAGTTCTGCCTGAAATATAAGAGGTTGTATATGGTAGGGAACTTCTGACAGAAAATGTGGCAAAGGAAATCCATTTTCATCAAGGGATGAACAAGGCTAGTATCTCATTCACTAGTCATCGAAGCATGATTAATGATGGCATCTACTGACACGTTGTGTGTAGATACCGGAATCACTAAAAGCCTACAACTAATTGATGATGAGATTATTATGTACATGGGTAATACCATGAGAGTAGTGGCTGTTGTAGTGGGAGTTGTTTATTCATCTCACGATATGAATAAACGTTTGATTATGAGAAATTATCTTTACGTACATTTTTCATAGAAAGAATTTCATTTCAGTATCTATGCAATTACGGATGGATACTCCATTTCATTCAAATGACATGGTCATATTAATGAAGGATGGAGCTAAAATCTGTTGTGCTACGTTAGTGACAATTTGTAAACTCTTAAATCATGTTTATCCCACGGATGCAACAAATAGTAATTAAAACGCGTCTTCTAATCCTAATAAGAGAAAGACTCTTATTGAAATGATTAGATAGATGATGAATTATTTGGAATTACTTAATTCATTTTATGGGTATGCCCTAGAAACAGCATATCATATAATGTTTATCTGTTTGTGGGATATTCTAGAAAAATGGAGGGTGGTGATTTATTTAGTCCAAAAGATCGAAGGGTGATTGTTAAAACAAATACTAGATTTTTCGAAAAAGGACTATGTAATAAATCACAAACTTATGTGTAAATTGTTCTAAAGGAAGCGAGAGGGAAAACACAAAGTATCAGTACCAATTGTACAAGAGGATACACCACAAGGTAAACTGCAACGCGTGTCACGTCTGATACACAATTACATGTAGTGTCTTATCGTAGTGGGTGAGTTGTTTGACAACCTGTAAGATATATATTTTGGGAGAGTCGTGAGACTTGGTCCCTAGTAAACATGGAATGGACCCACGGATATGACGAAGCACTACAAGATAGTAATGTCGAATCTTAGCAAAGTGCAATGATTTCTGAAATAGAATCGATGGATTCTAAATCACGTCTAGGAGCTTGTAGGACCACTAAATGGTGTAAAAGCCATTGGAAGTAGTCATACAAAATAAAAGTGAATCATACGGTAAGGTAAAAATCTTGGAAGCAAAGCTTGTTGCGAAAAGGTATAATCAAAAAGAAAAGGTTGATTATGAGGAAACCTGTTCGCCAATAGTTATGCCTATGTTGATCCGGACTCTTTTATCTGTTGCTACTCATATGAAATATGAGGGATAGCAAATAGATGTCAAGACAACTTTCCTAATTGGAAGTCTTGAGGAAAACATCTATGTGAAGCAACCAGAGTGATTCATTGCAAAGGGCTAAGAGCATTGTGATAGTAAGCTTAAAAGTGTCCATCGATGGACTAAAGCAAGCTTAAAGATCATGAAACATCTGTTTTGATGAGGAAATCCAGGCATATGGATTTATTCAATGCGCGGATGTGTCTTGTGTATTGAAAAGAGTGATCAAAACGTGGTGGTATTTCTTGTACTATACGTAGATAGTATCTTGCTCATTGGAGACAATGAAAGAGTATTGTCGGGCGTATGTAGTATGGTTAATAAGACAGTGTGACATGAATGACTTAAGATAAGCAAGAAATATTCTTGCAATTATCTCAAGTTTCATGAGTTGATACAAATCCTACTCGTTTAGCATATAACTTTATCTAAGGAAATGTGTCTTGAGACACAAAAGAAGATAGAGATGATGAAAGAGGTTCCTTATGCTTCAGCGAATAAGGAAGGTTAATCTAAGGAATGCTATGTACAAGAATAGATATCCATTTTGCTGAACGCATGGACAGTGGGTATCAAAAGTAACCCGAAATAAGAATGTTGAACTGTGGTAACACAAATTTTGAAGTACCTAAAAAGGACTAGAAATTATATGTGGACTTACCGGACAGGTACACTGCTTCTTGCGAGTTACATAGATTCTGATTTTTCAAATCAGATAGGGACGATAGTAAATCAACCTCAAAGGTTATGTGTTTAATTTTAGGAAGTTGAGTCATAATTTGGAGGAGTGTTATATAGAAATATTTTTCAAACTCCGGACTCCATCATGGAAAGATAATAAATTGGAGCCTATGACGCAGCCATAGTATCTGTATGACTCAAGAAACTTCATGATGGTCTTGAATGTGATTCTGAGTTTGTCCAAGGTAATCACAATTATTGTGATAAAAATTGGTGCAGTTTCAAACTTGAAGGAATCACGAGCCCATATGCAATTAAACATATGGAGCGTGAGTACCACCTATTACGAGAAATTGTATGATGAGGAAAGGTTGATGTCTCCTATATTGCATCGGATGATAACTTAGTAAATCCATTTGCAAGGACTTTAATGCAAGAGCTTTTGATGGTCGTGTAGTGGAAATGGAAATCAGATGTATGGCAGAAGACATGACATCATATGTATGGCAGAAGACATGGCATCATAGTCTTTTAATATAAGTGGGATATTGTTGAATTGTATATTAAAAGTCTAGCTTTAGTATGAACAATGATAATTTATTTGAAATGAGAATCATATGATCAAATGATTGCGTCTTATAATTTATTTATATGCACGATGCAATAGTTCACTTACTTTATACTGTAGATAATATGTTGTGCGACAACACGCAGAAGATTATATTATCGGTTTCCTTATAAAGTATAAACAGATGCTCACAACCGAGATAGACGGGGACTCTCTATCTAGATGGTTGTTGTGTGGTTTGGTATTAGCTTGTCTTGGCTATAGAATTATATTAGCGCACTTTGTGTGTATTGAGCAGGACCACTTGAGATCGTTCGACTTATACTGACTTATAGAAGAACTTGATCTCTGTTATTATGGATGTTCGTGCTCTTAATCCCTGTACAATAATCTCGACACGTAAGGCAGTATGTATTTCTTTGATTTATCAATGGGTGAGATTTACATGTAATTAAATTAACAAACTTGGTGAGTTGGAAAATAGTGTTGTCTCTATGGTGTGCTGTTGATTGTAGAATGAATCAGTGTCCGTCATAGGTTGATAATATCCCCTTGAGGAGCTCATAAGGATTATCATGTAAACCCTGCAGGTGAATTTATTCCGGCATGATAATGAGGTTGAGTGGTACTACTCTCGGATGATATATTACTTAATGGAGTTGTCAGTAACTTAATTAATTAATGGGCATTGTATATCTTAAACATGGGATGACTGTCGGGCTCATAATAAGAAGGAGCCCAAAATGTAATTTTGGGATTGGAGCGACAGTGTAGTAATAATATTTCAGTGGAATATATTATTATTATTGGACTTAAGTATAAGTTTTGGACTAAACTTGGATACTTAAACCCAATGGAGGTCCGACTCTAATTTCTCCTCCTGGTCCCTGCTGTAGCCCATATATAAGTCACTCAGCTGTTCTAACCCTAGATGAGACACGTCTAACACGTGAAAAGGGTAGACGGAACAACAAATTGAGAAGATCTCGAAGATCATCGCCCACACGACATTGAGATTGGACTTGGGAATACAGCAGAAGACCCGAAGGTTGTTTGCTGCTATTGTCTACCAAATTTTATAATTTTTATAAAATCGTACAGACCTCAGAATTTAGTATGTAATATACTGACAGAAAGCCACGGAAGAGAGGACCGTTTTGGCATATAGATCACTCAAATTCGATATTGGATGAGAGAGTTATGTCCAAAACGGTGAGGCTGCACAGGCTACCAGCAAGAATCCATCTTCGCCAACATACCCTGGTGAAAGGTAATACGTTTCTTGTTTTCATGATTCTGCTGACTGTTAAAAACGTATGGAACCCTAACGGTTCATATTAACCAAACGATCGAACGCCAACAGCTGGGATGGAAAATAAGTAGTTACAGTTCTGCACGAGGTCTGTGGTGATAATACTGTTGGAGTATAGGTAAGTAGAAGTCCAACTACAATACATAAACATGTTGTGTGTGAATTATTTGTGATTATTTGGTGAATATTATTTTGTGAATTATTTATGATTAAATTGGGATACAAGTTGTGAACTTATGTAATTTGAGGTAACTAGGAGTCCAAATACAAAGCATAAACATGTTGTATTTGAATTATTTGTGATTAATATGTGGTAATTCTGTTAGGAATTATTTGTGATTAGTTTAATTACGTTACGAATTATTTTGAATTAATTTGTGATACAAGCTGTGGATTTATATAACTTGAGGTAAATAGATATTCATGTGTAACTAAATATTATTTTGTAAATATTTGTGATAAATTTGTTATACAAGTTGCTGATCTTTGTGATTTGAGATAATATCATCGTCCTATATAAATATGTGTGAATAGAAACTGTTGAATATAGATCTGTATAATCTGAGAAGATATTATTTATAAAGATCTGTGTGATCAGAGATGAAGTTGTTATTCTAAAAAGGGATCGTGTGATCCAAGGTAAAGTTGTTATTCTATAAATGGACTTATGTGATTGGGGTGAAGTTGTTGTTTCATAAGTGAATTTGTGTGAATTGAAGTTAAATTGTTGCTTTACTGTGATTAAATATTGGTATTGATGTCGTAAATGGTTTATGATGCATATTTAATTACTCTACTTGCATACCATGCATAATAATGAAAAATATTTTCCCCAAAATTAATAAGATACTAATGGTGTGTGCGGCCACTATATATACACTGAGTGGCGGAAGGGGCGACCTAGGAAGGAGCGACCTGGGAAAACCCAGAGTAGGCTACCTAGAGTGGGCCACCATCTTGAATTATTATGAGAGAGAGTGGTGTTCAGTAAGGGGACTTCCGAGTAGTAGGGGGTCAGTTGGTGATGGACCCTAGCAGGCTGTAAGGAAAGGTGGATCATCGGACTGCACCATGTGGGACTTGTGGAGGGAGATGATTCTTGGTGGTGGGACAAGTGACTAGTGGCAGGAAGCTTGTTGGTGTTGAATTGTATACTAAAAGTCTAGCTTTAGTGTGAACAATGTTACAACAATTTATTTGAAATGAGAATCATATGATCAAATGATTGCATCTATAATTTATTTATATGTAGATGCAATAGTTCACTTACTTTATACTATAGATAATATATTATGCGACAACACATGGAAGATCATATTATCGGTTTTCTTATAAAGTATAAATATATGCTCACAACCGAGAGAGACGGGGACTCTCTATCGGGATGGTTGTAGTGTGGTTTGGTATTAGCTTGTCTTGGCTATAGAATCACATAGTGCACTTTGTGTGTATTGAGCAGGACCATTTGAGATCGTTCGACTTATACTGACTTATAGAAGAACTTGAACTTTGTTATTATGGATGTTCGTGCTCTTAATCCCTATACAATAACCTCGACACATAGGCAGTATGTATTTTTTTGATTCATCAATTAGTGAGATTTACATGTAATTAAATCAATAAACTTGGTGAGTTAGGAAATAGTGCTGTCTCTATGGTGTGCTGTTGATTGTAGAAGGAATCCGTGTCCGTTATAGGTTGATGATGTCCCTTTGAGGAGCTCATAAGAATTATGATGTAAACCCTGCAGGTGGATTTATTCCAACATGATAATGAGGTTGAGTGGTATTACTCTTGGATGAGATATTAATTAATGGAGTTGTCAATAACTTAATTAATTAATGGGCATTTTATATCTTAAACATGGGGAGACTAACGGGCTCATAATAAGAAGGAGCCCATAACGTAATTATGGGATTAGAACGGTAGTGCAGTAATAATATTTTAGTAGAATATAATATTATTATTGGACTTAACTATAAGCTTTGGGTTAAGCTTGGATACTTAAGCCCAATGGAGGCCCAACTCTAATTTCTCCTCCTGGTTCCTGCTGTAGCCCATATATAAGACATCTCAATTGTTCTAACCCTAAGAGAGACACGCCTAACACGTGAAGAGGGTAGACGGAACAGCAGATTAAAAAGATCTCAAGTATCATCGCCCACACGACGTCGAGATTGGACTTGGGAATACAACAGAAGATCAAGAGGTCGTTTGCTGTTGTTGTCCGCCAACTTGTATGATTTTTATAAAATCGTAAAGACCTCAGAATTCAATGTGTGATATACTGACGGAAAGCCATGGAAGAGAGGATAGTTTTGGCGTATAGATCACTCAAATCTGATATCGGATGAGAGAGTTATGCCAAAAATGGTGAGGCTGCACAGACTACCGGCGAGAATTCATCTTCTCTAACATACCCTGGTGAAAGGTAATACGTTTCTTGTTTTCTTGCTTCCGCTGACTATTAGGAACGTATGGAACCCTAACGGTTCACGTTAACCTATCGATCAAATGCCAACAGTTGGGCCACGAGATGACAGTCCTCACAGCAGTTCCATATTTATATTGAGAAATTGATAAATCGAGTGATGAGCTCATTTTCGGTGCATATCATAAGTGTGTCATGGGGATCCAACAACGTGAATAGTTTTTAAAATAAAAGAGATCAACTAGAAAGATTATAAAAATAAATGCATTTTCATGCACTATCATGCATGATTTTTACTTACTGAGTTTTATCTCACTAGTTTATGCATTGTAGGTAAATTACATACGATGCTGGTGGTTGGGGTTCCGTCAGATACTGAGAGTTGTATACATGGATGATGACCTGTTAGCCGGGCCGGTGTAATGAGCTGCTTCGTGATCAGTCTCGAAATTGTATTGAAAAAATGATACAATGAAATGAAAGGAATATTTATTTTTATTTATTGATTTAAGAAAAATGGGGTCGTGACAAAGGGCTTACGTGAGATGGTCAGAAAGTGATAACTCCTATACTGAAAAGTGTAAATGTTATTTTATGAACAATTTATAGTATAAATGAAAAGTGATAACATTTTATAGCAAAAATGATAATGTTTTAGAGAAACTCTCTTGTGAGATGATTTTTTTGTGAGACGGGTCAACCCATTACTAAAGTATGCTTATTATATAGGTAAAGTATGCTTATTTGTAGTTAAAGTATATCAATAATAAATCATATTATAACACCCTAAAATTATACTTTAAATCATCATCCATCATAATTTGGAAAACATACTTTAATAACTATTAAACATACTTTATCTATATAATAGATATACTTTAACACGTCTCACAAACCGTCTCACAAAGCTAATATCTCACAAGAGACTTTGTCAATGTTTTATAGCGAAAGTGATAACTATTTTAAAAAGTATAAAATGGTCTCACGTGAGACTGTCTCACGCAAGATCTACCCTATTTTATAAAGAATTTTAACTTACGTATTTTTAATGTATTATATTTTAAATTTATTTTTTTAATAAACTTAATATAATTAAATTTATGAGAAGAATAAGAAGTAATAATTTTTGTAAGGAAAAGTGATACTCAATTGATGAAAAGTAATAACGATAATATATACTCCCTCCGTCCCATAGAAGTTGACACACTTTTCTTTTTGGTTTGTTCCACTAAAGTTGACACATTTTCTTTTTAATACATGGGACCCACACAAAAATAATTAATCTATTCTCATGGGCCCCACATATAACCTCTAATACAACTACCCACTACACATTAAATATTATTTATCTCACTTCACTTTACTTCACTTTACATTAAATTATTATACTCCTTAATCTGCGTGCCCAAAAGAAATTATACCAACTTCTCCGGGACGGAGGGAGTACTATTTATTGAACAATTTATATTATAAATGAAAAGTGACAATATTTAAAAACAAAAGTGATTACATCTTTAATAAGAAGTGAAAAATAATTACGAAAGTGAATATCATAAATAATTTATAGAATTAATATAATGTGATAGTGTTTTTAATAAAGGTTAATTACGCCAAAAGTCCTAACCTTTTCGCAAATTTTAAATAAGTCCAAACTTTTCAATATATACAAATAAGTTCTCGACCTTTAATTATTTTTTCAAATCAAGTCACCGGGCAGCGGGAGACCTGCCTGGTGGATGACGTGTCACCGTTTATTACACGTCCTCACCCACGACTTTGAAACGATGCCGTTTTGCACCCCACCAATTAAATCCATGTATTTATAAAAAAAATTTGTTCACTCTATTTCTTATAGCATCCAAGTACTCATCATCATCCTTGTCGAGATCAGTCCTGCCGAGGGAGAGGGCCGACCGGAGTTTCGTAATCACCACGATCGAGAGCTTCTTCCTCGGCGTTTGGATTGAGCCCATGGAGAGAGAATGCTTCAGGAGAGATCTGTTGATCATCATATCCCCCGATTTAGGGTTCTCTTCGGAATCGACGGTCAGGATCTCTTCTTCCATGTCATCTTCTTCGAGCTTCTTCTTCCAGTTGAATCTCCTGGAGAATGAGAGCGAATTATGTGGGTTCCTAGCCATGATTGTCTTCATTTCTGATGAATTAAAGATGGAATTTTTAATTAAAGATGAAGATTTGGGATGGGGAGTGATGTAATGAATGGTTGTGTTGTAAGAGAATGATATTTATTTAATAGAGGTGAAGGTGTTCATGGAAGGGGGGAAAGGAGGGATTCTGACAAAAGAAGGTGAACAGTCCCACCAAACTAATTCAAGAAAATGTAGACACAGAGAAGAATAAAGACAAGAAAAACAGAGAAAGAAGGAAGAGAGAAAATAATGGATAGTGCGTATCAGTCCTGGGAGAAAATATCTTAAGTTTTGGATTGTATGACAAACGACGTCGTTTTCTTTCTTTCTTTTTTTTTCTTTCTTTTTATTATAAATACGTGAATTTAACATGTAGGGTGCAAAACGGCGTCGTTTTGGAGTCGTGGGTGGAGACGTGTAATAAACGGTGACACGTCAGCCACCGGGCAGGCCTCCCGCTGCCCGGTGGCTTGATTTGAAAAAATGATTAAAGGTCGAGAACTTATTTGTAAATATTGAAAAGTTTGGACTTATTTGAAATTCGCGAAAAGGTTAGGACTTTTGGCGTAATTAACTCTTTTAATAAAAGTGATACTAAGAAAAATTAATAACTGACCAGTTTAACTTTTTCATAAATAATTAGTATTATGGATAAAAGGTGATAATATTTTTAATAGAAAGTGATATTTGATTAATGAAAAGTGATATATAACCGTCCAATTGTATTATTTTTTAAATTATTTGTAAGATGAATAAAATGTAATAAAAATTTTAATAAAAATGATATTTGATTTATAAAAAGTGATAATCAGTTAACTAAATTATTTTATGATTAATTTGTAATATGAATAAAAAGTGATAATATATATAATAGAAAGTGATGCTTGATTATGATTTTTTAAAAATAAAACAATATAATATATATATATATATATATATATATATAATGAATTTATTTATTAAACATAATAAGAAGAAGAAAAAAATATTTTCAGTTTTAAACCTAAATAGCGAGCGCTGCATTGTTAACTAGTAATTCACCCGTGCGTTGCATGGCTTATTATATATAAAAATATTAATTTAGTTTATAAATAAAATTATTTTATTAAATCTTCTACACATACTTAGTTAATATATAAAATTATTTATGTTATATATGTGTATAATTTTAGGATAAGTCTGAGTCACTTGATACCCGTAAAGATTAATAGGATAAAAGATAAAATATAATGGGTAGTTTATTAAATTTATTTTTAATAATCTTATATTTTTTTAATGATAAGGTTTAAATAAATATTAGATCTAACAGTTAAAATTAAAATTAATTGATTATATAATATATATATATATATAATTTTATTTGATTTTAAGTTTAAAATTTATATGTTAAAAAAAGTATTTAATAATAGTAAATAAATATAGGTATGAGACCGTCTCATATAATAACTTACGTGAGACGGGTAAAAAATTATCATTTTCTTTATAAAATGTGAGTGTATATTAGGTGCACCCGGGTGCACCCTTGCACCCATATTTGTATAACTTTTTATTCTATTTTGTATACATGTTATTCTCTTTTGTATACGTGTTTTGTAATAATTGTATACTTTTTTCACACTAAGTTTTTATTAAAAAAATAAGCATTCATATGTGTATAACTTTTTATTCAATAGTGTATACATGCATTTTAATAATTACACATTTTTTACACTCAATTTTTTATTAAAAAAATTAACAATTAAATTGTATATATTTTTACTCATAATTGTATATGTTTTTGCTTATATTTGTACGTGAGTGCACACGAAGCTTCGTGTGCACCCGGGTGCACACTATATTTAGCCATAAAATATTATCACTTTACATATATATTCTAAATTACTTATAAAGTCTATAATCCTTTTTTTTTTTGAAAATTTGGAAGTTTATCAAACTAATTAAGCCAAATCGCTATATATATATGAATTAAATTCTATTTCCATTTATTAAAGAGTAAATTTGGCTTTCATATAAAACACACAAAAGTTGCTCAATACATGAAGACACATTTATTTTTTTTAAATTAGGAAGACCAAAGTGAATATATTAAACAGAGCAAGTTAAATTACATTTACTTCCATAATTCTTAAATATTATTCACTCTTTCCACATTTATTCGTCCCACATAATTATTTATAAAAAAATTAATCTAATATCTCAAAAGCACACATTAATTAATTTAAAAAATATCATTCATTCTTTTCACATGGAATATACTACTTTTTAATATCTAAAATATCACATTATTCCTAAAAATTAATAAAATTATTTAAAATATAGTAACTTATTCTTACCATTCATGATATAATGAAGGGGAATAATTTTTAGGTACGAATGAAAGACAAATTCTCTTGTGAGACGTTAGTTATGTGAGACGGTTGGTGAGACGTGCTAAAATATGTCAATTATAAAGATAAAGTATGTTTAACGGGTGTTAAAGTATGTTTTCTAAATTACGATTGATGATGAATTAAAGTATGATTTTAAGGTATTATAACATGATTCATTATTGACATACTTTAACTACAAATAAGCATATTTATATATATACTAAGCATACTTTAATAATGGGTCGACCCGTCTCACACCCGTCTTACAAAATATCCGTCTCACAAGAGAGTGTCTCCGAATGAAATACTATTTTTGAGCCTATAATAAATAATTTTAGGAATCACTCATTTAGGTTTTAATTTAAGGTAAAAGTTTGTGTGTACCCGGCACATGGGAACACATTCCGTGTGCCTTTAGAATTTTGTGCTAAATGTGTGCCCGAGCGCACGGAAGCACATTTCATGTGCCTTCAAAATTTTGTGTTAAATTGTATACTTGTGTACCCTTTATTTTCTGAAGAAAAATTTTAGGTTTTCCACCGCCACTTTGATTCTCCAACTCATCACGAAATTCAAGGCTCCAATTGAGCGGCTCAGCAGATGAGGAAGACGGGCATCAAACGTTGAAATGTTCAAAAAGCATAGTTATAAGCTTGGCGATAGGTGCTCGAACTCTAAAATCACACCGTCACAATAGAATATCAAAGATTGAAAGTGTGCTGAAAACTAAATTTCTATAACTCAAATAATTAAAGGTTATATTTAAAAAATAATATTATCCCTAAGCAGCGCAGTGAATATAAAACAAATAAAATTCTAAATCGAGAAAGGAGTTTAAGAGAAACCTCCATTGACACAGTCAAGCATGAAAAATTAATTAGTTTTTTAAACCTATTAATCAGTTTTCAGTCTATTTCTTTTGGGCTTATTCAACCTTTTTCTCCTATCATGGAAACACCAACTTACCAATTTTAAGTGTAATTTGGGTTTATGATTATAATTTTGAAATATTTTTAGTTTGAGTGAAAGAAAAAAAGTTTTGAAAGTCGAAACTGGACACTACCACTAATGTTCACATTAATAAATGAGCGAGTGTGTGTGTGTTTTTTTTAAAAGAATCATTCCTTTTATTTAAAAGAAAAAGATAAATACCATGATTGAATCAATCAATTAAGAAGTCAAGAAATAAAAATTTCACATTCATAATGCCACTGAAGTACTATTTTTCATTATTATTTCTTAAATTACTCCTCTTTTCTATTTTCTAGGATACTACGTATAATTTTTCCTGTGGATTTCGCATGGACCGTATTGATGGGTGTAATTTACCTAAATAAAAAACACAAATTAGTATTTTTATTTTACAAAATACACATTATTTTTTTATTATTATATACATAAAATTGAGTTGAGCATTTTAATATAAAATGCAGCTAAGGAATTCAATGCTTACTCAGCTTTTGTATAATTAATTAATTAATTAAAAATAGATTGTCCCTAATCCAACGACTAACAATACATATATAAACACTTGCTAATAATTTATGAGTAATTAATTTCGAAAATATATTTTAATTAAAGAGATGAACTAGGTTCTAACCGTTGTACCAATTGAATGGGTACAACCTTGGTCCCTACTCTTTTTAATTAATTTCTGCTCCCTCAATTTATTTTATTTTTAAATTTATTTTATTTAAATAACTATTATACCCTAAATCCTAGAAATAAATTATACCCTAAACTACAAGGGTAAAATTACAATTATACCCTAAATCCTAGGGTATATATTATATCCTAAACCACAATAGTAAAATTACAATTATACCCTAAACCTTAGGAAATAAATTATACCCTAAACAATAAGAGTAAAATTGCAATTATATCCCTAAAATTAAATAATAAAAAAAAGAAAACACACCGAAAGATGAAGAAAGAGGTTGTACAGGATTGTACCAAAATGAAAGTTGTATACTACTCATTGTCTTAATTAAATTATAAATCTATTTTTTGGTTCAAATAATAAGATAGTGAAATAAAAGTTGGCAGTGATGGACTGATGGCGCACCAATAGAAGTAGGGGTGGGGAAAAATACCGAAAACTCGGTATACCGCGCTCGCCGTATCGAAAAATGCCGAAAAATGTCGAAAATTCAACATACCGAAATTTTCGGTACGGTATGGTTGTCGTACCGATAATTTCGGTACGGTATCGGTATAGGATATTTAAATTTTCGGTATTTCGGTATACCGAAATTATTTTCGGTATTTAGGTATTTCGGTATCGGTATACCGATACCGATATACCGAAAATTTTATATAATTTTTTTTAAAATTTAATTATACATAATACAATATTTAAGTATATTTTATATTATAAATATATTTAAATTATTTTTATTTTATTATGTATTACATTTATTCATATATATTTTTTAAAATTTAAAATAAGCTCTAATTAAAATAAATAAAAATATAATACACATCTAAATAAAAATATAGGAGTATAAAAATATAATAATAAAAAATTTATTATTTAATCATGAATAAATTAAAAACAACATAAGTATAATGTTTGAGATTAGAAAATTTAATTATTTTGAAATATTTTTATATTAATTTTATTATTTTGATTAAAATTAAATATTATTTTTCGGTATGGTTTCGGTAAATCGGTATTTTTCGGTATGTTGAATTTTCGGTTTGAAACGGTATGTCAACATTTCGGTATTAATTGGTATTTACCGAAAAATCGGTATGGTGTAAATTTCGGTACGGTATCGGTATTCGATTTAATTTACCGAAATTTCTGCATACCAAAATTTTGGTATCGGTATCGGTATGAATTTTTTCATACCGAAATTTTCGGTATGGTATCGGTACGGTATTGATATTTTCGGTATACCGATATTACCCACCCCTAAGGCCTTCCTAGTGGGAAGGTTTTTTGATGACATGGCAATTTATAAAACCTCAAAGTTGTATTTTTATCATTGGGAAGGAGGTAGCTTTTTTGTTGAGGTCTCATGCAGAGAACCTGGGTTTTTTGGGAGGGGAGAGAGTGAGGAAAGAAAAGAGTGGGGTAACGGCCCAATCATCAAGTGCGTGTGTTTCACGCTATGCATAAACAAAAAATTGGGTGGGCCTCAGTTTCTACGCTGTCCCCCCGCCACTTTTACTTCTTTTTTTTTTCAAACATATTAAAATTAAAAAGTAGGGAGAGTTGTTCTCTGCTCCCAGCAGGTGAACGTTTTAGCACTTTTACTTTTTTTTTTTAATTAAATCAAAACTCATATATCTCATTTGAGAACAAAAAAAAATGACCGTTTAATATAACCGTTGCCATTATTTTTTTTATTATTATTAATATTTTTAAATTCTCCCTATAAATATATCATTCACTTCATTTTTATCCTACATCATATTCTATTATCAATTCCAAATTCAATTCTTATACATCAAATATTTTCTTCTTATCAAAAAAAAAAATGGATAAAGATTCGTGGATGCATTTCGGGTTCAATTCTTCAAATTCCGGTGAAATTCAACGCCTCACAATATGAATTTTCGTCCACGTGCCAACTTCTATCCTCAAAATTTAAATTTTCCAACTAATCCTCCGATAAATTTTCCAAGTAATTTTTCACCCCAAAATTTTCCAACTACTTTTCCGAATTTTTCAGAAAGTAGTTTCCCTCAATTAAATTCTTTTAGTTCATCTGGTGCACCATTTTTCATGTATTCGAATCCCTATATGTCCCCTCATCCTCAATACGAATTTCGTCCGTCAATTCCCACAAATTTATCAGATGCAGACAGAGACACCGCATCTCCAAACTCTCAGCGTTCATCTTTTTCGTCTCAATTCTCTCCACCAGGATTGGAGCAGGTAAATCTTGCTGCTGACTTTGAGGGCGCCGAAGATCCACCAACAGTTCCTAAAAAGAATTTTTATTTTTTTGATGAAAATGCTCTTCTCGCGAGATGTTGGCTCGATATCAGCACGGACCCCATTGTCGAAAACGATCAAAAGTCAGAGCAAATGTGTATTCGGATTGCCGGGGCTTACAACACTAACCGTTCAGGGGACATGATATCTAGGACTCCCGATAAATTGAAGTCACATTACTACGCTCTACAAAAACAGGTGAAATTGTTCAATTGTTGCTACAATCAAGAGAAAAAGACCTGGGAGAGTGGGTGCAGTGATGCTGATATTGAAGACAAAGCGAAGGTTCAATATAAAGTGAAGCATGGTTCCAATTTTTTACAAATCAAAGCTTGGAAAGTATTGAAAGAAAGTCCAAAGTTCTTCGATCCAGATGGTTTTATTCGTGGTTCAAAAAAGGCAAAAGTCTCGGCGAGTGGAGAGTATTTTGTATCTTCAAACACTGAATCGGAAGTTGGAGATGAAGGTGATGAGGAGCCCCTTCGCCCTATGGGAAGAAATGCAGCAAGGCGACTCGGGAAGGGAAAAGGAAAAGCAACTGCATCGGTAGGAGAAAGTGATAGAGCTCTTGAGAAAAGGCTTAAGAACTTAGAAGAGCAGCTCAAGACAAAGAACGAAGGAATTACTAAGATTGCCAGACATAAAGATTATAAGATACTCATGAAAGATACCTCGAACATGACAGAGGATCAACTACGTATCCATCTCCACGCTGTAGATCTAATCAAGAAAGAATGGGGGCTGTAAATTTGAAGAATTAGTAGTTGTATTTTTCAGCATTGTAATGTTAGTTAATGTATTTCGCTTCGTATGAAAACTCATCAATGTATTTCTTTTCGTTTTGAAAACTAGCCGTTGTAAATCCACAGTTTTATTTAATGAAAACACACCGGTGTGTTTTAGTGAAAACTATCTTTTAATGTTTAAGCTTAAGTTAAATACCAACTAAAAAATAAAATGAAAAAAGAGTATTATTGCCAGGCTTTGAAAATACACTGGTGTGTTTTAGTGGAAATTTAGTGTCCATCTCATCCTTTTAAAACATGACACTAAAACACTAAAATACACCGGTGTGTTTTAATGAAAATTTAATGGTGTCACATGATATCTACTTTTAGTCATGTATTTCTTTTCGTGTTGAAAACTAGCCGTTGTGAAACCTAAATTTCCACTAAAACACACCGGTGTGTTTTAATAAAAATTTAATGGTATCACATGATATCTACTTTTAGTCATGTATTTCTTTTCGTGTTGAAAACTAGCCGTTGTGAAATTATTCGTTGTGAAAGTAGCCGTTATAAAATAGCCGTTGTAAAACTAGCCGTTATAAACTAGCCGTTGCAAAAATCTACTCTATTTAAATGATGTAATTGAGTTGTTGGAACTCCTACCTGAGGCCAATACACTCATAGAATCTCTTTATCCTTCCATTTCTTTCCTTCTCTCAAACATGTCTTCTTCTTCTTCTGAAAATGATAGTTTTCTTGAGTACATATTTGATAACACGATAGAGGAAGAAATGATATCGGTACTAAAAAAAAACATGAGTTACGTAGCGGTGTTGGATCTTCTGCTGGTGGTGCCAGAAAGCGAAGAACATACATGGACCGAAATCGTGAAGCGGGGCACGCAAGACTCTATTGCGACTACTTCTCTGAAGATTCGATATACGGAAGCGAGACATTTCGCCGTCGCTTCCGTATGTCGAGAGAGTTGTTCTTGCGCATAGTTGATGCACTGGAGTCCCATGATGAGTATTTTCAGTGTAGGGTAGATGCAGATGGGAAAAAGGGTTCTTTCCACTACAAAAGTGCACGGTAGCCATTCGCCAATTGGCATATGGTGGACCTGCAGACCATTGGGATGAGTATCTACGTGTTCCTGAAACAACCGCTGTAGAATGTCTCTTTAAATTTTGTCGGTGTGTGATCGAACTTTTTGGAGGATACTACTTGAGAAAGCCTAATTCCCTGGATTGCCAAAAATTATTACAAATGCATGAAGAAAGACACGGATTTCCTGGAATGTTGGGGAGCCTTGATTGCATGCATTGGGAATGGAGGAACTGTCCGACAGCTTGGAAAGGCCAATTCACCCACGGCGACCATGGCGTTCCAACAATCATGCTCGAAGCGGTTGCCTCTGCAGATTTATGGATATGGCATGCCTACTTTGGAGTAGCAGGATCCAACAACGACATAAATGTGCTCAACCAATCTCCGTTATTTACGGATACTCTGCAAGGACGCGCTCCATCTGTTAATTTCACAATCAATGGTAAGCAATATAATCAAGGATACTATCTTACTGATGGAATTTATCCAGAATGGGCTGCTTTTGTGAAAAGCTTTCCATGTCCCCAAGATCCAAAGAGGCAGCATTTCAAACGAGTGCAAGAGGCTGCTAGGAAGGATGTCGAACTAGCCTTTGGAGTGCTTCAAGCTCGTTGGGTAATGGTTAGCGGTCCAACTCATTTTTGGTACAAGAATAACTTGAAGGATATAATGTTAACTTGCATTATATTGCACAACATGATAATTGAGAATGAAGAAAATGCAACGATCGATTGGTCCGACGATCCAAATGTGGCCATTTCGCCTCCACAAGTAAGTCAAGGATCAACTGGATCATTCAATGACTACGTCAGGAGAGGTGTTCAACTACGAGATAAGCAGAAACATCTCCAGCTTCGACAAGATTTAATTGAGCATGTTTGGACCCAATCCTGAGAATAATTATCTACACATTAAATTGGTCGGATCGAAATTTACTTTGTTGCTTTTGGAAGTTTTACTTTTATATTTTAATGTGTGTTTTTTTTATTTGTGTTTTTATGTTTTTATGTAATTCAAAAGAATAAACAATATATTTTTTTATTTTTATAAAATATAAATAATTGAAATATATAATTATTTATAATTTAATTGGAAATTAGATAGAAAAAGTTGATAAATTAAATGAGAATAAAATGAAATTGGTGTGGGTCCTACCAAAAAACCTGCCTTTTAGTTTTATTGTTGGGGAGGAGTTTTGTTTTTGAGGTAGGGGTTTTTTGCTTTTGAGGTGACGCTGACGTGGCGGACAAAAAACCTGCTTTTTTGTTTTATCATTGAGGAGGGCCTTATTGCTTTATTACTTTTGCAGCGCGGAATACTCGATTTTTGCACTGAGGGCGGCCATGTCACTTTTTTTCCTGTACATTGCTGGCCTGTATTTACTTTCACTTTTTTCAAGCTTACTCGATTTTAACCTTTTTTTTTAAATAAAAAACAAATATTCTAATAATAGAAGGTGAAATGGGCGGGAAAACTTCCCTTTCTATTTTTGGCATACTTTCTTATTTTTATATAATCCCTCCGTCCCATTTAAAGAGTTTCTTTTTGTTATTTTGGGCGTCTCACTCAAAGGGTCTTCTTTTCTTTTTTACACACATTAGACCCATACACACCCTCTAATAAAATTAAAATATGGGCCTACACTCCCACTAATACAACTACTCACTACACATTAAATAATAATACTCCTTAATACACGTGCCAAAAAGCAAAAACTACCCTTAGTGTGGGACGGATGGAGTAGATATATATAGATATAGATATAGATTGTAATCAGCTATTCTAACCAAACAGGGCACTTACTGTTTATTCATGGATGATCCGTCTAACATAAGAGGATTCATGAGACGGTCTCATCCAAGACCTATGCTAATTATAATTATTATAATCCTAATAAATATGTTTTTATTTATTTAAAATATATTTGAAAAATTTCAATTGTGTATGTGGTATCATCATATTCGTTCTTAAATGGTTGGAGCTGGAGATAGTTAATACTCTCACCATTTAATATGTTTTGTTAATATTAAGATTTGAATTGTATTGTTTTACATTATTATTTAATTTGGTCATTTGTGAATTGTCGTATATATTTTTATACTAGTTTTTTACTTGTGCGCTGCACGAGATTGTGTTTAAATTTTTTTATTTTTTTTACTGTAATTGTAATTATTTAAAGATGAAAGAAATTATAGGACTAATTTACAAAGTTGTGTAATGATAAAGTTTTGCTGATCTACTAAAATTGGATATTGCATATTATAAATGTAATATTTTTTATGAATATTTATTTATTTTATGCATATTATAAATGTAAGATTTTTTTGAATATTTATTTATTTTATCCTTAGAATGTTGAGTATTGACAACGAAACTATTCAAATGTCAAACCATCACTGTTTTTACCAGAATATACAACTCAAAATTGCGCAAAATGCCAAATTCCCAACATAATATAAATATAATATGTTTAATAATTTTAAAATTTGGAACATAGCAATAAACATTACCTTAAAGGAGTAGGCACTGAATCATAAATCTCGATTGGTAAATCACAACACACCCTTAGCACTCATGCAACAATTTAACTTGTAAAAATACTATCCAATTAAAGGAAAAAAGTTCCTCATGCGCTTTGCGAATTATCCATTACTTTACACATGCCTAAATAGAGATACATTATGAAATATCATATCACGTAAAAAGTATTATTCATCACTTTTAATAACCAATTCTACATGATTCCACAGGAGAGTAAAAGTTAAAATAAACTAACTATAATAGAACAGAGAAATATAAATGATGATTTTTTTAATCCCATGTTGGAGATAACTTTGCAATAATTCCGCCCTAACATAATATTGTATTTTGTGCAGAAATATGCAGAGCAACCTTTTTCAAAGTTGACTTGTGACTTACAAAAAATTGTATATTGTGTAGAAATATAAATGTTATAGTTAAACACCACTGATTAGTCAACAACTTGTCTCAGAGTTGACTTGTAAGTAGTTCTTATTGTCCACATTTATAAGCCCTAACCACGAACTCTTAACTCATTTATCTGCATATACAATAAATTTTCAAACATAAATCTTCTTCTTGTCTTAATCCACAGTTATAACAAAAATAGCTAGTCATAGTAATTAAATAAGACCTTTAGAAAAATCACTCTTCCATATAAACTTCCAGTGCAAAGGATTATGGGATG
This sequence comes from Pogostemon cablin, assembly GCA_023678885.1. NCBI lineage: Eukaryota > Viridiplantae > Streptophyta > Magnoliopsida > Lamiales > Lamiaceae > Pogostemon > Pogostemon cablin. The sequence goes on along the minus strand of CM042979.1, from coordinate 20,647,372 downwards.
ACAATATACATAGTGGATAATCTTTCAGTTCATATTTGTAACCCATATTCATTACACAATTGCTACAGACAACATATTATATACAATCAGCTATAGTCATCTTGTAACTATAGAAAAAGTATTAAATACATAGGCTTAATAGTTAACTAATATTCTATATTTAACAAAATAGTACCTAAGTTCTTGATCAGTGCCTCCTTCATCATTCCTATTCCTCTATCACAGATGGATAGTATTTTCTTCTTATTAACTTAATCTGCAGTTATAAAAAAAAAAGCCATAGTAATTAAATAACACCTTTTAAAAAAAATCTCTCCATATAAATTTTCATTACAAAGAATTATGAGAAGACAATATACATAGTGGGAAATCCAATTATCCATATAATTTCAAGCACGATTTTATGAGAACTGATACATGAATGGAGTTATGGCTGACTCGATCACTTGCACACATAACCTGATCAAGATAAGCTAAAAGATTTGATCAAGAGGAACCTTGGAGAGAATACCAACAGCAGATTGACATGGTTATTGGTCAACCATATGCACAGTCCTGATTAGAACATTTGAAGAGAAAAAAGAGAGCATAATTTAGTTAATGGAACTAAGAACCAATACCATTACATGCTGGTCACGTAAACCAAACAAATGGGATTCCTACTTTTCAGAATGAAATGTTAATTTGAGCATGTAAGAAATATAATTTTTAATTTTACGTTCCCGTCAATAAACAGATTCATCAAATAAACAGGACCCACAAATAAAATATCCAATAAATAAAATAAATCAATTAGACATACTGAATTCTCTCTGCATATATCAAATGCCCAAGATAGGATTCTTGCAGCATGTTCTTCTTATGCTTGCATACTTGACCACTAAACATAAAACACCACTGAATTAATAATCCTTTAATTCTATGAATTAACAAACAATAAATTAATAACAAATATTTAGAATTAACGGCGACAAACCATATCCACCAGAAAAAGTGTAACGGGTCAGTGGCTGATGCGCGTTTTCTTTGCACGCAAAATTAATCCCCAAGTATGAAGGATATCAGTTGCAACTTAAGCAAGCGACCAAGTTAAATATCGAACCCAAATGACGGTGTATTATCAATTTAATTATTTACTATATTAATTAAGACGAAAGGCAACAAGAGTTGTGGAATTAATTATAAATTAAAATACTAAAATTAAATGACAAATAAAATGAAATAGCAATAGAAGTATACGAAAGTGAATCAAGTATGGAGAATAGTTAGGATAATCCAGTTTTACTACTTAACTTCCCACTTAAGTGCAGGCCGACTCTGCCATGTGGACTATGGACGTATCACTAAACCATGCAAATCTACTATATAGACACAAGTAAATATGCGTGTAACACGTGTGAATAACCTCAGAGTAAGATATATAATTTCACCCCCTTTCTAGGTACTATCAGTATTAATTATTTTCCACGTCTGAAATCTAACCCGATATGATCTCCCTTTATAGGTATTATAAAATTACCCTCTTTATCCTGCTTACTAACCCGAATTTAATTCAATTAATAAACATTCGTATATGATAGTTTTAATGAAGCTTTGGAGTCCCCTCACTTAGAATCATAACATGTAATCCTGTTCAGCGGTGAACGCACTCAATCTACAATCAAGATATATATTCAGACTCTATATACCAATTGAAGATGCACAAAACGATCGTGAATGTGGATTAAGAAAGCATAATCATATATAAAATAAATTCACAAGTAGTGTTGTACGGAGGACACACAAGAGAGTTTAATAAATTCATAAAACCTTCATAAACCTTAGATCTACCAAAACGGTTCTAGCCTATGATGTTGCAAAGAACAATCATGGAGGTTGTATAGATCTTACCCATATGTCTAGAAAATACAAGATAAATTAGAAAATGAATAAAACCATAGATGTGGGTGTCATCGTGTCCTTCTCCGTCTTTAATTCTCCTCTTGGTTCTTCTCTTGATTCCACAGATAAATCTTCACAGTGATGGATGGATGAAGGATAGGATATGGATAATGGTTGGGGGGTGATCCCCCTTGTGGGGTGTAGGATGATTGTGTTGCGGTGCCTCCAATGAATAATGATGTGATCTAAATCCCCTTTTATACTTGTAACCTCTCCTTATGGATATTGGATGGACTTTTTCTTGAAAAACATGAAAATACTCGCACAGGGGGTAAAAGTTCCATTGAAAATAGATCTCCGCGTCCCCGTTTGACCAAAGTGGTGTTAGTCGAACTGGACCCCCTGGTCGAACTACGGTCGAACTGCATGCGCAGTCTCACAGTTTCACGCATAACTTCCACATTCGAGCTCTGATATTTTTTGAGTGATTCTTACGCTCACGCGATCCTCTTTTCGTTGGCTTTCTAATATAAAACTCACAGAAACTTCAACATTTGAAGGTATAACAAGTCATGAAAAGTGTCCCAGCTGTTCTGCTCGGCACAGCTTGCGCGATGTCACCATTTTGATCATAACTTTCTCGTTTGGAATTCGATTGAAGTGTTCTTTACGTCAAAACGATCCTCTCTTCTGTGGCTTTCCAACAATATTTCATACTTCTAGTTTAGAGCCCCACACAAATACAAAAAATTACACAAGTTGGACATGCATTTTTCAGCATTCCTACACAAGTTGCACCTTTTCTCCAACTTGGCATTTTTTATTCTTTTTCCACCTAAAACACAATAAAACACCTCAAGTGCACATTTTATCAAATATAATGAATACAAGACACTTGTGCTAATATATGACAATAATTCTCATCAAAAAGGTATTAAATTGGATACTAAAACACGCTTATTTTCACTCTCATCAGTGGCTCCACCACATTTAAGAAATATAAAAGCTATTCTTGATCAAGACTTGAAATAGAGCTAGTTCCTAAATAGATGCCAGTGTCTCGTTAGTTTGTAATAACAGAAACATTTACAGAAGAGGAGCCATGAACTACCCTTGTAAGTAGCTCTAAATGTCCACCTTTATAATCCCAAACCATGAACTCTTCACTCGACTAATGTACTTAGAGCGTTGTTATTTTCCCTGATCATCATAAAAATATATCAATGTCAACTCTGAAATTGTTAAATTTGAGGGTAACTTTAACTTACCTTCACAATAATTCATCATCACAGCCATGTTGCTGATAGATATTTAATTTGGCACAAAAATATAGTTCATAATATATATAAAATATATAGGAATTATGAGTATAATGAAAATAAATCTCAAATCTAGGAATTATGAGGGGATTATTTACAATATTGGGTATCTTATAGTCACACATACATAACATTTAATTTTTTTAGCCCTAAAAATAATAGAAAATGATCTGAATAAATTATATTTTAATTGTTAGAATATTCTAAAATATTAAATTAATCTTGTACAAAGTGTAGAGAATTGCTCTGAGGGAGCAAGAAGTAAAAGGCAATAGGACAAAAAATACTTGAAATTCTTCATAAGGATTCAAGAACTCATTTTTATAATTCAAGGCAATCACAAACTCGATGTCAACCTATGAAGGATGAGAAATACAGATATGAAAACACAAACTAAATTTCTGAAATAATTTTTTTTCATTTTGCAAGAGACAACAATGAAAGAAAAATTTAGTGCACATCATAGATGAAGAGTAATTGATAAAACCAATATAAATTCATCAGCTCCAGAAATGTGTAAATGTTAAGTCAGGAAACATGTGCATGTCTAGGATACCTCCAACTATACTTTATAAGAAGCAAAAAAAGCTAGTTTTTTTGAACTCATCCATGCCATGAGAACCATTGATTTAACTACTCTATGATCAATAATTCGAACACAATCAGTATACTATGATAACTAATGGAAACTAAATAATTTTATTAGCAGTCATAATACTTTCTATGTTCAGCAGTCCAGATGGGCATCTCAGGATTATTGCCTTTAGGATGATGGCTCAAGTTATAGGTGGTAGTTTTAAAAGTTAACTACATTGAAATTATGCTATTAATAAGTAACTAATATAACTTAAAATTCCTTGCAAGTCATAATACAATTGTGGTATTAAGCAGCATAATGTTTCATCCGTTATGCAAACAAATTAGTTCCTATATTTAAGAAAACAAAATCATGCACACAAGGTAGTTATTCTGGAATTATAAAAGACTTCCGTAATACATAGAGCATCATACATATCTATCTGCAAAATGATGGCTTAGAGGTTAAGATTTTAGCTACTTGTGATAAATGAGAAATAAGAAAAAAAATATGCTATGAGGGTCATTCACCTTGACAACAACGTACTTATTAAAAATATATTACACATGTCCAAATAGAGATACATTTGAAGCATCATATCACGTAAAAAATATATTACTCCTTAAGTTGTTTAATAGAAATTCTTATATTCTGAAATCGGCGATTTGTGCATTAAGGATTTCAATCATTTGTTAGCCACCCAAAAGAGAGTGAGAAAAGATGATTTTTTTTTTCTTTTTTTAATGAATGGTTCATAAGGATTATGCTCAAACTTTTTGTTTTTTTAAAAGTAAGTAAGAATCTTGATCCAGATAGTTTTAAAAAATAAAAACCTTGATCGGAAAGTAAAGAAAAAATATTATTGCGCCTGACGAATATGAACAAACAATAAGAACAATATATATAGGAATAATTTTATCAACAAATGTGCAAATTTAATGTTGTAGATGCGCTGCATATAAAACTCAATTATGAGGGATAAACTAAAAAAGATAGATAAGGATTTATTTATCTCACATACACAAAATATATTGCATGGTCTAGCATATTTTAGGACTTCTTGTCAGTCAATTATTAGCTCTAGTGTTTAAATTGAAATACTACTATGTGTACTATGTCAAAAAGACTATAGATACATGAATGATTGGTCTTTAAAATTATTTAAAAAAATGATTCATAAATGATAAATAATTAGTTACCACCGGCAAGGTACCTCGCAAACAGAACATTGATGGTAACTTGCAATGCCGCTTCTTCGACTATATACTGTGTACCTATTTTTATAATAACATAATGTTAATGTTAAGTGACTACTTCGTCTAAGAGTTCAAGTTGAAAGATGCATTTTAGATAATACATATCGCTAGTATACGCACTTACTTTCAAGTAGGTTAATTTGTAACAAAGCCTTTAAAGTGAAAAAAATTAAGGTCGAACTATTAGAAAAGTGGGAAGAGACAATATATATTTCCCATAAAAGAGATATTCACAATCGTTAGTTTTATATGGCTACACTTTCGATAGCCATGTTACACAATGTTTCAATCCAGGCAGTTCATGGTCATGTAGTTGACAATGAAAACATTGTCAAATAAATACTGGAAAGAAAAGACACGTTGCTATGTCTCAATATCAATTTCCTCATAGCAATGGTAGAGCCACTACAATAACTATTTAGTATGCACTTAATTTTAAAGCATAGACAAAACCTAGTTAAAATACTATAGCTAAACTTTTGGTGTACATAAAAGAAAAAAATAATAATAAACACTAATCAATGAACACTGAAGCAATAAAATTGAAAATTCTAATACCAGATAAACAATGTCAAGCTATCACTGCTTGTTACCAAAATACACAACTCAAAATTGTTCAAAAATATCAAATTCACAACATAATATAAATATAAGATGTTTAATATATAATTATTAATTTGTAACATATCAATAAACCTTACATTAAAGGAGTAGGCACTGCAACATCAATTCTCAATTGGTAAATCGCAATACACCCTTTAGCACTCATGCAGTAAAATTTAACCTGTAAAACTGCCATGCAATATAAGGATATCTGTAACAATCACAAAAAAGGTTGGAAAAATGTAGTGATTTCCTCACTATATTTCATACATAGAGGGCCTGCAATCCACCCCAACAGAGCCACACACCATACTAGATACACCGAATGAGCATTGTAATTTAACATTTGAGAAGAGACAAATTAATTAGTTCATTAATTTCTTTCTCTCTATTAATTAAAGTGAATCAATCAAAAGCAGGAAAAAGATGGAAAACCTCAGTTCCGTAACCATATAATCACCATAGCCATTGAGCTTATTAACCCTTTATGCTTCAGGGAAAACAACTAACCTATCATTTATCTCTAATATAGGTTATCAAAACAATAGGTAAATTTGAATCATCACTGTCCTAATGCACAAAAATACAAACCTCTACATTCAAAAATGTTGAAATTCAGTTACTTTTAAGTGAGAATAATAGCTGGTTAACTAAAAAACGAGTACTAATTTGGTCCCAGAAAACCATGGAGATTGCAAGACCTAATATTACAATACTATATTATATGCTCTAAATTTCTCATGTAAAACAGTTGATGAATTTACAATGGAATTCTACCAACACACTCCAACAGTAAACAACATTTTTTTGCGGTAACCAAATTAAAGCCACAGGCCATAATCAAGACATGCACAATAAAACTCAAGTTAATATATAAGCTCATAGGTCAAATAGAAATTAAAAAATAAAATTTCAGCACACAGGCCAAAGGAAAATAATATTTTATTTACAGTAAGAAAATAAGGCTACGAACCATAAATTCCAAACATGCCTAGCTAAACCCAAGATAGGATAAAGGCTCACAGGGCAAATGAAAAAGGTAAACAAAGTTTTTCATGCACAACAACCCTTTACAATAAGCAAAATAAGGTCACAGCCCACGGGTCATGAGAATTCCAGACATGAAAATTATTAACCTAAGGAGATATATTACAATAGTGGAACATTATTCTCAGTGGATAAGTATATAAACGTTCAATATTTACTGAAGGAGCTACTTTAAAAAATTCATTACCCACATTTCATACCAAAAAATCAAGTGCTCTTTCAACAAAGAACTAGCGTTTAACCCGTGCGTTGCACGGGAAGACGGTGTGATATTTTTTTTTAATTTAAAGGATTTAAAATAAATGATTATTTTTAATTGAGCATTTAATTTATAAAGGACCGTGGGTATAAAAACGGCTGTGGGTACAAACAGCTAATTTGATACTCATTTAATTAATTAATCTTTTAGAGTTGTATAGTGTGAAATCCCTGTTTACATAACACTATAAATAAAGTTCCTATCAGGAGGCAGAAATGTGATCGCTAAAAAAAACTTTTGATATAATTAATTTAGAAGAGAAATGACGATGCAAACCCCATACAAAATGTTAAGAGTGTAAAAAAAATGATATTTACTACTAACATAGTCTATCAATTAAATACAACAATCATGATAAAAGAATAGATGAAGACGTATATCTCATAAATACTAACTTCAAAACAAATTGATACTTCAAAAGAATTTTTTTAATTTCATAAATTTTATGCGTCATTGGTCAATATCCTTATAGAAAGATATCTTTATAAAAAAATAAGATACAATGTGCCTTTTACTATGATATTTACCGAAATATTTATATAAATACTCATTAAGATTGAAATACGTAATATTATATTATCGAGCAAGTTGACAGCTACATCTTGCACTGTAAGATTTATATATTATTGTTTCTTAAATATTAATTATTTTTTAGTAATTTATAACGGCTTCCCTTTTAGTAATTTATAAAACTTTAATTAGAATGGAAGTTATTTTATTATTTATGTTATATGTTGGATTAGTTTTAGAATAATTTCAAGAACTAATTCATGGCATACACTAATTCCTTCCTACACTAATGTGAGTTACATTGTCTCAAATATCAAAGTCACCTTTTACATTTTTTTTCATTATATATTAATTGCAAATTTCTTTATCCTTTGGATTTGAACAATTGCAAACTCTCAATATAGAAATCTTTCAAATTGGAATAACTATAATACTCCCTCCGTCCCACGTATTTTTACCCACTTTCCATTTTGGGGTGTCCCACGTATTTTTATCCATTCTATTTTTGGCAAAAATATATAATATTTTATTACCTACTTTTTACAATCCCAACAACTTTAATTATTTTTTTACACTTTATTCATCATTCCCAATAACTTTATTCACTTTTTCTTTTTAAATTACTAATTTATCCCTACTTTCTCTTACATTATATATTAAAAAAATAAAACGTCTTAATCTCCGTGCCCGTACAAACGGGTAAAAATACCCGGGACGGAGGGAGTATAATATTTTAAGCCCCGTATGAAATATGAGTCCAATATTTGACAAACAAAAATTGTGTTTAAAAGGTAAAGGTACAATCATTCACTTTTTTATAAAAGTAATTTTAGAAGAACCATTCTATTTCTACACCCCTCCATGAAGTGTGTCCAAAAACTCACCATGGGAACCACCAAGAATTGCAACGCATCTGTAAGTCATTTTTCAATGATGTGATCTAGTGTGGTAAGTACATACTGAAACCCTGCATAAACATTAAGAAGTAGAGTAACCTTTAAATATCTAAGTAGATAAGAATATATATATAAAGTTAAATATAAAAAATACGTTGAAGAGAGAATAGAACAAACTCTGTTGACAAAATTGAAAGCAAGGACTTAAAAGTAAGAAATAAAACCTACTATTGTATTGCCTATCGATTACATATTCAATTAGTTCAAATTACAACAGGGCAGGTTGGTTTGTTCACATTAGAGCAGAATAGTTTAGAGACAAAAGTCATTATTTGTTCAAAATTCTTCCTTTCAGTGTTATCATCAGTAATTCTATGCGTAAAAAAATGTAACCATGAAAAGAGGATTGGAAGCATATGTATTCGTCATTCATGACATAAAAGTTTTATCTCCTAGGTTGCACAAGGGGTTTGAATTATGAATTAACTATGGAAACAGAAAAATAGCTGGGGCCTTTTTTCAATTTTCTAAATTCTTTACCCTCAACAAATTTTACCATAACATCAAATCATCCAATCTCCTGGTTAGATACATAAGTAATATAAACAGTTAACTCGTTAAATACTGCATACACTCAAAGAACCACTCAAATTTGTATAAAAAACACATCTAAGTGATATATAAATAATATCAACAGCAGCTAAAAAAACTCATGAATCATGCACTTTTAGAATAACTAATAGACATTAATAAAAAGTAAAATAGTAAGTTGATTGATTATGTAATCATGATACCACTGCCTTGTGAGAAGGTATTACATGAATTATCCAATGCACACCTTCACACAACATGAAAATGAAATCATTAATGCACTATAATCTTGTATAATATGCATCAAATAAAATATATAAAACTTGAGATTTAGAAGACTAGTCTAAAAAAATATTAAAAAATAAAAAAAATCAAATCCACTTATTGGTGACAAAGAACTTATCCTTCAATAGTTATGACAGCCTTCAAACTCCCACCAACTTTCAAATCATAATATCTACAAAATAATATATGGCAAATAATCAAGTCATTAGATGCTTAATATTGGCAGCATTTGAAATTCATGTGGATACATTGTTAGTTGATAGTTGGATATAACATTTGCAACTTTAAATTGGAACAGAATAAAATTTAATCTAGATACTTTAGTGGAGATTTGGTGTTAGATAATCTAGATATCAAGGTAACTAATTTAAATAAACACATTATTTAGGTTTCAGATTTCACAGCAAGTTAAAAATTTCTACAGAAATAGTTTCATTACCTATTGTACAGTACTGGTGTAATCCATATCTAATGAGCTGAAGAAATAAAAGCTATAATTTATATTATTAGCTGCCCATTAATGGTCAATCCATTCATTTCATTATATCAGGTAAAAATGCAACTTCCCCTAATCCCTCTGTGCTCAAGATTATCAGCACGCAAACCTCATTCACAGAAAAACAGAGCAATCAAGATATTTAACTTCCTTCGTTCCACTTATTAATTTACTTTTTCTTAAAAATTAAAACCAGTTTTCTTCCTTGTATTAATTTTGGTTTTGCAAATGAACACCCATTTTCGAAGTTTGTTAAAGGTAGATGAGAGCATAATAAATAGGTTTTAAGAAAATGTGTTCAATCTATATTAATTGCTTTAAAGGAATTTAAATGAAAAATTAGTATTACTTCAAAATCTGAAAGATGAAGTAATGCACAAAGACAGTAAAACGATACAAAATTTGCAAGTTCAGAAATGCAGCAAATCCCTCATAACTGTATCATCACATTTTTAATTTGGAGGGTTGTGATTGTTGTTCATAATCATATTATCAACTTCCCTTTAGAGGTGAACAGGGTCTGGATGCAAATGAAACACCACGGAGGTTACTCACTACTCATGACTCAACGAAATAGCATGAAATACGCTGGACCTATGGGCTATAAGGATGTTCATAATTTCATAATTAATTTTCATGATAATTGTTCCCTAAGCAGTCATAAAAAATAAAAATACACACACAGACACAACTATTTCCCAAAGAAATTGCTTACTATAGTTAGAAGCAGAAAGTGGCACAAGTAACTCCACGTAGACATCTATAAAATGAATATTACATTATACACTTTTGAATTGAAGGATTCACTGAATACAAAAACCAAAATATTTTTAACATGAGTTTGTCATAAAATTTATCATTTCATTATCAATTTATTGAGCAGCCTACATGATAATAAGAAAAACTGAGAGTCCAGCAAGGCCACTATTGCATGATTCCTAAAATCTAACCAAATTGAGTACTCTTTCAGATGGATTATAGATGTAGATTTCTTAGCACATCTAATAAAATAGATGAGAAAAGTGTAAAACTCATGAATTTCATCATTAGTAGCAGTAATGAGGTTACAAGAATCACGAATTGTGTAACCTACTAGATTCAGTAGCTTCATTAATTTGTTCTTAACATAAGAGGGATGGGTACATACTAATGCATGTACAATCCTGTTCATTGGTATCATAATTGAGGCATTCCATTCAGTGGAAATGCTGCGCTAAAGCTCAAGTCAACAGTATTAATGCAGTCGAGACAATTTTTGTTCAAAAATGCTCCATAAAAAAATCTGTTTACTAACAATACCTTTCATTAATGACTATTAAGTGAAACAATACGTCAAATATTTGATTTTTCAGGTTCTAAAATATTTAAGTTCATCCTTTCATTAAATTTCTATTGCAAATAAGTTTCTTAACTCAAAGTCATGCCACAGATGGTCACATACGGAACACTCGACCGACTCCACCATATTTTATAGAATAATACAGGAGGTTCACAAATGTATGATAATCTAGACCTCAAATAATAATTAAGTAGCCAAAACATATATCTCAAGTGCTCACAAATACTATCCATACTGTGTGTATCCTACAAAAATGTTATATTCTTATAGTTGTTGCAAGAAAAATAAAATTGGTACCTGTTACAAATCCAGAAGCTTCTTCTCTAAATCTCTAACTGTATCATGTTGCTCTTGGATTTCAGTATGGATAATCATCATCGTCTTTAACTTGGATAACATATCTGAAAAAAAATAAAGCAACGATTATATAACCACAAATTAAAAGGCACGCTATAAGTAGTAAAAAAAATAGAGATGGAAAACTTGGAACATCGGAGAGCACCTGGCCTCGGCCTTATTCTCGGATTGCATTTTGAAATATCTGCTCACAGTCCCAGTCTCTATTAGTCGATCTATTGTCTGCGTGCAAATGGTTTAAGTAAATAGATAACATATAAAGATATTATTTATGATTTGCAGATTTTAGGATATATTATGCTTTACCTCTTCAACAGCTAGAGTGCTGATAATCACATGAAACAGAAAACATTAAGCTACTTCATAGTGTATAGAAAGATGTAACAATAAAATAACTAAAGACCTCTTCCAAAGAATATCGTGAAAATTTTCATGTTAGATTCTGCAAAATACTTATAACAGAAATTGAGAAATAAGAAAATACATGAAAATTTATACCACACCAAAGAAACATGCAGCAAGTTTACATATAATTTGGACATTCTATCTTTAAATTTCTTTTTCAAATCCCTGCATTTGAAATTTAAAAAATAAAGATCAGAAAACTTTCCATGTTTTATATTATAGTAAATATTAAAATTAATGAAATTATACAGAGGAATAGATAAATAAAATGTCTATTGCAAACAATTTAATAGTAATAGATATTACAGTAAATCTTTTGAAAATTGACATTTACAAAAAGAAAAATGCTTAGCAGCTGATTAGGTACTTGTGAGAAAATGCATTGGTCAATAAATCAATAGCAAAAAAGTATGATTGTCATAATCCAATAGCATACTTAAAGAAGAAAACAGACTGCACTTATACCCCACCGAATCAAGTTGGACACCCAACTATAATTAGCTTCCATTCAACGGTAAAGGTGGGTTCACTTTTGATAATACAAAATTGAATTACATTTTAAGACTACCATTCATAAGATTGACATTTAACCATTGAGAAACATAGTTAGCATACGTAATGACATTGATGTGTTAAGCCATTAGTCTAAATCACACTCTGAAGCCTAGTGGATTCTTTTCTTTGTTTCTCTCTACATCAGCATCATTCATAAAATATACTTCTACTTTCAATAGATTACATTAAAATTTCTAAGTCAAATAAATCCTCCAAAGAAAATACAATCTGATTTTAGGCAAGGAAAAAATGATAGTCTCATGATGCTTTTAAGCTAAAAGAGGTGATGCAATTGCTAATTCCAAACAAACTTTTTATTTTGGGAGTTAGTTGAATTTCTTCATATCAAAATACAAAATTAACATGCTGCAACTTGAATAAACATAAATAAAGGCAGCACTTTGTAATAATGCCCAAAAAATGAGAAATGAGTGATAAGATATGAAGAGTTGGGAAGTTAACGACAAAAACTTTTTGGGTAGAAAACACCAAAACTTACCTTGATTGCACATTAGGTAATTATATATAAATAGTTGCTAGTGTGGTAGGGGAGGAAGATGTATTATGAAACTAATTCCACTTAATTGAAAGATGATGGTTAATGAAATAGATGATATTTTTCTCCACAAAAGTGAGCAAATAATATTTCTATGGAAAAAAGTGTAGCATAAATAGGCACATTAAATTTGTTTTGTGCAGTACAAAAAATTGATGTAACTAACTATTATTCCTGATTCTACTTGTTCGTCACTGATGGTGAAACCAAAGAAATTAGCACACTGATTTTCTACCTATTTATAAAACAACAGAGTTATTATCAAATTGATTAGAATTAATGCAAAAAATGAGCGCAGAAAAGTCAGTATACCTTTCTAGTTTGGTAAGTGAATTACTCACCTTTCCACTGACTAAAGTTCCAATAAGGAGAGGTCTAACAGTAACAGTTCCATTCAAAGCCTCTTCAAGAACATTGGCAGAAATTGTAGTCTTAATTGGCCACCCAATTCATTGTCCAAACATAAGGTAAACACCGAACATATATTAATGCCACCACAATAAGAAATCAATCCTTGGTAAAGATATCACAGGAGAAACACAGATATTGTCATGAAAAATGACCACCATTTAAAAATTCTCAACTTCGAAAAATAAACAAAGCCCCCAATGATTCATATACCTAAGATAGACAGAAATGTAAAGCTCCAAAAGTCCACCACTTTTTTGCTTTATAACTTTCCTTATGGGTAAAGAACAATTGATGCAGTAGAGAGGAAGATTTCTCACAATGGGTGAATTTTTATTTATTTTTTATGTTTTGCTTAAAATAACAATAGATTTCTCATAATGAGAGGTGGGGGGTGATCTAAGTACTAAGACCTTCTCCAAAATAGGCATTAATTAATTTTTTCTTTAAGCCACCATTTTACTTCTATTTTCTGTCATCCACAAAAAATTTCATCTTAAACATGAGAGGGATGATTTCAAAGCGTCTGAAAACATTCAATTCCCAAATGACTATCTTCTCGATAAAAAAAAAAAACTATAGAGGTGTTGCTTCTCTTTCCTACACAATACATGTTCCCATATACATAATAACATGGACTAATGGGATTATAAAAAAAGAGACCTCATAAAGCACAGTGATTGATATAAATCAAAATAGGAAAAATAAAAAGACAATTAAATCTATGTCAAGAAAAAAATCTTCACTGTAAAAAGCCTTGTGTCATTCTCCTCTAAGTATTTTCTTATATTCCAACATACTGTCCAAAACAGACAACAAACCCACAAAATTGCATCAAACTTCTACTATTTATCACCCATTTTTAAACTGTCCATTTAAAAAGTCTTATAGATTCACAATTAGTTAAATACCCTATTAAATTCAAGAAACATGAAACTTTGTTTGGAGAATCAAGTTAATATTGTGTACCTGATGTTAGAATATTCACAGAGACGATCTCTAGTGGAGAACACAATTAGGCCAACTGCAACATCACAAAGAACAGACAATTCATAAGTCTTCTTGAGCAAACCATCATGGCGTTTGCAGAAGGTGACCTATCGATTCATCATAAGAATTATATTAACCCCAACCCATGAAAATGTAAAGATCTTGGAAAACTCTCAGATGCACATATTTTTGCCATATGAAAATTTGGCAATGGAAACCCTACTTCGAGTGAACCCGGGGCATATTTAATTTGGTGATGCGGGAGTCGAAGAGGCCTCTCCAGTACTGGCCATCGGATTGTTTGAGGGCGTTCATGTCGTGACTATCATCGAGGCAGTTGTCTTCGCGGCTGCTGTAGACGCGCCTTCTAATGAGTGCGACTCCAATTAGCCTGGTGCATTTGCAGACAACGAAATAATTAATTAATTGGATAAATTCAAAGATCAAAATCTCCTCATACATTCTTAAGATTTCAATCGATAAATTCAAAGATCAAAATCTCTCATATATTCTTAAGATTTCAAGCGAAAGATGGAATATTTGATATTGTAAGAATGGTGACTTAGAAATGTAATTAGGGTTATTGTCTATATATTTTTCAGAGTTAAATGAGTGGTGTAGATTTATTTTAGAGTGTATATTAGGTGCATCCGGGTGCAACCTTGCCAACCTTTTATTCTATTTTGTATACATGTTATTCTCTTTTGTATACATGTTTTGTAATAATTGTATACTTTTTTCAAATAAGTTTTTCATTAAAAAAACTAACATTCATATGTGTATAACTTTTTATTCAATAGTGTATACATGTATTTTAATAATTGTATATTTTTTACACTCAATTTTTCATTAAAAAAATTAAGTGTTAAATTGTATACATTTTTACTCATAATTGTATATGTTTTTGTTTATATTTGTATATGGGTGCACACGAAGCTTCATGTGCATCCGGGTGCACACTATATTTAGCCTTTATTTTAAAATGGATGGTGAAGAGTAATGTCCATAAGTTACCCAAAAGTTAATTTGTAACAGTAAAATTGGATTTGGGGGGAAAGATTTAATCTTTCAAATGTATTGTCTTAGTATATATATAAAGATAAAGATACATTTCTCTTTCTGTGAATCATATAAGAAGTTCTAATGCATTTACCATCTTCGCTAAATAATAAATTATGCGAATAAAATCAAACAAAAGGAAACAAATTAACATTGTGAATCAGTAAATATGAAAGATTAGAAGAATATTAAATTATTTACCCAATATGAATTTGGTCATTATGGGCAGACAAAATCAAGACCTACAAAAATAAAATATTATCCATATCAATGTTATTGTGAACAAACATAATAATTAGAATTAAAAGATGACCATAGAATTCAAAAAAATGGTTGTACTAAGATCAATAAGACCAAGATAAATTTGCAAAAAAAAACAAATAAATAAACAAAAATTAGGGAAATTAAGTATCACACTTGCTTAATCTCACCCGCTTATGAAATTGAGAAAAAAATAGATGAATGAAATAATTCGACCAAGTGTCAGCAACCTTCTTTTAATCTCATCTACTTCTCTTGAACTACCTTATAAAAAAGAAAATAAGAACATATTAGGATTTACATATGTGCACCACAAAAAAAGTATATATATTGTCATAAATACCTACTAAATATTTATTTTCTACTAACGAATGTTTCCTGGCTACCGCCTTGAGTCCCATTGTTAGCAAATAAACTGGTAGGCTTCCCTGTGAGTTTCTACTCCTCCATAATCATCCAGTAATATCAAATATGTAACATGCAAAATAAATTTATACCATATATGGTCAATCGATGTTTCTTTACGGTAAAGAGATCAGGTTCTTTATGGTATCCTGTGTATCAAACACCACTAATGTACTGAATATATAACTCTTAATGTACTGAATAAAGCGAAAAAGCATTATTAAAAATAAACCTTTAATCATACATAAAGAATCACAAACTATATGGCAAAATCTTACTTTTTGAATCACCATATTATCAGATTAAAATAAGGTGGAACTTGATTGACTATGCCCAAGGTTTCTGAAACCTGCAAGTAATGCCATTAGGTAAAATGAATTCAATTCTGATCAAGATAGTAAAGACCATCTGCTGAAAATGAAAGTTTCTTACTTGTTTAATTAAGTTGAATGAGCAGAAAAATCGCGACTATCAAGGAAAAAATAATATATAAGTTCACCGCCAAAAATCAAAAAAATTAAAATTCCAGCTAGGCAACTGGATATATATATATATATATATATATATATATATATATATATATATATATATATATATATATATATATATATTACATTAAGCAAAATAATGTAACAAACCATTGTTCTTATTCGCATTTCTTGTAAAATGTTTAAGAGTAAGAGACTCTATCGTCGAGTACATGTGTGACCAAGTACAAAATTTATAAGATTGTCGACCCAAGGGAAAGTAAACTCATGGTTATTTCCGGATTTTTCATTGATTTATGCTTTGTAAGAATGATTAGATTGAAAGTTTGGTATTTAGACTACTACTTATTGTTCTACTCAATTAACTAAGAATTTAAACTAACAACGAAATGTATCAAACAACGAACAAATGATGAATGGAATGGAGATAGAATTCACTTAAGAAGAGAGCAAGGCTAATCATAATCATGGTTAAGAATCTAGCTAGATATGCATAACTCTTGATGATGAACTTCATTAATTTGTGGACTAAAAGCAATCTCAATTTTATCCTTAATCCCTATGGCCAAGGCAATTAGGTTCTCGACTCTTTTACAAGTCTAAATCTCCTAGGATTGTTCTTAATCTCAATTCCCTTAAGGTACTATGATCATAAGTTTGGTTCTTTTCACTCAATTTCTTAAATGTCCCTCTATGAATGTTCTAAGCATAAGAAGGGTATGTCTTACCTCCTCTCACACTAACATGCATGCTAATCTTAATATTTGATTCAATTAAACATCTACTCATAACATTGGAATGACCATCCTAACACTATGAATAGAAAATTCAATCACACGAGTATTGAAATGAAACATAATTCATTAATCATAAAAGAAAATCCAAAATTAACTCAATTCAACATCTCAAATCCTACATATCTAGCATTCTTCTCAACCAATCATATGATTAGCTCTACTATAGGACTAACTACTACACATTGTGTTTAGATCAATATATTCAAAGGCTTGCTCCATTTGAGCCAAAATAAGAAGAAAATCAATAATTGGAAAGTAGATTGGCTTCCCTTTTGTGGAGATAACCTTCCTTCTCTACAAAATACTAACTTCTTCAATAATCGATACTTTACTCTTCTCAAGTGGTGGAAGGATGGATTTATGGATGGATTGTTGAAGATCTAGTGAAAATGGATGGATCAAATGTATGGAGATGAATGAAATGGATCTAGTGTGTGAAAATATGGTGTGGAGTGTGTGTAACTGCTATATTTCTGATCTCCCCTGATTTTTCGTACAAATCATCATTTTATATCACTTATGGGCCTTCTAGAAGCTTCTGGATCATTCTAAAATCTGCACTGCCTTTTGCACCTACACGGGCCGTTTAGCAGCGCACGGCTCGTGTAGTGTACACCTAGTTTGACATGTTGTGCGTGCTTTCAGACACGGCTCGTGCTCCACTACACGGCCTCTCCCATGGGTGTGTAGCGTTTTCTGACGACTGTGCACGGCTTTCTCTAACAGGCCTGTGTTCTGCACACGGGGCGTGCGCTGGTGCACGGCTCATGCGCCAGAACATGGCCTTTCTCCTGGGCGAGCTCGGTGTTCTGATGTCAGTACACGGCCACCTCGGACATGCCCGTATTCTACACACGGCCCGTGTCCGAGCGTGCCCTGTTCTTCCATCTCTGTTTTGCTCCCGACTCCATTTTTCTCCATTTCTTAACCTGTTTTGCACATTTTAAGCTCATTTACACACTTCTATCAATCCACACTACATTTCTCATAATAACAATAACTCCACCAAAAAGTCACACAAATACGAATAAAAACATCCGAAAATTCACAAACAAAGACACTAAACTCTAGGTGAAAATGACAACGATCAACCCCCCAAACTTAAAGTGTTGTTCGTCCCCGAACAACAAAAAATAATAAACAAGAGGAGTAATTTTCACCTAAAAAAACCTAACGAATATAAACCACAATACATCACAAGTAATAAGGACTACAAAATCACATTAAGTATTCCTACATCATCAAACTTATAACATGAAAGATTAACAAATTCATTCTTAAGAATGACAAAGAGTAATCAAACCCCTTTCTATCCAATCCTCTCATAGGATATCAAATTCACTCAACACTCTATGGAGTAGGGTTTTGAACATCACTCATCAACTGGTTAGAACCGACTCACCATAGGCTTGCTCATGGACTATGTTCACAAGCCACCCTAGTTTCAATAAGTGATCAAAAAGGTCTTTATCTTAGGGTGTAATGTTTTGGCTCTTTGGTAAGGTAAGAAACTTTAGATAATAGTTACTATTCAAGTGTGGATAATCGAAGAGGTGACTCTTTTCTCCAACTTCCTCACTTTCAAACTTCCTTCCTTTGTCAATTGTTTATAAACTCTAAATATCAACATACCATGGATTCATTGAGCTTCTTTTAAATGGCATACTTCTTTTCTTTGAGTTTTGTATTCCTTGAGCATATTTTATGATTTTGCTCCTTTTCCACATTTGTTGAAGTTGCACTTGCTTTTACCTTGAGCTCTTTCATCCTTTTCTTGATTCAACCTTTCTTCCATTTACTTGCACATTTTTTCACATCTTCCCTTTTAAACCATCATCATCCTCAATTACCCAAACATAGGTTATATATATAAGGCTCAAGTGGATTTTCAAGGCTTGTATTGTACTTAAATCACAAAGAAAAGGCTTATAGGCTCAAATTGGCTCACTAGGGATAATGTTTTAGGCAAGAAATTTTATGGCTATGACTTCATTTAATAAGGATGGCCGAAGATCATATCACAAATTTCAACTATTCGGGCTTCGTTCCTCTAGTCTATGAGCAAGTTCTAGTTTGTCTAAGTACAACCGGTCCTCTCATTAATAATTAACCATGGAGGCACGATTGAGGCTCAATTCTCACAAGCTTTTGCTTGGATCAAAAGAAACACAATTACCACCCTCCATACTTCTTAAAATTAAACAACTTATGCAATCCATGCCACAATTTTAATTAGTAGAAAACATTAACATGCTTGCCATCACTTATCACAAACAATGCATCATAGCTCACATTCAAAAACACTCAACACCTTCCCAAAACATACCACAAAACCATCCCTACAAGAATAAAAACAAGACAAACATAACACAATATCAAAGACTTCCAAACTAGAAACATAACATAAACATATAACGTGCATGAACAAGATCATCCATCTCAAGATATCAAAACACATCAATTCACATCCATAACAAGTAAGGTCAAATTCCCATCACATCCAAATAATGAAAATCAAACCAAAATACCAAAAAGTAATGAAAAGTAAATCGCATAAAACTGAAAATAAAAAAATCCCAAAGTAAAATATCCCAAAACTAAACAATTAAGTACAATCCAATCCAAATCTACCGAATTAAATCAAGTCTAAAAATTCTTCAAATGAAATACTAGAAGTGATAGGCACTAAAATGACTCCCTCATGGCTCCAGAGGTGGAGGTGGATGATAGGTGTTCTATGGAATGTATACACGAGGAGATGCTGGAAATTGGATATTGAACATCATTGTCATCATCTACTCCATGTTGCTGGAGTGCACCCGCGACTCCGCGTCGTAGTACTCTCTACGACGCTGTCCAGCTCTCAACTCTTGAATATGCACTTCATGCTCCTGCTGGACCTCTCGGATCTCCCTCATATATGCTCCATACGTCTGCTGCACATGGCTCATATCTCTCGCCTCATCTATCATGTAATTCTATCGATCATTGCCATGTTCGAGTCCCATTGGTGGCAGCTGCTGCTGCTGCTCCTCTTCCTCGAACTGTGGTGGCTCAGGGGCTTGTTCTTCAAACTCCACCTGCTGCTCATGTAGACAAAAATTCCATCCTCATCAACTGCTGATAGTTCAATCCCTCACTCACCATCCTGTTTTCCATTCCTGCCAGATTTATTCCCAAGCCTTGAGCAATCATGGTAATCATACCTCCCAACATCAAACCTTGAGAAGTTTGTCTTTTGACAACTCTCTCCGCATGTTACATAAAATGTGCTGCAACGTTTAGTGGTAGCTCATTATATATGCAGAACATGATGTATAATTGCTTCTCTTGCACTGCTCCACTCTCAAATCTCCCTAAGATGGTGTTCGAGACAATCTTCTCTAAGTACCTCATGACTGGATTCCTTATTGTAGTTCCTTTCGAGGCACTGAGAACATATCTTGCTTGCTCTGTCCCATCATTCACCAAACTTTTCTACCATTCTTGCTTATTAAAACCACCTCCTTCATAAAAGCTTTGATGGCCTCGACATGGTGGGCATCCAAAGAATTCATTCAAAACATGTAGAGGAATCTCTATTCTCATCATATTATCCAATTGGAACGTAACTGAAATAAGAAAAGCATTCCTATCCTTCTTTACTTGAAACATACTCATGAACTCAGCAATTAGATGGTAGTAAGTAGGGGCCTTTTATCGAAGAATACTTCCATTTGTGAAAACCTAAACAACTTCCTCAAGTCTTCCACTATTCCTAACCCTTCCATTGTTGTTGTGTCTTGGAATCGGGTTTGCTTAATCTTAGGAGCAAGTGTTTGCCAACGAAGCACATAATTTCCCTACCTTTCTTCAAATTCTACTCCAAAATAGTCCGGATCCATCTTCCATAAGTTTAGCATCAAGATTAGCTAATTCCCCTGGATCGGTAATGACGATGAAATCTTTATTCCTTTGTCTCACTCTCCTCTCGGCCATCTACAATTTATACAATGCTCAAGTCATATTCAACTTCACTATATAACAAAAATGTCAATGCATTAAGTTTAGATTCCTCTCTAGTTATTCAACTAAGTGTGAACTATACTATGCATCAACGTTACACATTCATACCATTATAGTTTCAAACTTCACGTCAATCATTCACTTCACTATCACTCCTTTCAATTATCATGAACTTATCCCTCAACTATATCATACTTGCATATATATGTTCCAAAATATACCATCACTAATCACTATGAACATACGATCTCAAATTTAGCCAAAACTTTCACTTAGATATTTCATCAAACACTTGGCATGCACAACTTTTCAATACAATTTCAAATAAAATCCACATGTCCTCATGCCCAAATCCTCAACATCTAAGTCTATTTATTCACAATTTAAGCATTATACAAGCATGAAAATTTAATTTGCACAATATATGCATCCAATTTCATCATTCTCACAAATTTCCTAATTCAATTTTCTCATAACTTGACACATGTATGTTAATCAATCAATAACTCATTCAAAACTCACAATATCACAAAGCCCATGCATCAATTTACTCAATTTCTAACAAAATTCGAAAGTTAGGGTTCAAAAAATTCATACCTTTCAATCTTGGATTTGGAGAAGTGTTCTTGGTGTAACAATCGAAGAATTTCACTAACAATCACTAAAACTAACCTTGATGATGTTGATTTATGAATAAAGGTGGAGATTGAAGTGAATTCGGTGTGTATGGAGTGGAAGACGTGTGTGGAAGTGAGTACGGATCGGCCCTTTTAGAAACTGACTTCGAACGCTGCACGACCCGTGCTCCGCTACACAGCCTCGATTGTGGCCGTGTAGCATTTTTTGACATTCAAACACGGCTACACGTTACAGGGCCGTGCTCCGCAGACAGCCCGTGTTCCTGTTCTCTGCACAGCTCGAGCTCTGAGCTCGCCCAAGACCCTGGACAAGTAGCCACTTCTGACGTCAGTACACACTCAGTCCTTACAGGGCCGTGTACTGAGCTTGGCCCGTGTTGCGTTTTCTCTGCTTTTTTCAATTTTCACTTCACACCCCATCTTGCCCTGTTTTTGCACTTCTCATATATCCTAATCATGCTCAACAATACTTTACATTATTAACACCACAATTATGATCAAATAAAGGATTATCATGTACTTAAACACCACCAAACATACCAAAACAATCCTAACTCATGAGAAAAAGTTCAAAATTTACCCATTTTGCCACAAGACAATATGACACTATAACATCAACACACATGATTCCATAAACATTCATGATTCATCACACATTCAAGCATAAACAAGTAGTGAGTCACACCACGCACTCTCTTCCCAAACTTAAATTGAGCCAAGTTGATAATTAAGTTTGCAAAATGTGGTGAGACTTACCCTTGTAGTTTCCACCAATGCTCTTCATGCACTCACCTCGTGATGACTTTTTCATGTTCATTCTCTAAAACCCTCGTATGTCCCCTCAAACTTAAATTAACACTAGTGTTAACATTTAAGTTTTTAAAGAGTGGTGTGGCATACATCATCATTTTACCTTTAGCACCCTTGTCTTTTATCATATGCACTTTTCTCCATGAGCTTCACCACCTACATGTAAAATCTACAAGAAAACTATAAAACAAAGAAAAATAAAATCTACACTACTACACAATCAAAGAAGTTCAAGAAGAGAGAGTATCCACATACACTATCTCCTTTTGAGAAGGAGATATGTAATGTTTCACCCGATTACCTTTTACCACAAACTCATTATTAGGACCCTTAAGCTTCAACGTATGGCTACTCAACACTTCAAGCACTTCATATGGCCCCATCTATTTAGACTTAAGCTTTTCGGGAAACAACTTGAGCCTCGAATTGAATAAAAGAACTTTGTCCCTGGGAACAAACGCCTTCTCCTTTACCTTAGCAGCATGCCATCTCTTTATATTCTCCTTGTAGATGATTGAGTTATCAAATGCTCTTCCTCTAAACTCTTCCAACTCAACAAACTTCAACAATCTTGCTTGACCACTCTCCCCTTCATCCATATTGAGGCGTTTAGTAGCCCACAATACACGGTTTCCAATTCCACGGGAAGATGACAAGTTTTATCATAGACCAATTGATACGGTGACACATCAAGAATGATTTTAAAAGCCGTTCGATAGGCCCATAAGGCATCGTCAAGCTTTTCCAACCAATCCTTCCTCCCCCAATTGATGGTCTTCTCCAAAACTAACTTGATTTGGCGGTTTGAGACCTCCGCCAAGCCATTTGCTTGAGGGTGGTAAGGTGTAGCCACTCGATGCTTTACTCCATATCTCTTCAACAAACTTTTCATCAACTTGTTTATAAAGTGAGATCCTCCATCACTCACTAAAGCCCGTGGAACTCCAAACCTAGAAAAAATATTATTTTTCAAGAACCTTTAAAAAATAAAGCATCATTTGTCTTAGTGGGGATTGCTTCCACCCACTTTGACACATAATCCACGGCTAACAAGATGTACACATATCCTTTAGATGAAGGAAACGATCCCATAAAATCAATACCCCATACATCAAATATTTCCACATCAATTCTCAAACTCATAGGCATCTCATCTCGCTTAACAATTCCCCCTATTCTTTAGCATCTATCACACCTAGCCACAAACTTCTTTGCATCTTTAAACAATATAGGCCAATAAAAACCCGATTGTAAGATTTTAGCCCCCATCTTTTGATGACAAAGTGATCTCCACAAAAAGACGAATAACATAACTCAAGGATCCCCATGACTTCTTCATTGGCCACACACCTCCTTATTACTCAAGGATCCACAAGTACTTCTTCACTTCAACATAAAACCTTTTTACCTTGTACTCATTAAGCAACGTAGGCTTGATTCCACAAACGAGAAAGTTGACATAATCGGCATACCAAGGCGGCACATTCACCATGAGAGTACACACTTACTCAACTTCAACTTGCAAAATTTTCTCATCCGGGAACTCATCCCCAATTGACTTCATGTCTTCATTCTCACCTCTATTTTCTAATCTAGATAAATGATCCATAATCACATTCTTCACGCCTTTCTTATCCTTGATAATCATATCAAATTCCTGCAAAAGCAATACCCAATGGATTAAACGAGGTTTAGCATCTTTCTTACTCATTAGGTATTTTATGATCGCGTGGTTTGTGTAGACAATAGTTTGTGTTCCAACCAAGTATGGTCGAAACTTCTCAAAAGCATACACGACGGCTAAAAATTCCTTCTCCTTTGTGGTGTAATTAACTTGGCACGAATTCAATGTCTTCAAGGCGTAATAGATTGCTCTAAACTTCTTTTCCCTCGTTTGTCCCAACACCACTCCTATGAATTGGTCGCTAGCATTACAATGTAGTTCAAATTGTAAGCTCTAATCTAGGGTAACGAGTATTGGCGAAGAAGTGAGAGCATCCTTGAGCACCTGAAATGAGACACAACATTCATCATTGAAGTTAAATGGATAATCTTTTTCAAGTAGTTTACAAAGAGGTTTAGCAATTTTAGAAAAATCCTTAATAAAGCGTCTATAAAAGCCCACATGACCTAAGAACGATCTCACCCCCTTCTCACTAGTAGGAGGGGGAAGACGTTCTATGGCTATCACTTTAGCTCTATCCACTTTTAAACCATGCTTTGAAATATGATGCCCCAAGATTATCCCATCTGTCACCATAAAGTGGCATTTTTTCCAATTTAGTACAAGATTCAACTCTTCACACCTCTGCAACACAATAGTGAGGTTAGTCAAGCAAATATCATATGAGGAACCATACACGAAAAAGTCGTCCATAAACACCTCCATAATATTTTCAATTAAACCATCGAAGATAGCCATCATACAACGCTGAAAAGTGGCAGGGGCATTACATAGACCAAAAGGCATCATTCTAAACGCAAACGTACCATAAGGATACGTGAATATTGTCTTCTATTGGTCTTTCGGGGCAATCAATATTTGATTATACCCGAAATATCCATCAAGAAAATAATAGTACTCATGTCCCGCAAGTCTATCCAACATTTATCTATGAATGGCAATGGAAAATGATCTTTACGAGTATTTTTATTCAATTTACGATAATCAACACATACTCTCCAACCCGTGATAGTTCTAGTGGCAATTGTTTCATTTGTATTGGACCTAACAATTGTCATACCGCCTTTTTTGCCACTACATGTAAAGGACTTACATATTGACTATCACTAATTGGAAAGATTATTCCCGCATCAAGCCATTTTAACACCTCTTTTCTCACCACTTCTTGCATTATAGGATTTATCTACGTTGGTTTTGCACACAAGATTTCTCATCATCAATCAAATGAATTTTATGCATACACATAGATGGACTAATACCTTTCAAATCTTTTATACTCCAACCAATAGAAGATTTATGCTCCCTCAAAACTCTTAATAACTTTTCTAATTCTAAATTATTAAGGGAAAAAGATACAATTACCGGATACGTCTCATTCTCTTCCAAGTAAGCATACTTCAAATGCTCCGGTAATGGTTTCAACTCTACCTTCTTCTTCTCTTGCACTTCTTCTTTTGGTTCTTCATCAAGTTTCTCTACTTTTGCTTCCTTTGCTTCCTCACTTCTGAGCTCTCTACAAGCATTTAAACCATGCAATTCATCAAATATTTCATCATTTTCTAAACAAAAAGAAGATTTAGATTTTATAGATTTAATAGAGTAAGAATGGCTTATGATAATCTCCAACGGATCCTTGGAGTGAAGGTGGTACATATGCTCTTCAACAATTTTTTCCACAACCTCCAATCTTCTACATTCCTCCTTGTTCCGCGGATATCTCATAGCCACTCTTAATGAAAATATCACTTCTTCATCATTCACCCTCAAAGTTAGCTCTCTTTTTTCCACATCTATCAATGCTTTCCCCGTGGCAAGAAACGAACGCCCAAGTATCAACGGGACATTAGCATCTTCATCCATATCAAGTACCACAAAATCAATGGGAAACACAAACTTGCCAACTTTGATCAAAACATCTTCCACAATTTCCTTTGGATGTGTCAACGACCGATCGGCTAATTGAAGTGTGACTGACGTCAGTTTGACCTCACCAATACCCAACTTTTTAAAAATTGACAAGGGCATCATGTTAATGCTAGCCCCCAAATCACATAAAGCTTTGTAGTTTTCATGCTCTCCCATCTCACATGGAATAGTAAAACTTTCCAGATCTTTCAATTTAGGAGGAAGTTTCTTTTGTAAGATCGCACTACATTCCTCCATTAAATTCACCATTTTAAACTATCCCAAGCTTCTTTTCTTTGAAAAAATATCCTTCAAACACTTGGAGTAATTGGGGCATTTGAAGTAAAGCATCCGCAAAAGGAATATTCACATGTATCTTCTTCAACATCTCAACAAACTTGGCAAATTTCTCTTCTAATCCCTTTTTCAAGCATCTTTGTGGAAACGAAATTGCAACGGGCAACTTAGGAATTCCCCATTCATCCCTTTCAAACTTCTCTTCTCTCTCTTTACGTTTTGCTTCTCTACATCTTTCCCATTTCTTTGGAGACTTCACCTTTTCTTCTTCAAGTATAGGGGTGCTTTCATCTTTTTCAACAATCTCAACTTCTTTCTCTTTTTCTTCTTCATCCAATCTTTCCATAGGCTCAAGTTCACACTGTACTTCCTCTACTTCCGTTGGCATAGAAGGCCCTTCGTATTTTGTTCCATTACGAAGTTCAATAGCCTTACATTGCTCATTTGGGTCAGTAATGGTTGTAGATGGAAACTTCCCTTGACGATGAACATCCCCCTTTTCACTTGCTATTTGACTAATGTGAGTCTCAATTGCTTTAAATCTCCTCTCATTTACATCATCTTTTTGTCTACTTTCCTCTTTAATTTCTTTCATAAATTCCAACACTTTAACCATTTGATCTTCCATCGTAGGCTTTCCTTCACTATTTGAAGATTTCTCCCCCGGATTGATGCCCGGTGGAAGAGTGAGGACATTTTCTTGATTTCAATATGACAAATTTTCATGCCTACGAGGTTGATTGAAATTTTTTTGAAAGTTACCTTGCCACCATCCTCCTTGCCTTTGTGGATATCCCCCTCCATGATTGCTAAAGTTACCACTATAATTTCCTTGAAAGTTCCTTCCTTGCATGAAGGTAACTTCCTCAAGCGACATCTCCGGTGGGCACCAAGTATCTTGAATTTCAAAAGAGGACATAGCTTGTTGAGGCATAGACATAGACATTTGACAATTTTGAGAAGATTGACCCATATTAGGCATAGACATGCCTTGTTGAGGATTATGAAATACTTGTTGATTCACCATAGGTATAGAGTTTGGAGAAACTTGCAAATTAGTGTTCATCCTCTTAAGTGTCTCCGTAATGGCCTTGTCGGTCATATCTTCCTTAGGCACCTCCACCTTTTTCACTTGTTGCAAGCACACTTCTTCCATCTTAGCTATTCTCTCCCTTTCATACATGCCCGCAACTCGCTCCATAGGCCATTGACCCGTATTCAAAGCAATCTCTTTACATATAGTAATTGCTCTCTCCGGAGTTTGTCCCAATATAGAACCTTCCGATGAAGCATCAACAAGCATTCATTCACTCCCATTCAATCAGGCACAGAAAAATCCTACTTGTTGATCTTCGGAAAAACCATATTGTGGACACCTCCTAGGAATCTCTTTAAATCAGTTCCATGCCTCACTAAATGTCTTAAGTGGTATTTGCTTGAATTGAAATATTTGTCCTTTGAGATGCAACATCTTTGAAGGGAAAAAATACTTGCTCAAGAATCTTTGTGTCAATTCTCTCCATGTGGTGTAAGATCCCAGTGGTATAGTATGATACCAAACCTTAGCTCTATCTCTCAATGAAAATGAGAAAAGCTTCATTTTAACAATATCCTCACTTACTCCATTTATCTATTGTGTTGACTAACTCCGTAAATTGGGATAAGTGAGCATTCAGATCCTCCATTGCACCACCACTAAATTGATTTGCTTGCACTATGTTGATCCCTCCTATCTTTATCTCGAAATTATTCACATTCAATGGTGGGCCCATTCCATAATTCCCATATTGCGGTTGGAAGTGATCACGGATATTCATTCCCGCTCCATTGTTTTCATTTCCACGGGGTTGATTTTGCACCACCGGAGGATTATTCCTTGCTTCTTATTGTGCCATCAAGTGTTGAATGATTGCTTGCAATTGTTGATTATGCAAGTGAACTTGTTGAGCATTAGCTTGTGGCACAAACTCCGGATTATTATGTCCTCCTCGAACATTATCACCCCCTTAAAAATTTCTCATATTACCTTCTTCATCAGCCATGTTTGCATTATCCCTTGCTTCTTCATCAGCCATGTTTGCATCAGCCATGTTCTGCACATGGGGTGTGCGCTGGTGCACGGCTCCTGCGCCAGAACACGGCCTTTTTTCCTGGGCGAGATCAGCATTCTGATGTCAGTACACGGCCACCTCGAATATGCCCGTGTTCCACACACGGCCCGTGTCCGAGCGTGCCCTGTTCTTCCATCTCCATTTTGCTCCTGACTTCATTTTTCTCAATTTTTTATTCTGTTTTGCACATATTTAAGCTCATTTACACACTTCTATCAATCCATACCACATTTCTCATAATAACAATAACTCCACCAAAAATTTACACAAATATGGATAAAAACATCCGAAAATCCACAAACAAAGACACTAAAATCTAGGTAAAAATGACAACGATCAACCATAATCCGAAACATTATTATCAAAATTCAAGATAGGATACATGCTCATAGACCAAATTAAATCAATAAAGCATGGTTTTAAGAACACGGAACAACAGGAAACAACAACCCATTATCAGATAGGAACTCCAAGAAGACATGCTGTCTCTAATGCAGGCTACACCTCCCAAAGCTCATATAATACCCTCATCATTGTAGATAATAAATACCACAGATAATTATCAGAGAATTATGATCACTTTAGACATGTCTGAAAAAATTAAATCCTAAATATAACAACATAAAGATCTTGCAGGGGTATGATATATATGAAATTCAGCCTGGCTTTTATGTACATGTAATAAAGCACAAAAAACTTAAAATAAAAACATAAAGATCCGAGCACCAAAGCAAAAAAATATTTTATACACTGCTACTTGCGTAAAAAAAACTTGTGTGGAGGTGGAGCTGCCATCAAGTTTGGCTTTTCACTTTCAATTGACCAAGATGGTAGTCAGAATGGTCAAAATTTCTATCTTAGTAGTACCAATCATTTAATTTTTTTTAAAAATGACATTTTTAACAGGTTAATATCTGAGACAATAATTCAGAGCTATCTAAGACAATAATTATATAGCCATAAAAAATACTAATTATTATTATTATTAGAATAATAAAAGAACTATCATGGTTGAACAATACTTCTGTCTTGTGTTAAGAATTGGGCAATTGAAATTTTTTAACGAATGAACAAACTCAACTCCTAAATACTGTTATATACGATAAGTGAAAGCGACATATGAAATGAAACCTTCCAATAAAAAAGAGTACATGAGTCTACCAAAAGCATTGGAGAATCTAAAGTCCTCCGAACTAAGTTCTCAAATATAGGAGCTTACATGATTAATAAGGAACAAAATAATATCATTCTTAAAAAAGAGAGTTACATGATTAAAAACAGAGTTAAAAAAAAGGACATTGTTTGTTATCACTAATTAAAATATCCTTTTTGTTAATTATTTCAATTTTAGCAATTCGGCACCACCATTCAATATGCTATTTCCCTTTTAAACTTCCAGTTCGCCGTATTAGTTTTTTTAAATGTAACCTCAATTACTGTAAGTTCCTAATTTCTAGCACTGTGACTACCACGGCCAGTACATGAATTCTTCTTTCCAAAGCTCCTCTCAGACTCCCTATTTGCTTTAATTTCTTGATTCCATGTAGAAAGTGTTTTGTGGGATCGATTGCTCGACCTCAATCATGGATGGGTATGGGCAGAAAAGTTATTTTAAATTACTACTCCTGTTCGTCTTGATGAAAAAGTTACTAATGAATTGATGGGTTTCAGCCTTGCTTGGTTGAATGAATGTGATAGTGTCTCTATTTTAATCTTGCTGAGCAAGTTGTGAAGCATACTCTATGCTGCAATTTTCCTCTTGGTTTTATGCTATGTCTGGATTTCACTTCAAGATGATTAAGATCGGATTGTTATTTTTTGTAATCTCCTAGTGGCACATATTTCATTTGCTCATCTCATGGATGCCACCATGACAGCTATTTCTGGCTATCTACAATCAGCCTCTGTTTGCTGAACCCAGCTGCTCAAGCTGTCTGTGTGAAGGGGACGTATTGTAGAGTAATTATTGTCAAACCCCTTGATGATAACTCCAGAAGAGGACTACTGTCATAAGCTATTTTTATTGGTAGTTTAGGTTTGTCTTTTAATTCCATCCACTAGATTGATAGGACTATTATATGATTTTGGCTAAGTTTTCCAAGACTGATTATTTGGTCTTCTTTTAAAGCAGCTTGTTTGGCTTATTTTAATGACTTCGTCATTTTTAATTTTTGCTTCATTCTGTTCCCTTCCCCATTTCTTATTTTCATTAATCTTTTAATATTAGTTTTTATAATTAATTATTTTTATTATTATTATTATATTATTATTATTATTATTAATTGTTCATTAAACAATTCAAGATTCTTATTATCACTTTATTATAATTATGTATCACTTTATATATTAAAATATTATCACTTTTTTATTCATCTTATGAATTGTTTATAAAATAATTAAATTAAATGGTTAACACTAATTCTTTATTATGTGTAATTTTTTATTAAGCATGTTATCACTTTTTATTTTAATAAATTATTTTTGAAATAATTTAATTAGATGGATATCACTTTTCATTGATTAGGAATCACTTTGTATTAAAAATATTATCACATTTAATTATTCTAGTAAATTGTTCTTGAAATAAACTTTTTTAATTAGTTATCACTTTTTAGAAAAGGTGTTATCATTTTTCTTTTAAAATGTTATCACTTTTTATTTATATTATAGAAATATAGTTCACAATAAAATTATCACTTCTCATCAATTATCACATTGTAAAAATTAATAATTTTAAATTAAAAAATAAATTAAATGAATAAAAAATTTAAATTAATAAAAAAATAAATTTAATTTAAAGAAAAAAACATAATATATATATATATATATATATATATATATATATATATATATATATATATATATATATATATATATATATATATATATATATATATATATATATATATATATATATATATATATATATATATATATATATATATATATATATATATATAATGTAAAAGATATAATTAATTTAGTTCTATAATCAATTTCTCAAATTTCTAATTTGATCACATCCAATCATGACCCTTTAAAATAAACTTAATGGGCTAATGGATGATCCGTCTCACATAAGAAAATCCGTGAGACGGTCTCACCCAAGTTTTTTCCAAATAATATTATCTATTATTATTTATTATTATTAATCTATTAAATAATTCAATTGTTCTATTATCACTTTATCTTGATTGGGTATCATTTTATATAAGAAAAAAAAATCACGAATACTTATGTAAACTATGTTTACATGTATTTATATGTAAACCCAATTACCTTTTAGTGCATGAAAAATTACTATTTAGACACATAAATTATTACTCTTCAAAATTAAAAATTACTTTTCAAATTCTTGTAACCCTAATTTTTCGATTACTCTTTAGAGACATGAATTATAACTCTTCTGTATAAAAATTATTACTCTTCAAAAAGTAATTTTTTATATACTAAAGAGTAGTTTTAAAAAATAAGGTTTACAGTAAACCATGTAAACCCTATTTACACGAGACACACTCTTAAAAAATATTATCACTTTTTATTATTTCATAATTAGCGAAATAATTCAATTGAAAGGATATCACTTTTATTTGATTAAGATCTTTTTTAATTAAAAATATTATTACGTTTTATCCATTCTATAAATTGTTCATTAAATATACTTTCGTAATTAGATAACACGTTTATTAAAGATGTTATCACTTTCTTTTAAAATGTTACTTCATCACTTTTCATTTATACTATAATTTATTTATGAAATACTTATAACATCACTATCACTTTTCATTGATTAATAGAATATTACTTTTTATTATAAAGATTATCATATTATCACATTTTCTAAAATTATAAAATTTAAATTAAAAAATAAATAAAATGAAAACATCTTTTTAAAGGGTACTCTCTTGTAAGATGGGTAGTGAGACGGGTCGATCTATTACTAATTTATGTATTTATGTATTTATATATATATCTATATATATATATATATATATATATATATATATATATATATATATATATATATATATATATATATATATATATATATATATATATATATATATATATATCTTCATATTTAATTTATTTTATTATTTTAATTAAAGTAACATTTTAAAAATGGCAAATTCTCTTGTGAGACGTAATTTATGTGAGATGAGTTGAAGTATATATATCTATTATATAGATAGAGTATGCTTAATGGTTGTTAAAGTATGTTTTATAAATTATAATGGATGATTGAATAAAGTATGACTTTAGAAGTGTGATTCATTATTAGCATACTTTAACTACGATTAAACATACTTTATCTATATAATAAGTATACTTAGTAATGGATCGACCCGTCTCACAACCCATCATATAAGAAAGTGCCCCTTTAAAAATTTGTTGTTCATTTTATTTATTTTTTAATTTAAATATTATAATTTTAGAAAAGATGATAATATGATAATCTTTATAATAAAAAGTGATATTCTATTGATTGATGAAAAGTGATAGTGATGTTATGAGTATTTCATAAAGAAATTATAGTGTAAATGAAAAGTGATACAGTAACATTTTAAAAGAAAGTGATAACATTTTTAAGAAAAGTAATATCTAATTACGAAAGTGTATTTCACGAACAATTTATAGAATGGATAAAACGTAATACTAATATTTTTAATAAAAAATATCCTATCAAATAAAAGTGATATCCTTCTAATTGAATTATTTCAGTAATAATTCATTGAAATTATAAAAAGTGATAATATTTTTAATAAAAAGTGATAGTAAATTTTTTTATGTAAAATAATACTCAATCAAGATAAAATGATAATAGAACAGTTGAATTATTTAATAGACTATTATTAATAATAAATAATAGATGATATTTTTTTTATTACAAGTGGTTTTTTTATGACAATGAAAATTATAATAATTAAGAAAAAAGACCTAGATTAAATGGTAAATCATGGGCCAGCGACACATATTTTCGCTAACAAATTGAGATAATTGTTTGAAGCGTCTTAATTAATGGGTAAACCAGACATGGCCTTTTTTTTTCTTAATTTTTAAAAATTTTATTTAAAATATATTTAATTTATTGAATGAATAATCCATCTTATGTGTTTGTATCAGTGAGACTAGACATGCACGGCGGTTCCGGTTCCCGAAAATGTAGAATCGAAACCGAATCGGGGGTAAGAAGGTTTCGGTTCCGATTTCTATTTTTTTCAGCCTTAAAACATTAAAAAATTGAAAAATAGCTGATTCCAACTGGGAACCGTCGGTTCTGGTTCCGGTTAAATTATGCATGTCTAAGTGAGACATGATTTCACCCAACACCATACCTAAATAATTAATATTTTGTCAATACTTATATAATATTTTAATTAATCCACGTAATACGCGGGGACAAAGACTTGTGTGAGACCGTTTCGCGTAAGAGAGCTTACATGGGATGATCAGAAAGTGATAACTTTTATAAAGGAAAATGATAATTCTTACGCGAGACGGTCAGAAAGTTTTTTATAAAGGAAATTGATAATAAATTAATGAAAAGTGATAATGTTATTTCATGAATAGTTTATAGTACTCCCTCCGTCCTACCGAAAGGTCCTCATTTTACTACATTGGGCGTCTCACTCAAAGGTCCTCATTTTTCTCTTTTAGTAATAAGGGATGGCACACCATTTACTACTAATATAACTACTCACTACACATATAATAATAATACTCCTTAATCAACGTGCAAAAAGTAAAATGAGACCTATAATCGGGACGGAGGGAGTATAAATAAAAGTGATAATATTTTATAGTGAAAGTTATAACGTTTTATAGTGAAAGTGATAACTATTTTAAAAAGTAAAAAATAGTCTCACGCGAGACGGTCTCATGCAAGACCTATCCATACGTGGGTTTCATGCTATTTTTAATACTCCCTCTGTTCGTCCGAAAGAGGGTCTTTTACTTTTGTGCACGTTGATTAAACAGTATTATTATTTAATGTGTAGTGGGTAGTTGTATTAGTGGAAGTGTGTGCTCCATAATTTAATTGTATTAGTGGGTGTGTGTGGGTCCCATGTGTGTAAAAAAAGAAAAGACCCTCTTTGAAGCGGACGACCAAAATAGCTTTCGAGCAGACGGAGGGAGTATATAATTGGTAATTGTATTAGCGTTGGTTGTGAGCCACATAAAAATATACTTCAACCATCCCGCACTACGGTTTACACTTTCCATTTTAGTTTGTCCAAGTTAAGGTTTACATTTTATTTTTTATCAAGTTGGACCCATACAAAATAGTTAATTATTCCAGGTAAGGTTCACACTACACTAATACAACTATTGATCACTTTACATTAAATATTATTTCTCTCACCTCACTACACATTAAAATATTATCTCTCTTAATTTACGTGCAAAAAGTACAGGTAAAACTACCAACTTTGCATTAAATATTATTTCTCTCATCTTACTATATATTAAAATATTATATTTCTTAATTTACTTGCAAAAAATAAAAGTAAACATTAACTTGTGACAGAGGAAGTATTAATTATTAAGTTGTTCTCTTGTATCCCCAAGTGCACATGGTATGTAAGGGTACAACATTTTGTTTTAAAGAGATACTTTAAATAATAAGGGTACAATATTTTGTTTTAACGGGTATACACTTTTATTAATTTTTTCTTAAGAAATAAAGGGTACACGTCCTTATAATAAATAGTACTCCCTCCGTCCCACGTATTTTTACTCACTTTCTATTTTGGGTTGTCCCTCGTATTTTTACCCATTCCATTAATGGTAAAAATACATAATATTTTATTACATACTTTTATAATTTATTCATCAATCCCAACAACTTTACTTACTTTTTTACACTTTATTCATAATTTCCAACAACTTTATTTACTTTTTCCTTTTAAATTACTAATTTATCTATACTTTTTCTTACATTATATATTAAAAAATTAACGCATTTTAATCTCCGTGCCCGTACAAATGGGTAAAAATATCAGGGATAGAGAGAGTATATTATTTAATAATAAAAGGTATCTAGACGTACGGTGTACCAGGAAAAATAAGTTTTAGCCTCAATTATTTTGTGTAAATCTCATCTAAGGAAAAGAAAATGATAAATATTGGGGAGGGACACCCAAAATAAAAATGAATAATAATTAATGTAAGACGGATAGATTACATCCAATGAAAGAGATAGTACCCATCAGATGGAAGTAATTTCCATGTGTTGATGAGTAAATTGCCAGAATTTTAAAAGTCATGCTGGTGAAGTTGCCAGTTGGTTGGATATATACAATACAACGTTGTGGGGGCTCCAGTGAAGTCCATTACATGTAAATAAGGGAGAAGCAGTTATAATCGTATATATAAGGGAGAAGGAATTGTAATGGTATATGTTGTGGTCAATTTTCGTCACCTACTCCAACGTAATCCAAACAAGAGGTGATAGATAAAAGGAGAAAATGGATAAAAAAAAAGATAGATTTTCCTTATTCATTGTTGTATTTCTGATAGATTATGTTCCCTCATTTTTTCTCCCTCTTCCCTATATGGGAGTTGATTCCTTCCTCTCATTCTAGATTATTCTTTCTAATCAATGATTGACAATTGTCCTATTCTAGAATCATCCTATAACAGATTTGATGCATTTTTGGTATTCCTGTACCTCATTGGATAATGCATAATCTTTGCCTAACAAACTGTTGGGGACCATTATATCATATCCTTGTTATTATCCCTATTCTTCTGCTGTCAGTCTTCACTGGATCTTCGGAGACCTGGGGTTATTTCCCGGGGTTAGCCAGTAGTTATTCCCTGGTTTACGCACTTTATTATCCTCGAGACAAAGAAGATAAGCCTGGGTTCACTTCGCCTTCCCTGTCCCTTGGGCCTGCTTTATTGGGCCTTTTTAATATCTAGAACATGGCCGAGTATTTATCCCATAACACTAGCCCCTCAAGCTCGGAAAATGACGTGTAACAAAATTATTCGAGGTTGAAGCCTTAGTTAGATTTTTTGTTTACTTTTCTAACATTTTTTTTCTTTCCGCTGGGCTTTATAAGTGGCCCAACTGCATCCCAACTGTTCATCCTTCTTTTTCCGCCTTTATCGTTCTGTTCCTCTTTCTACTTCTTCGTATTCCTAGGGTTTTCTCTTCATCGCGTGAATCAACTGCGACTTTATTATCTTCACTTTCAGGTACTAAATTTTCTCCTTCACTTATGGATCATGATAGCAATTATACTCCTTTTCTTTCACCCTCTGGATCTGGAGCTCTTTCTCTAAACACCTCTTCTAATCTATCTCTTAGTATGAGTGATATTCTCACCTAAATGTTAGTGTCTTTTTATGTATGTTTTCGTATATTTTTATCCGTATTTATGTGCTATTTGGTGAAGTTATGTGTTTTTATGAAATTGAGTGTGAATGAACTTAATCGTATGTAAAACAGGTGAAATCGGAGCGAAAATAGAGAAGAAAAATGAAAGAAGGAAGAAGAAAACAGGGCAACAAGAATAAGTACATGAGTCGTGTCATGCTACACGAGCCATGTACTACAAACGGGCCTGTAAGAGATGATCGTGCGACGACATCAGAACGCACAACACGATCATCCCTTGGCCGTATTCCGGCACACGACTCATGTGCCGTCGTAAGTTCACGTTGACCCAGAAACCTTGACACGACTCGAAGCATGTTGCAGCACACGAGTCATATAGGTGCCTGATCAGTAAAAAAAATTAGATTTCTTCTAGAAGGCCCACAATGAATATAAATACTCTTCCATTGAACCTTTGAAAATAGGATTTGAAGGGCTTCACTTGGACACATACATCACACACCAATTTTTCCATTTCACACCATCATCTTCATCCATTCTTCATCCATCCCATCTATCATCATCCCACCATCAAATTCTACATCCATTTAGCTAGAGAAGCAAGGGAGAGAGGAGAATTGCAAAGGGAAGAAAAAGATCACTATTGGAGCCATCCAAGGGAGTTTTCATCTAATCTTTGTATTTAAACCTTGTTGTTTATCATGTTTTCTAAGAATTTTAATGTATATGTTGAATTCTTTGTGACTATGAGAAGCTAATCTCATTTCTGAGATTAGCAATATGAATTATGTTGGATAATTTTGGGTATTTGCAAATGAATGATTATGTTGATTGGGTTATTTGATTTTCTATCATTGATGCTCTAGATCTTGATGTTTATGATGATTTGTCTAGTTGGATGCTCTAAATATATGATTAGATTGAGAAATCAATTATGTGATTAGGACATTTGAGTGAATCATTTAATCAAGTACTTCATGTGCATTATAAATTGTAAAGAGATTGAGAAATCCTTTAGAGTTTAGAACCTTTGATAGGACATCCGATTGGTTTGATCAAGAGGTTGATTAATCGTGTGAAGGGACTCTCATTTCAAGCTTAGTACCTAGTTGGAATTGTTTGAGTGAGAACCAATAGTTTGAGTTATGTATTGATAATATCCTATTCATTTTGAGAGGGAGTTTAGATGAACTAGTATTGGCC
This sequence comes from Pogostemon cablin, assembly GCA_023678885.1. NCBI lineage: Eukaryota > Viridiplantae > Streptophyta > Magnoliopsida > Lamiales > Lamiaceae > Pogostemon > Pogostemon cablin. The sequence continues at coordinate 20,609,032 of CM042979.1, read as the reverse complement.
CTTAGTCTATGCCCATGACACATATAAATTCATTGCTTGATACCTAGATTTTCCATACTTTAAGTATTGCTAGTCTCATTCTCTATCTATTTGGCTCATTCATCCATCTTCCATGCATCTATCCATTTATTTTATTGTCATTTCTTGATTATCTCCCTTTCTTGATCATTTCTACTATACTATGATGAACATGAGATCGCTTAGACCCTATTACTTTTCTCCCTGTGGTTCGATAAATTCCTTAATTAGTCATCCCGACTACAAAATGGTTAATCAAATGGCGCCATTACTGGGGAGGCAACAGTTACTAGTGGTTTGATGAAGGAGTGTTTTGATTAGTATTACTAGAGATATTTTTATTGCTTTTTATTATTTTCTTTGGAAAATTTTTTTATCTCACTTTTTCGTTTTGATAGGTAAGTGAAAACTATCTTGAGAGAAGAAGAAGGGGGATCAAAGCCAAAAATAGAAAGTTTGAAGAAGAATTATAGTAAGCCTTGAGAAGAGCATTTAAATGGATGGTTGGAGCCAATTCATAAATGTCTTTGGGGATCAAATTGTAAGGGTTCCACCTCCACAATCAAGAGGCTATATGAATGAGAGCAACTATGGTTACAATTTTCAAATGGATCAAGATAGCTCTCAATACTACAATCAAGGAAGAAATGGAGAATGGCAACAAGCTTAGAATACAAATACATTCCACCCTTATCAAGCATGTGCTTATTCTTTACCAAATCCCTACACCAATACTTCTTCTCCATTTCAAAATTACACCTTATTGGAATTATAGAGAAGATGTATTCAAGGTAGTGATGAAGGTCAAAATTCTCAATCAAGTTTTCTTCAAAATGAATCCTCCGAGATAATTACACCCGCTACCTTGGAATTGACAAGACAAATAAGGATGATGAATCAAGGTGTTTATGGTTAAGTCTTGCCTAGTTCAAGTTTGGGGGGTAGTCAAAATGTGCAAGGTGTGTCGATTTCTAGCCTTATGGAGCAAGAAGTGTGGAGGATGCCTAACCATCAAGTAGGAGATGTTTCTTTCATGGGAGTGGATGATTTTCAATGAAATTTTCTAAACAACTATGAAAGAAGTTTTCAAGAGAATTATCTACCAATTCAAGGATGGAATTTTGACAACAAAGAGGGAGGAGAGTTTCAACATTTTGAGGAAGAAAAATCATCTTTAGAAGTCTTGATTGAGATGATGATAGCAAACCTTGAGGAAGACAAGAAAAGAGATGAAGCACGAAATGAGACAAATAAGAAGAGGTTAAAAGCCTTGGACATCAAGTAAGCCAAATTGTAATTGCTTTGATCAATTTTCAACAAGTTGAAGAATTTGAAGAGGAGAGTAAAGTTGTAGAAGGATTAGAGAAAGAAGAGAATTTGGGAGATATAGAATCAAAAGAGGTATTTGAAGAGCCTATTGAAGCAAATGATGTTGATGAAGAGGAACAAAGTCAAGAAGCAAATGATGATGACTTGAAGAGTGAAATGAGCATTTCTAAACCTTTAAACTCTTTAAGTTGCTTTGAATTTGATAATATTGTTTACATTGACTTTGTCTTACCCATTGAATTTTCTCATATCTTTAGAAACAAAAGAGAACTCGAAGAGATGTTGGGGGTCTATTTGGTAAGGAGGAATAAGTGGTGTTCGAGAATGGAAAGGGCAATGGAGTGTAAGCTCAAGAGAGTTGAATGTTTAAAGCTATGCTCGAAAGATGCAACAGAGGTCGTCACTTGCCACAAGTGCCTAATAGAGGAAGAAGCACAACGTTTAAAATTTGATGGCCAGGACGAAAGATATCCATGGCCATTTCGATGAGTTCTCCATATCCCATCCTGCTTGAAGACATTAAACTTAGCGCTAGATGGGAGCCAACCCATCATTATCTTTATTGATTTATTTAGTGTTTTTAATAAGGATTGTGGATTTGATATTGTTTTGTATTTTTGGCATGTAGGTTGATTGTGCTCGTGAGGAAGATATGTATTGAAGATACGAAGGATGATTGATTTGAAGTGTGTAAGTACGTCACACTACTTTTTACAAACTTAACTCGAAACTCTTGTTTCAATTTAAGTTTGGGGGGATATGGTGTGGTGTGACATACTTTGTCTTGAAGGCATATACTTTTCATGTTTTGGGCTAATTTTAAAAATTTTCTCATGAGTTTTGGTTATATGGCGTGGTGTGACATACTTTGTCTTGAAGGCATATACTTTTCGTGTTTTGGGCTAATTTTAAAATTTTTCTCATGAGTTTTGGTTTTATTTTGGTCCGATTGGTGGTGATTGAAGTGCATGATAATCCATATTTTTAAAGAAATTGTTGAGTTGATGGTTTTGTTGAGCACGTATGAAGGATATTGGAAGTATGCATGGAGCTTAAAGCTAACAACGTCTACTACCAAATGCATATTGAGGGAGTTCACTCTACACCCTACCACTTCTATATGCTTAGCATAATTTATGTTGATTTAGATTATTTTTGATTAGCATTTTACTTCATGTGTTGTATTTATGGGAAGTTTACTTTCGTAATTTAGGATTTCCTTTTCAATCAAGGATGGGATGTTTGTGGGCTTACTTGAATGTGGATGGTATGAATGTGTGCTTTATTTTCTATTGATGGATGATTTTGTTATTTTTGTATGTTATGTATTTTTGTATTGTTTCTTGTTTGGTGAGTCTTTTCTTTTATGTGTTATGCGTAATTTTATTCTTGTTTAGAGATGTTTGGTGGTTTTTTTAGGGATGTCGTGAGTTATTTTTTTGAATGTGAGTGAAGACATATTGTTGTGATAAGTGATGACAAGTTATGATTAAAAATCTATACATTTTCGAATTATGACATGTTTTACTTAACTTGTTCAATTTTGAGACGAATATGATGTAATAAGTTCTTAAAGGTCCAATGCATAATCTTGTGAGAGTTTGAGTCTCAACCATGCATACATGGTATTTCTTCATGAGTGGATCGGTTGTGTTTGATAAGCTAGAACTTGCTCAAGGACTATAGAAATGAACCCGATTAGTGGAGATTAGTAACATGATCTAAGGACATCCTTGTCATTAATAGTCATTGCCAAATATTTTCCTACTATGAACATCATCCCTAGTCAACCATTTTGAGCTTATAAGTTTTTTTCTTATGATATAAGTACATTACAAGCCTTAATTACCCACGTGAGCCTTATATATTTACCCCTTTGTGTGAGTGATTGAGGACATAGTAGCTAGAAGGAGTGATGAGATAACAAAAGAAGAAAAGGAAATGGTAAGCAAGCAAGAAAAAGGATAAAAAGAGCACAAATAAGAATGGACATGCAACCTTAAAATAAGAAAAAGAGAAAACCAACAATATGCTCAAGTACTTAAAAGTCCAAAGAAAGAAGCATGAATCAAAAGAAGCTCAATTTAAGGAAAGTTAATGATTAGTGCTTGTGATTACCAAAGTTGAGAAAGGAAGAAAGATAAGTGAAGGTATGGAAGAAAGTAACTACCTCTTCGATTATTTGCACTTGATTAGTCTCTATTACCTATATTTTTACCAAAGAGCCTATCATTATATCCTAAGAAAAGACATTTTGATCACTAATGAAAACTTTGGTGGTTTGTGAATGTAGTCCACGAGCAAGCTTATAGCGGGTCGAGTCAATCGATTGATGAGTGTTGATTTACCCCACTTCATAGAGTGTTGAGTGAAATTGATATCTATGTGAGGCTTGGACTAAAAGGGACTATATTACATTTTATTTTCTTGTGATTAAGCTTGTTAATTCCTCATGTTATGAATTTGATGTTGTAGGATGACTTAGCATAAGTTGTGGTTCTTATTGCTATTGATGTGTTATTACTTATGTTCGTTTAGTCTTTTTCTAGGTGAAAATCTCACCCCTTGGTCTATCATTTTCGTTGTGCGGGGACGCACAACACTTTAAGTTTGGGGGTGTGATGAGTGATATTTTACCTAGATTTTAGTATCTTTTTATGTATGTTTTCGTATATTTTTATCCGTATTTATATGCTATTTGGTGGAGTTATGTATTTTTATGAAATTGAGTGTGAATGAACTTAATCGTATGTAAAACAGGTGAAATCGGAGCGAAAATGGAGAAGGAAGACGAAAGAAGGAAGAAGAAAATAGGGCAGCAAGAACACGATCAGCCATTTCAAGTACACGAGCCGTGTTGTTCTACACGAGCCGTGTACTGCAAATGGGCCTATAAGAGATGGCCGTGCGACGACATCAGAACGCATAACATGACCATCCCTTGACCGTATTGTGGCACACGAATCGTGTGCCATCGTAAGTTCACGCTGACCTAGAAAATCTGACACGACTCGAGGCGTGGTGCAGCACACGAGTCGTGTAGGTGCCTGATCAGTAAAAAATCAGATTTCTTCTAGAAGGCCCACAATGAATATAAATACCTATCCATTCAACCTTTGAAAATATGATTGGAAGGGCTTCACTTGGACACACACATCACACACCAATTCCTCAATTTCACACCATCATCTTCATCTATTCTTCATCCATCCCATCTATCATCATCCCACCATCAAATCCTTCATCCATTTAGCTAGAGAAGCAAGGGAAAGAGGAGAATTACAAAGGGAAGAAGAAGATCACCATTGGAGCCATCCAAGGGAGTTTTCATCTAATCTTTGTATTGAAACCTTATTGTTTATCATGTTTTATAAGGATTTTAATGTCTATGTTGAATTCTTTGTGACTATGAGAAACTAATCTCCTTTGTGAGATTATCAATATGAATTGTGTTGGATAATTTTGGGTATTTGCAAATGAATGATTATGTTGATTGGGTTATTTGATTTTCTATCATTGACGCTCTAGATCTTGATGTTTATGATGATTTGTGTAGTTGGATGCTCTAAATATATGATTAGATTGAGAAATTAATTATGTGATTAAGACATTTGAGTGAATCATTTTATCAAATACTTCTTGTGCATTATAAATTGTAAAGAGATTGAGAAATACTTTAGAGTTTAGAACTCTTTGATAGGATATCCAATTGGTTTGATCGAGAGGTTGATTAATTGTGTGAAGAGACTCTCATTTCAAGCTTAGTACCTAGTTGGAATTGTTTGAGTGAGAACCAATAGTTTGAGTTATGTATTGATAATATCCAATTCATTTCGAGAGGGAGTTTAGGTGAACTAGTATTGGCCCTTAGTCTATGCCCATGACACATATGAATTCGTTGCATGATACCTAGATTTTCCATACTTTAAGTATTGCTAGTCTCATTTTCTATCTACTTGGCTCATTCATCCATCTTCCATTCATCTATACATTTATTTTATTGTCATTTCTTGATTATCTCCCCTTCTTGATCATTTCTATAATACTATGATGAACACAAAATCGCTTAGACCCTAGTACCTTCCTTTCTGTGGTTCGATAAATTCTTTAATTAGTCATCCTGACTACAAAATGGCTAATCACTTAGTGAAGATGAAACACCTATTGATGTATCTCCTAATGTCGATATGACTACTTGTCCGGATGGGTCTGACTTCGGCATTAGCATTTGTCACTCTATAATTTCTCTGAAAAAATTGGATGTTCTGAAATTATACTGTTTGCCTTCGATTACTCTTCATAGACCTAATCTGCAAGGTCGTATGTGTTGGCCCCCACGAGGTTACATCGGCACGTACGAACTTATGCTACACAATGGTGTGTGTTTTCCTCTTCCTTTCTCGTTTCCTTCTTCACTGGAGAATTTTACCAGCGCAGCTTTCTCCTAAAGGATGGTCCATTCTGTATTGTCTACTTATTTTATTTCGCCAGTCTGGTTATTCCTTTCTCTCTCTTCAAGAAGTTGAATATCTCTATTCCCTTACTGTCGAGAATAATCGGGGATGCTACTATTTACTCCCTCGTAGTTGCCCCGGCCTTATTATTGGTATCCCCAGCTCTAATAAGGGCTAGAAGAAAAAATGGTTCTGGGTTTCTGGCCCTTGGGGCGGGGATACCCCTACTTGCTTAGAAAACTGTTCCTCGGCTTCCCTGAAACATGCCATTCCTAATTATTTTCAGGATTCTCCTCCTTGTGAGTGTAGTTTTTTAGTTTGTTTCTTGATGTGTGACTGTTACATCTCCACTATCTAACGCTTTTCTTGACATTTTTATTTGCAGCTTCTGGCATTCCTTCATCTGATTGTCTCTTTTGCAGTTTCAAAACTCATTTAGAGGCCATTTTATCGCTGCCGCCTGCCGAACACCATTTGACTCATCTCCTTACCGACCACAATCTTCAGTACTACAAGTTATCCTCTGAGATTTCTCCCATGGCCTCTAATACCGGTTAGGCTCTCAACTCTTTCCTTTTCCTTTGCACACTTTACTCTTTTTTATGCTTGTGTAATGATCTCTTTTTTTTATTTTACTCTAGGAAAGCGTTCTCGTTTAGTCCCTGTTAGCGAACGCCTGGGATCGTCCTCTGCCCCCTCTATTTCGAAGAGGCCTATACTCAGTCCTCCTGGAGATATTTCATCTTCAAAGAAGCCCCAGGTTTCTCCTCCTAACTCTCTTTCTAATAAGCCTAAATCCTCCAATACCCCTGGCTTGATTGAGGTTTCAGACGATCCTCTTCCCCTTCCACGGTGTGATGTCCTGGCTTCTTTGACAACCACTTCTTCCAAATCTAAAGGTAAATCTACCAAAGGAGGTACTCGGAAAGTTCCTAGTAAAGCTCAAGAAGGTTCTTCTAAGCTACCTCCTAGTGTTGGTTCCTTTGGTTGTCAGTCCACTCCCTTTTGTTCAGTGGATCCTAAGAGGAATGCGGCCCTCTCCAAAGAAAATGTTTCTCTGGATGGCACGAGAGCCACATATTTCTAATCGGTGGACACAAGATTCCTGCCAGTCTGCCTACCTATCTGAAAACTGCTATGAATTATCCCTCTTGATCATGGACAGAAGAAAATGCAACTGCTATCACTCAAATGAGCCCCCAGGCCAAGTCAATGTGTGATGTAGGCCATCTTGGTCAAGCCCCCTGTTTTATAGCCAAACTTTCTGAGGATATAGAGAAATTATCCCGGGATTATGAGGCTTACTCTCAGGAATTGGAGGATCTAAAGGTTAAGCTCTCCTCGATCGAACAGTAGAAATCAAAATTGATGAAAGCTCGGGATTATTTCCATGATCAGTTTGAATCTGAAAAAGGAGCCCGCCATCATTTTGAAAAATCATTTGCCGATCTTTCCAGGAAACATGACCATTGCCAGGAAAATCTTTCTCGTCTGGAGGAAGAATTCCAAGTCTTGCGTATAAGTGTGCCCACTGAGAAGAAGCAACTATCTAATCAAGTGCAGGCAACTGTCGATGCTTGTATGTTTTGGCACACTGAGTACATAATAGTTTTTAAATCCTTGACTCAAATCCGTGAACATGACTTGCCGGTTGTCTGTATCTTCTATTTCTGTTCAGCTTATATAATCGTGGTTGAAAAATTGGCTGGGAAGTTAACTGCTGAGAACTTGGAGGCCATCCATTCAGAGTTGAAAAAAGTCTGGCCGAAGTACCTATGCCTCCAGGAGGTAGCTTAAAAGAGGACCTTGACTTCGGTGTCCTCGGTGCTTACAAGGATTTCATTACCGACCTTCTTTCTGAAAAGGGTGCTCAATCAGAGGATTTCATCTCCTCTGCCTTTCTAGCAGACAATCCATCTGGTGTTGCGGTTTCTCTGGAAGTGCCTTTGTTATCCGATAAGGCCTTCTTTTATAAGGCTCAAGAAGAAGCGGCCAACGCCAAGCTCCTTGGGAATGATCCTTCCCCTTCTTCACAGGTAGATCCTCTGGTCATTTTGGCTCTAGCTCCAACAGATACAAGTGACATCCTCGATTTACCAGAAGATATCCCCTTCAAGCCATCCAATGACATGATCGAGTCTTGATGTATTTTTTGAATTTGATTTTTCTTTCCCTATACTCTGCTAGTTTTGAATATCAATGGAAAATATTCCCAGTATTTTCTGGGTTCTACACCCCATATCCCCCCCCCCCCCGCCTTTTTTTATTGGGCCACACGTTCTCACGTTTTACCTATTTAAATTTAAAAATTTGAATCTTACTGCCATCAGCCCAACTGTCTGGCCTAGGGTTTCGCGCCCGTCTTTTCAAATTCTCATCCAAATAATATATTTCAATTCCTTTTCTTTTACTCTACTTCCCTCTTTCTTCTACTCCCCTGCTTGCCCTCTCTTCTTGCTTCTTTTCTTTGCCCCTTTTCTTATTATTTTTTTCAATGGCTCGCAGCAATTCTGGTGCCTCATAAGAGTTCACTTTGTCTATGACTTCCTCTGATGCAAGTCCCGAAGAATCATCGGCTCATGCCTTACATCGCTCTAACCGTCGCGCCGCCTCTTGTGGCCGTGGTCGTGGTCGCGGCCGCAGTGGTATGCGTGTTTGTGGTGGTGGTTCTACTTCTCGTATCCCAGTCACTTCTCACCCAATGTGAGCCCCAGAGCCTAGTACTGTTCCGACTGCTCATGTTCTCCCAAGTTCTCCTGCCACTGGAGACGCTTACTCCTAGCCTAGTCAAGTTACCTAAAATGATGTGGATCTCCTACACGACGTTCATGGGTATAACTGTGTTCAATTCCTTGCCCTTGGTCCTGATGCCAGGATTCAGGCTCCTCCTACCGGCGTCATTCCATTTAACAAAGTGTTGTTTACTGCTGGGCTTCTATTGTATTTGGCTTTCTTTATCATGCGTTTGTGTCTGTACTGGGGGATAACCCCTGTCCAAATCCTTCCTACTTCCTGGGTGAATCTTCTTGCTGTTATTTGTTTTTTGGGTGATTGGGCATTACTTTGTTGAGCCCCGAGAAATTGATTTCCTATTTACTTTTGCCCTCCGCCATGCTGGTTATTATTGCTTGATGCCCCGGGGGCCAAAATTGATAGGAGGAAGCGACATTGTTGGTCGCAAATGGGAATCCTCCTGGTTTTGGCTGCAGGGTCATTACTGGGCTTCGTCTGATTTTGATAGTTCTTCGTTGTCCTCTTTGTTAGTCCGTCCTTTACCTTCTGGTAAAACAAGGAAGCTTTTCATTCTTCTCATGAGTTTCTTTTCCTGCCCTGATCTTTGTTGGCTAGGGTATATTTTACCTCCTTATTGATGCTAATGTCTGCTCCGCATGTCCTGAACATCCCGACTTTGCGAGTCTTAGCCGCAGTTTTAGGAAAGCTTACAACCAGCTCATGAACATGGCCTTTCCTTTTCAAGCTTCTGCTCTTCTGTCTGAAGAGATGTTAGTAACTGCCAACCTTGCTCACCATGGAATCCCTATTCCTGAAGGTTCCATTTGTTTATTACCTGTACTTGGAGTTTCAACTTAGATCTCTTACCGGCATTTCTTATTTTCCCTCTGCAGATAAACTGCATCTGTCTCTGGTCCCTTATGAAGATGTAGGTTGTGGACTACCTCGTGGTTGGAAAAGGAAACATAGTGATGCTGGTCCTTCTTCGTGTCAACCCAACTCGATTTCGTCAGATTCTCCTAGAAAAGAAATGCCTGAAGATCTGGGATCTGCTTCTGACGATATAGCAGAGGTCACACCAGGGCATAGATCCTCTAGTGTTAGGACGCATTCGAAACCCATTCGGCTATCCGAGATATCGCCCAACAGTACCAGTCACGTGGATCCTCTGAAGGAGAATCTGAAGATGCCCGGAAGAAATGAATTGCCAGGGGAAAACAACCCGAAGCTCAAAAGAAAAATAAGTTATTCCGAAGATCTATTCAATAGCCTATCATTCCTCCTTCCAATCTTCCTGACCAAGGATTAAGTTCTGATGCTGGGAGGATCGTGTCCAACCTGGCTAACATGGCTCGAGAACTTGCTAAATGTCAGAGGTTGTTTAAGCCCGAGATGGTAAACACTGCTCCAGCTCTAGCCCCTGAAGAGATTACCCGGTTGACAGCTCGGATATCCTTGTTGGAGACACAGAACGCTGAGCTAACTTCTTATTTGCAAGCTGAGGCTAATCGTACGAAGGAAATGACTGCTCGAGCTGAGGCTACCGAAGCCAAACATAAAGCCTTCCCTGATCTAAGCTTTTCTTGATTTTCTGACTATGTCAGCTAAACTTCCTTTTGCTAATTTTATTTTGATGTTTGTGGCGTTGTGTTCGCCCTTGGATTCTAATTACTTTTACCTCTGTCTTTCTCATTTTACTACGCTTCTTTTTTTATAAGAATATTGATGATGTTGATTCTTATGACTTGCTCATGTTCCCTCATATACTTAACTTTTGTTTTTAACTATTCGAGAATGCTTTAAGTTAACACTTTTATTTGAACTACTTCTCATGATCTTGCTCATAATGAGTACTTTTCTTCCTTAAATCATGGAGTTTGATTGAAAATAAATAAAGAAATGCATAACTTTCCTCTCTTTAAACTTACTGATAGAATTTCTTTAGATGTTGCGCATTCCAGAGATGTGGCTCCTTCTTTTGTTTCTCATTGATTAACCTGTATGCTCCACCTTTCAATCTTTGAGCAATAGTAAAAGGGCCTTCCCACTCTTTCCTAAACACCCCTGGGGCTGTTTGCAAAATCCTTCGTAGCACCAGGTCTCCCTGTTTGAACTCTCTCAACTTCACCTTTGAATTGTAATCTTTTTCCGACCTTCCCTTTAACACCTGGTTATGAACATCTGCTGCCAACCTTTTTTCCTCCAGTAAATCCAACTCCAACATTAAAGCCTCCTGATTTCCCTCTTCCGAATAGTGAGGTACCCTAAAGCTAGGTTCTCCGATTTCTACCGGGATTATGGCCTCCGCCCCATATGCCATAGAGAAAAGGGTTTCTCCTGTTGCATTCTTCGATGTGGTTCTATAAGCTCATAACACCTAGGGTAACATCTCCGGCAAATTCCCATCAAACCCTTCCAACCTGGCTTTGAGTGTATGCTTTATGATCTTGTTCACAGCTTCAACCTGTCCATTGGATTGCGGGTGGTAAGGGGTAGAGTACAGTTTCTTGATTTTTAAGTTTTCACAGAACTTCTTGATTTTAGCGTTGTCAAATTGCTTCCCATTGTCTGTCACTATGGCATTTGGGATCCCAAAATGACATATAATGTTTTTCCACAGAAAGTTCTCCATCTTAGCTTTGTTAATGGTAGCTAGGGGTTCTACCTCTGCCCATTTGGTGAAATAATCCACTGCTACCATCGCGAATTTTACTCTACCCTTTCCCGTTGGTAGTGGACCTATGATATCCACCCCCATTTAGCGAATGGCCAGGGGCTAAAGACTGACAGTAACTCTTCTGGAGGAGACTGAACTATAGGAGCAAACCTTTGGTAGTTTTTACAAGTCCTGGCATATTGCATAGCTTCCTTTTTTAATGTCGGTAAAAATATCCCTGTCTCATAACCTTGTGTTCCAAGGCACGTCCCCCGGTATGATTACCACAAATACCCTCATAAATCTCCCTTAGGACATACTCAGCTTCTTCAGGAGCTAAACACTTCAGTAGCGGTGTCGTATAGCCCCTTTTATACAGGACTCCCTCTAACATGGTTTATCTTGCTTCCCTTAATCTCAACTTCCTTGCTTTAATGGTATCCCCTGGCTGTTCTCCTGAGCTTAGAAACTTAATTATTGGAGTCATCCAATTATCCCTGGCTTCCTCTTCCACGATTAAGACCATGTTATTGCTGGGCTTATCTTGTCGAGTGATGTTGATATTATTCAATTTCTCTGCATTTACAACCATTGCTAATCGGGCCAGCGCATCTGCTTTCGAATTCTTTTCTCTCCCAATATATTTGATGAAAATCTGCCTAAATTTTTTCATTGCCTCCACCACTAAATCTCTGTACTTTTCCATTTGACCATCTTTTGTAGCAAAGTCTCCATTGATTTGGTTCACTACTAATTGAGAATCACTGAAGACTATCAAGGCTTTCACTCCCAATGACATTGCCATTCGTAAACCATTCAAAAAAGCCTCATACTCCGCTTTGTTATTGGTAGCCTTGAATCCAAACTTTATGGCTGATGAGAACTTTCCCAACTATGGGCTTTCCAGCATAATCCCGGCACCTGAGGCTAAAGCTGTGGCAGAGCCATCCACATATAGCTTCCATGGTTCTTCCACTTTACTCTCTGAAGGAAATGGTAGGGTTAATTCCACCATAAAGTCCGCTAAAGCCTGTGTTTTTATAGTGGGTCTTGGGGCGTATATGATATCGTACTCTCCCAATTCCACTGACCATTTTAAAAGCCTTCCAGCCACATCAGGTATTTGTAATACTTGACGTAGCGGTAATACTGTCAATACTTCGATTGTATGCTCCAAGAAGTAAGGTCTGAGTTTTCTTGCACTCATGACCAATGCCAATGCCATCTTTTCCAACACCGGGTAGCGAAACTTGCCTCTTTTAACCCTTGGCTGACGTAGTATACTGGCGTACATTCTTTGTATTCTGTTTTGACTAGAACCGCACTTACTGCGGTTCTAGAGGCTTCAATGTATAACTGCAGCTTTTCCCCCGGCAATGGCTTTGATAAGATCTTGGGATTGGACAATTCTTTCTTAATCTTATCAAAGGCTTTCTAACTTTTCTCTGTCTATTCAAACTTTTTCTTCTTTCTTAAGATATTAAAGAAGGGCTTACACTTATCCGAAGCTCTTGATATAAATCGACTCAACATCGCTATCCTCCCTGTCAGGTTCTGGACCTCTTTAACATGTTTCGGCGGCTGCATATCCAGTATGGCCTTTACCTTGGTCGAGTTCATCTCCATTCCCCTTTGACTGACAATATACCCCAGGAACTTTCCCGAGGATACCCCGAAGGTACACTTCTTGGGATTTAGCGTCATGCTATATTCCCGAAAAATTGAAAATACTTTGGCCAAATACTCAAAGTGATCTTCCTTTTTTAAACTCTTTACAAGGGTATCATCAATATATACCTTCACGAACCTTCCGATGACATCCCTAAACATTTTGTTTACCAATCTCTGGTATGTTGCCCCTGCATTTTTTAAACCAAAAGGTATATTACACCAGCAATATATTCTCCTACCTGCAAAGAAAGCGGTATCTTTCTGATCTTCTGGATGCATGGGGATCTGATGATATCCTGAAAAGGCATCCATAAAGCTCATAATTTCATGTCCCGTGGTGGAATCAATCAGCCTGTCTATAGATGGTAAGGGATAGCTGTCCTCTGGCATTGCTTATTAAGATCTGTAAAGTCTAAGCAAAGTCTCCATGTATTTGATGCCACCTTCTTGATCAACACTGGATTTTGTACTCTTTTGGGATATTCTACTTCTCGAATGAGTTTTCCCGCCAATAGTCATGTAACTTCAGCTTCCAAAGCATCATCTTTCTCGGGGCTAAATTTTCTTTTCTTCTGATAAAAAGGTTGATCTTGTGGATTTATATTCAGACGATGGCACGTATGCCTTGGATCTACTCCCGGCTTTGTAGTCGGGTCCCACACGAACACATCTGAATTTTCTTTAAGTAAGATCATCATCTCCTCCTTGTAATGCCCCTGCAGTGTCACTCCCATCCTTACTTTAATCTCAGGGTTCTCTTGATCAATTTGCATCTCAACGGTTTCTTTCCCTGCCGAGGAAATTTCTGGCAATATAAATCGGGGATCCATCTCATGAACTATTGGATCCTCCATTAATTGAAAAATATCTTTGCATGATGGAATCTTTTTTACAATTTTCCCTTCTCGAGGATGCTTCTCCTTACCCTCTTTGTAATTTGGTTCAATATCCATCATACTTAAAAAACGAGCATCTCAAAACTAGGATCATAGCAGTTCAAACCCTCCATCTTCTCTATAAATGAACATTCTCGAGCCATCTTTTGGTCTCCATTTAAGGTAGCTATCCATCCGTATTTGGTTTGAAACTTTAGACACTGATGAAGTATAGACGGGACAGCACCAAAAGTGTGGATGAATGGTCTTCCTAATATTCAATTATAGGATGAGACTTGATCCACTACCTTGAAGTTAATAGAGTAAAAGACTTGCACTTTTCCATCAGAACTTTGAACTTGAACCTTTAAATCTACCTCCTCCATTGGTTTGGTTACAGCATTGCCGAATTCCCAGATTTTATCACGACATGGACGTACTGTATGGTGCCTATCACCCCCCAATTTGTCAAAAACTGACTTGAAAATGATATTTGCGTATGCCCCTATATCCACTAAGCATCTATAGACTTTTATCCCCGAGATATTTGTCGATTTAACCAAAGGATCATTATAGGGATTTTTTGCCCCGTAGAAGTCCTCTTCCGTGAAGATGATATCCGGCCCTTCAACTGGATACAGAGAATAAACCCTCAATTTCTGCTGATCTAGTTCTCGCAGTTCTGTCTTTCTCTTTCTCTTTGATAATTCCATCAGTGCTTGAGAAGTGCCGATATATTTTTCTTCCTGTTGAATCTCCATCATATGGATCTCCCCAGATGGATTATTCCTGGGTACTTGTATTTGAGCTGCTCCTGGGGGTGGCAACCCCGGTGGTGGAGGCGGTAAATTCCACCTATCTTGGGGTATCTCCTATTGTCTAGCTTGATTCTGGAGATGATTTCCTCCTTCTATAGGGCGATGAACGGCTGGTGCCAATATCCCCTTTAATCTTCCACTTTTATACAGCCTCCATAGTTCATATATCAGATCTCGGCACTGGTCGGTGTTATGTCCTGCATACTGATGATATTGGCAAAATCTCCTGGGATCTAACTATCCCGGGGGTGACCAAATCTGGCAAGGTTCTCTCAGGATTTGTCAATTTCTCACTTGATAGAAAATCTCCTCAACCGAGCATCTCGTTTCCTCCTGCAGGACTTGGATGTTGGGTGGTTCCTTTGTATTCGTGAATAGCCTGAAGTTTGCTGGGGTTTTGTATTCCTTGCTCCCTTGACTTACTGGCTTTTTCTTGTTTTGCTCTTCCACTTTCTTTGCCAAAGCCAGGGTTTCCTCCGCTTGGCTGTATTCATTTGCCAAAGCCAGGAACGCCCCATATGTGGCTGGTGGCTTGAATTATACTGCTTTCCACAGTGCAGACTCAGGATATAGTGTACCCATTGCGGTGACTAAACAGGCTTCATCACCCATGGGTCCCCTTTGGCTCTTTGATCGTTGAACCTTTTTAGAAAAACACGAATCGATTCATTTGCTCCCTATTTAATGCTTGCCAGTTTGTGCTTTGGTTCTTTTACTATTCCCAGGTAGGAATATTGAGTAATAAACGCACTCACCAGATCATCCCAACTTTCGATCGAATTTGGTGGCAGCATAGAAAACTAATCATTAGCTTTGTTACCCAAAGTTAAAGGAAACATGCGACACTGAGTCACCTCTGAACTCCCTTGAACCCCCATCCACAGTAGATAAGTATTGACATGTTGGTATGGATCTGACTCACAATTGAATAAGGCTTCGTTGGGTGCCTTAATCTTTATTTACCTATGCGCCGAATGAATTTTTTCAGTGAACGGGGTTTTACCCAGATCTGGCTGAGAGCATCCATCTTCTCCTAGTCGTTGCTTTTTCTCGAGATCCTCTACCCTTTTGAGCAAACGATTAACTATGGAAATATCTCCATGCTCTGTGGCTCTATCCTCTTATTTACCGTGGGAACTCGTGGTTCATCTTCCAGCATGATGGAAAGTGGGGAACTGTGCATTCTTCTTGGGGGTACTAACTTTCTCTTTTTAGAGGCTTTCCCATATACTCGCCCATGTGGTGTTTCTCCAGACCCTTCAGCGTAAGGCTGGTGTCTCGACCCATTTGGTCCTAGGCGATCATGCACTTTTCCTCAGGATAAATTATTTACACTTTGCTCTGGTGGATTTTGTCGAGCCTGGGCCTCATTTATGACCCGCCGGGCATCGTTGGGTGGGAGATTTGCTCTCATTTGCTCCAACACTTCCTTTCTCCGATCGACATTCTCTCGAAGGTCTTCTACCGGGACTTCCCTGCATCTATTAAGATCTTCACGTAGATCTTCTGCCGGAACTTCTCTTCTCCGGTTGAGGTTGTCACGTAGATCTTTGACTGAAGCTTGCTGTACTTTTTCAAAATTTAATCTCGTTCGAGGGACTGGATGAATGAAAAATTCATTGAACAACGACTGTAACTTTTCTTGAAATTCTCGGGTCTTTTCCAGATTGTCCAAGATGGGTATCTTCACTACCGTGGGAGATGTGCACAATGTTGGATCTACCGCAGGTTGCGTCGGTGTTATATTCGGGATCTGGACATGCACACTTCCAGAGCTTCGAACCACACGTCTTTGCCGACGTGTTCCTCCTGGAGAATAAAAGGATTCATCTTTGTCCATCATCTTTGCTGGAAAATAAAATCTGGTGTAAAACTTGAGCATATTCCCACAGACAGCGCCAATGTTGTGGTCAGTTTTTATCACCAGGACTCCATCGTAACCCAAACAAGATGTGATGGATCAAAGGAGAAAATTGATCAAAGAAAAAATAGATTTTCCTTACTCATTGTTGTATTTCTGATAGATTGTGTTCCCTCATTTTTTCTCCCCCCTCCCCTATATGAGAGTTGATTCCTTCCTCTCATTCTAGATTATTCTTTATAATCAATGATTGTCAAGTGTCATATTGTAGAATCATCCTATACAGATTTCTACGATTTCAGTATTACTTTCTAAATTGACTTTTACTCCCTCTTCCATGAATCCAAAGACTTGGGTGAAATAATTTTACGGATCCTCTTATATGAGACAGATCATCCATTAACTCAATTAACTAATTTTAAATTACCTTGTTTGGTTGTTATAAAATTAGAAAGTTGTAATTAATTGTGGAGTAAAATAACTTTGGCCTAAATAAATTTAAAGGGTCTTGTTATAGAAAATTAAAAAATTAATTATGAAAGAGAAATTATTTAGGATTTATTTGTATTTTTTCTACGATTTCTTTATTTTTTATTATTTAAAAATGCAATAATTCAAAATTTATTATTCATTTAATTTAAATATTGTAAATTTATAAAATGTGATAATATGCGATAACTTTTATAAAGTAATACCCAATTGATAAAAGTGTTAATGATATTGTTTACCATTTCATAAAAAAATTATTGTATAAAAAAATTGATAATATTTTAAAAGAAAAGTGATAATATCTTTAAATAAAAGTGATGACTAATTAAAAAAGTGTATTTCACGAACAATTTACAGAATGAATGAAATATAATTATATTATTAATAAAAAATGATTCTTAATCAAAGAAAAGTGATATTCGTCTAATTGAATTATTATTATTTCACGAACAATTCGCCGAAACAATAAAAGTGATAATATTTTAATAAAAAATGATACATTATAAAGAAAAAGTGATAACCATTTAATTAAATAATTTTATGAACAATTTATAAAATGAATAAAAAGTGATAACGTTTTTAATATTTACTCGATCAAGATAAAGTGATAACAGAATAGTTTAAATTGACTATTAATAATTTTATTATAATTGAATTAATAATAATAAAATAAAATACTCTATATTTATTAATATTGAAAAATACTTGATTTGAAATACTTCTGTTTGCAATTGCATAGATGTCCAGCGTAGATGACCGGCCCGGTTGCGGATTTCATTAAAGTTTAATTAACCTTAATTAATTTAAGGGTTATTCTGGGGTGCACCAGGTGCATCGGTGCACCTCATGTTGTTAATAGGGTAAAAATAGGGGTAGTGGGTGATTTTTTTTAAAATAAATTTAATTATACTAATTTATTTAATGGTTGAGATTAAATTAAGAATGAATCTAACGGTTGAAATTGTCCAGTGCGCAGTTGGACTCTTAATTTAAACCAAACATTGCCCTTGTTTTACTTCATTCCTTTTTATTTTTTATTTTTATTTTATATTAATATTGAATAGGATACGATCCGTCTCACATAAGGGAATTTGTGAGACGGTCTCACCCAATACCTACCCTTCCATGAATATATAATATTACGTTTAGTGTTAGTAAGGAAATTAAGAAATATTATATTTTAATGTGTAGCTAAGTTGAAAAATATAATATTTTAATAGTATATAATAAGTAGTTGAACTAGTGTTGTGTATGGGCCTATGAAGATATATTAAGAGCTTGTTTACGAATGGAGATGAGAAATAAATGAATAATGTATAATAGGATTTGTTTGAGTTATAATTAATTATATTTACGTTTGGTATCATGTTTAAATGAGATTTTTTTTTTGGAAAACGAAAAAATTATGTTACCAAGGGTAAGAGCTTTACCTGAAAAAGTTTACATAAACATGGCGTAAAAGCTCATAAAAGTTTCACAGCACACAACAATAAAAGCATGTCTAGTGAATGTATGAACAAGGATTATTTGTCCAATCAGAAAAGTTAATCTCACTCTTTAAGCGTTTCTTCTTCCAAGCCCACTAACTCCATATTTGTGATTTGATCTCATTCATCATCCTATCGCTGTCCCTTGAAGCGCCTTGAAATAAAATTTTATTACATGTACTCCATATGGTCTAGGTGGTGCATAACCATAAGTCGCAAGCCAATTTATTTATTGCTTTGTCTTGAAACAAACTGCTAAACTGTAAGAGCCCACCGTTTGGATTATTTGTAAACGCAGTTTGAACTCCCAGCCAACATAGGCACCTAATCCACAGCTCTTGGGTCATGTTACAATAGCAGAACAGATGACAAACAGTCTCTTCCTCTTTTTTTTGCAAAGAATGCAATCAGTGGAAGTATTAGGTGGTAAGTTCTTCCTTCTCTTCAACTCAACTGATGTTGGGATTTTCCTTTTCATTAGTCTCCATGCAAATATCTGAACTTTCATAGCAGCGTAGCGTCTCCAAATAAGCTTGTAACTCTTATACTTGGCAGCGTCTGGAAGTCTCCCTCTTACTTCAATGATCTTATAAGCTTCGCTAACTATGCATTCTCTGAGTTTGTTCGACTTCCAATTACATCTATCTTTCTTGTCTTTGATGAGAGTGAACCTGTTTAAAAGAGAGATCAATTCAGAATAAATGTTAGACTATCTCTATCTAAGTTCTCTCCTCCACTCCCACTTCCAATTCCATAACCCCCCCATCCCAGCTCCCTATCTCAGCCACCTTATTGTTTCTGCACTCACTCAGGTAAAACAGCCTAGGAAAGGATAATTTAAGACTCATATTCCTAACCCATATGTCATTCCAAAAATTGATCCCAGCCCCATTTCCCACTTCCCTTTCTATATTATGAAAGAACTAATTCATGATGTCATCTCTAAGACACGATAAAATTTCCCTCCACCACCCTTTTCCGGTATAACCCTCCCCTTGATTGACCAACAACTCCGACAACCCGCCCATGGCACTCATTCTAGCCTCTAAAATCTTGACCCAAAGACTCCCCTTATCCACTAACAGCTTCCAACCCCATTTACTCATCAAACTCTTATTGTAGTTCACTAATTTTTTTACCCCAAGACTCCCAAAAATCCTTTGGAACAGACAAAGTTTTCCACTCAACCCATGGAATTTTTCTTAAATTTGCACTCCCCCTCCAAAAGAAGTTCCATTGTAGGGAAACTATCTCGTTGATCACACACAGAGGGCTCAAAAAATCGACAAGGAGTAAGTAGGAACCGAAGCCAAGACTGAGTTAACTAATACCAAACTACCCCCAATTGACATGTTCCATCCTTCCCCTTTCCTTATTTTTCTTCTCACTTTTTCTACCACATAATTCTGGTCAGCGGCTCTTTTGTGGGAACAACCCACCATCAACCCTAAATATTTCATAGGTAATCTAGTAGTTTTGCAACCAAGAATATCTGTCATGTCAGCTTCCAGACCTTCTTCCATATTTAGAATAATTAACGTGCTTTTATCTCGATTTATCTTCAAAACCTAAGACCCATTCCAGAATGGTCAGAGCTCTTTTCAAGAATAGGGCATTCTTTAAGCATGCTTTCCCAATAAATATGGTATCATCCGTATATTATAAGTGTGATACCTTCAGACCGTTCAGTCCCAACTAAACTGGTTCGTACAGTTCTAGGTTGATGGCCTTTTTCATCATAATACTAATCACTTTAGCTGCTATAATGAACAGAACGTACTCCAAAATTGAATGCTCTCATCATATCTTCTAGAAACTGCCATTCCACCGAATCAAATGCTTTCTCAAAATCAATTTTAAATCAGAAGCTGGCTCTCTTCCTTTCTTTCACATCTACTAAGGTTTCTT
This sequence comes from Pogostemon cablin, assembly GCA_023678885.1. NCBI lineage: Eukaryota > Viridiplantae > Streptophyta > Magnoliopsida > Lamiales > Lamiaceae > Pogostemon > Pogostemon cablin. The sequence continues at coordinate 20,588,733 of CM042979.1, read as the reverse complement.
GTAAAACTACAATGCTTTCCAATATACTTCTACCTTTGATAAAAGTGGATTGTTCCTAAGCAATAATCGAATGTACCATTGTGCTCAGTTTATTGGCGAGCAACTTTGCCAAAATCTTGTATAGACCCTCAATAAAAGAGATGGGTTCGAAGTCCTTCAGCTCCATCGAATTTTCCACCTTCTGAAACAGGGTTAGGAAAGAATGGTTCAACCCCTTAGTAAAAATTCCATAGGTGTAAAACTCATTTAGAAACCTCATAAAATTGTCTTGTATTGTATCCCAGCATTCACAGAAGACAGCCAAATTGAAACCATCAGGCCCCAGGCTCTTTTGCTCATCACAACTTCTAAGGATATTTATGACTTCTTGTTCAGATAATGGCTTCATAAAAAATTCATTATCCTCTGTAGAGATGTACTTGGACACAAAATCATTTTCGATCTTCAGTCTCTGCATGCTTATGTTGATAAACTGATTTTTGAAGGAAGAAAAATAGCTTCTTTAACTAGTCGCACATCTTGGGTCTAGACTTTATTCACGTATAGCCCTTTTATTTCATTCTTCCTCTTATGTCCATTAATGACCCTATGGAAAATTGAGGAATTCATGTCCCTGTATTTTACCCATCTAATTTTTGCTTGCTGATTTAGGAGTCTCTTCCTTGGTTTGATGTCGCTTAGTAAAAGAGCTCTTTCTCAGTTTCTTCCGATAACCTCTGACTCTTTTATGCCTAATGTGTCATCCTACATATCTAGTTGCCAGATACTCTCCTTTCTTTTTCCAATTGTACTGTTAAACTTTTCGAATACTTTCTCGGTCCAATCTTTAAGGTCCACTTTTTGATTTTTAGTTTCTCCTTGATCACAAAGCCGCCCCACCCTTCCACTAAATAGCTGCTCCATTTTTTCTTCAGGAAATTGTTAATATCAGGAAGTGATAGCTAAGAATTTTAACTCCAAAAAAGTTTGGGCCCCCAGTTTTCTACTCTAGTTTTGATAACTATCTGATAATAATCAGATAGCCCTTGCTTCAGCCCTCTCTGATGTACATCTGGCCATATATCGAAACAGCTCCTATTGAGAAGGAACCTATCTAGTATGTTCCTGCATTTCTCATCCGGCTTGTACCATATAGGTCCTACCATGTAGTGGAAAGTCAACTAGGTCTATGTCCCAAATGAACTCCTCAAATCTCCTTGCATCTCTAGTATCAAACACTGTCCTTATTTCGACCCTTTCTGAAGCCCTTCTTACGGCATTGAAATCCCCGCCTATGCATATACAATAGTCACCTAGTTGGTTAATAACCATTTATAAACCAGTTCCACTGGTCTGCTCTATCAGGGGAGTTATTTTCAGCGTAAACATTCACAAGACAACACTCAATACACTCATGATTGGTGTGAAATTCACCTAGAATTTTGGGCTTAATTGTATGAAATTAATTGGATTTATTTGGATTTAATTTAATAATTAAGCATGATTTAATGAAAATATTATTCATTGTTTGATTATTTGGAGAGAGGTATTTTTATTTATTTTGCAGAAAAAATGGTGTTTTTTAGGTTGAAGAGTGATGGAAGAAACGAGAATTAAATCGGAATGAAAAGAAAAAAAATGGTTGCAGCTGAAAAGACAATAGATTTAAAAGAGGCTACGACAACACCTTTATTGAGTGTAGAGAAAGGAATAAATAGACAACAGCCTTAGATGTTGTCTTTTGAAGCCATTTGATCGTTGTCTATTGAAGAAAAAAGGGGATGGCCACTGTAAGAGAAATTTGTTCGAATTTCATGCCCCTCGGTCGAGTTTTAGGCTCAAGAAGGGAGCTAATCCTCTACATCTCGCAAGGGTGAGCCTGCCCCCTTCTCCCATTAATTAAAAAATATTGGGCTGGGTGCAACTCGAACAAATGACCTCCAGGGGGTGGAAGGCGCACGCGATCCGCTGAGCTAGGACCGGTTTTTGTGCATAGACCGTACAGAAATATTATTAAACCGTCAAAGCCTGATTCAAAATTAATTTGAAAAAGCGGTGCTGATGGGATTCGAACCCAGATCTCTTGGACGCATAAGGGCGCCTCCAATCGCTAGGCTACAACCGGTTCATGCGACAAAACTGTACGAATATATTATTTATTCTATTTTCCTGGAACCGAATTTTGAGCCAAAAAGCCCATTTCTTCACTTAAGCCCATTTATCCACTTAGCTCATTACCCTATTTTTTGCCCTAATCCTCCACATATATAAATGTCCCCCTTCTCATTTTTGGAGCCTCCAACTCCCACAATTCCCATTCCACTATTTTTGGAGGCCACCACACCACCACTCTTCTTCCAAGAGAGATCTACACTAGTTGAGATTCCTCCCCTTTGGGGGAGGAACCCATTTTATTTTTACATGTTTTTCTAGTTTAGGAATTTATTGTTTTCCAAGAAGGTGGGGACACCAAGGATTGGATGATCCTCATGAATGTAAAAACTTCATTAAGGTGCAATCTAATCCTATTTATTAGCTTTATATTTTCTATGTTTTGGTGGTTAATTGATGGCATGATTATTGATTAATTTATGAAAATGTCTTGATTGAATTTTCAGTTTTGATTTGGTTTTATTTATGAGATTCACTTGCCTTGTAGTAATATGGGATTTATATCTTTGGTATTAGTGCATTGTGATTAAATTGGGTATTGTGTATCGGCATGTCTTGTCGTTACTTTACCCTTAGTTATTTTGCATGATTATCATATGTGAGTTTATTCCATTTATTACATGTGGATTTAATATAAGGGGAGCCTAGCCAAGGAGTCCTTATATTTAGAACAACGTAAATGAACACTAGTGAGATCACTTGTGCCCGAGGATTAAACTAGTGAAGGGAACCCCATCCATACGAACATAGTACCTTAAAGGGAATTGCAAGTAGGATCGATCCTAGGAGCTTTTTAGTGGTTGTGAAAACAATCTACATCCTATTCACCATGGCCATTGGGGATAGGTGGAAATCGTGATCGCCCTTACCATGATTTGCTTAAAAATAAAAAAATTAAATATGTTGGATGATTGATTTTATGAGTGTATCTTGAAAACTACCATGGCATTGAAAATCTAAAAACATTGTAGTTAGATTTACTTTTTCATGCATTTTATTTTCTTTTATTTATAAACCTCCTTTCCGATCGTCCCTAACTAATCACGATACTATACCTAAAGACCAATCACGATGATATACCTAAAGGCCATGAATCCTAAATTCTCTTGGGTTCGATATTTTGTTACTTGGTCGCCCTAACTATAACGACCAATCAAATGGCGCCGTTGCCGGAGAATTTAGTTGTATTTGTGACTTTGGGTTTGTTGAGTGATTTGGATAGGGATATTTTTTCTTTGATTTGTTTTTCGTTTTATGGTTGTGTTTGTAGGGACTAAAGCATGGAGTCATGGTATTGGCCTTGAAGAGCAAATGAGTGGTGCAAATTGAGGTAACGAACATCTTCCCAACTTAAAAATTTAAGTTTGGGGGGCATGTCGTTTGTTACTTGACTTTTCTACGGTTTGAATTATAAATTGTATCCATGAACTCCTATTTGAGCATATTGCACCGGTGCACGTTTAAGTCCTTACTCTTTTTTTGGCATGTATTTTCTCCTTTTTTATTGTTTTTGTTTTTCATGCTTTTCTTGCTTTCAATAAAGAGAAAATCTTTCTTTGCTCTCTTGTGCTTCATTGTGAGAACTTTTGAGACTAAGATGTTTGGTTGAAACTTGCGACGAGATGGATTTTTACTTGTGTACTTGTTGAGTTATGGTTTGTGGTTGTTTTGTGTTTCTTTCACTACTATAAGCCTGTGAGCTTTTTGAGCCTTAAAATCATTAAATCAAATGATTTTTCCTTTCTTGTGTGTGCATCATTCTTTTGTGTGCATTCTAGAATTTGACATTGTGTCTTCTTGAAGCTATATGTGTGTGAAGATTGTTGAAAATGATTTAAAGCCATCTTTATTTTGAGAAGTCACTTAACCAAATTAATCCTACAAAATAAAATTATTTCGTAGTTTGCCCCCTTTGAGGTTATTATCCTTATTTCTTTGGCAACCTACAAATTTAGTCATTCTTATCCATATTTTATATCATAATCATCTTTGTAGATTAGTAGAGGATTAATGGGGATGAAATGGTTGAATTGAGCTTACAAGAGAGTTTGGAAAGTGAGAAATGGTGAAAGTAAAAGAAAAGAGGGAGAAAAGATTAAAAAAAATGGAGGTTGTGTGAAAAAGAAAAAAAAATTGAGTGAAGCTTGTATAAAAGAAGCATAAAGGAGCTCTACTAGAAAAATGAAAAGAGAGCCCTTGGGGAAAGAGAAAAAAAAACTCAATAGTGGAAGAAGAGAAGAAAAAGGTTCTTTAATTTGTTGGATGGATAAAATTCTCTTTGTGATTAAGGTGGAAAAAGAAAAAAGTGGGAATGAGAGTTGAGGCTACCAACCAACTTAAATTTTTCACTAATTTGAGAAAAGAGATAGTGAGAGTTGATAATGGCTGTCAATTTAAATTCTCTACTAATCTTGAGCTTACTTTTCCTAAATATTTTTCCTACCCAATACCAAAGAGACTACATTACAATCCCATATAAAGACCTTCTTGATCCAATAATTAACACACATACAAGTGGTGGAGAGCATAGACTTTTGTCAAGCATATGGTAATGTCATGCATTTGAATCGATTTTTGAGAAGTAAACACTTCTCCCATACACCTCTTGAGTGTGAGAGTGAAAGCAAAATCTAGAGAGGAGTACTGAAGGTCTCACTTGATTGCATATTTCCTAAATTTAACTTGTATACATTTGAAGTGATGTCTTGTCACTTGTTTTGACTGAACTGAAATGGTTTAGAAATGACTCAATCTTTATTAATATCTTGATGCAATTCTAGGTGAATTCCCCTCCTTGTTCTTTCTTTTCTTTCGTTGCTCGAGGACGAGCAACACTTTAAGTTTGGGGGTTTGATCGGTGTGAAATTCACCTAGAATTTTGGGCTTAATTGCATGAATTTAATTGGAATTGTTTGGATTTAATTTAATAATTAAGCATGATTTTAATGGAAATATTATTCATTGCTTGATTATTTGGAGAGAGATATTTTTATTTATTTTGCAGAAAAATGGTATTTTTGAGGTAGAAAGAGCGATGGAAGAAACGGGAATTAAATCGGAATGAAAAGAAAAAAAATTGTTGTAGCTGAAAAGACAACATATTTAAAAGAGGCTACGATAACACCTTTACGGAGTGTAGAGAAAGGAGTAAATAGACAACAGTCTTAGGTGTTGTCTTTTGAAGCCATTTGATCGTTGTCTATTGAAGAGAACAGGAGATGGCCACTGTAAGAGAAATTCGTTCGAATTTCATGCCCCTCGGTCGAGTTTTGGGCTCAAGAAGGGAGCTAATCCTCTACATCGCGCAAGGGTGAGCCTGCCCACTTCTCCCATTAATTAAAAAATATTGGGTTGGGCGCAACTCGAACAAACATCCTCCATGGGGTGAAAGGCGCACACGATCCACTGAGCTAGGACCGGTTCAAATGACCTCAAAGGGGTGGAAGGCGCACGCGAACCGCTGAGCTAGGATCGATTTTTGTGCATAGACCATACAGAAATATTATTAAACCTTAAAGCCTGATTCAAAACTAATTTAAAAAAACGGTGCTGATGGGATTCGAACCCAGATCTCTTGGACGCATAAGGGCGCCTCCAACCGCTAGGCTACAACCGGTTCATGCGACAAAATTGTACGGATATATTATTTATTCTATTTTCCTGAAATCGAATTTTGAGCCAAAAAGCCCATTCACTTAAGCCTATTTATCCACTTACCCATTATCCCATTTTTTTGCCCTAATCCTCCACATATATAAATGCCCCCTTCCCATTTTTGGAGCCTCCAACTCCCACAATTCCCATTCACCATTTTTGGAGGCACCACACCACCACTCTTTATCCAAGAGAGATCTCCATTAGTTGAGATTCCTCCCCTTTGGGGGAGGAATCCATTTTATTTTTACATGTTTTTCTAGTTTAGGAATTTATTATTTTCCAAAAAGGTGGGGACACCAAGGATTAGATGATCCTCATGAATGTAAAAACTTCATTAAGATGCAATCTAATCCTATTTATTATCTTTATATTTTCCATGTTTTGGTGGTTAATTGATGGCATGATTATTGATTAATTTATGAAAATGTCTTGATTAAATTTTCGGCTTTGATTTGGTTTTATTTATGAGATTCACATGCCTTGTAGTAATATGGATTTTGTCTTAGATATTAGTGCATTGTGATTAAGTTGTGTATTGTGTATCAGCATATCTTGTCGTTGCTTTACCCTTAGTTGTTTTGCATGATTATCATATGTGAGTTTCTTTTATTTATTACATGTGGGTTTAATATACGGGGAACCTAGCCAAGGAGTCCTTATGTTTAGAACAATGTAAATGAACACTAGTGAGATCACTTGTGCCCGAGGATTAAACTAGTGAAGGGAACCACATCCATACGAACGTAGTACCTTAAAGGGAATTGCAAGTAGAATCGATCCTAGGAGCTTTTTAGGAGATGTGTAAACAATCTACATCCTATTCACCAAGGCCATTGGGGATAGGTGGAAATCGTGATCGCCCTTACCATGATTTGCTTAAAAATAGAAAACAATTAAAGATGTTAGATGATTAATTATATGAGTTTATCTTGAAAACTACCATGACATTGAATCCAAAAAAATTGTACTTAGATTTACTTTTTCATGCATTTTATTTTTTATTTATAAACCTCCTTTCCGATCGTCCCTAACTAATCACGATGCTATACCTAAAGGCCATGAATTTTAAATTCCCTTGGGTTCGATATTTTGTTGCTTGATCGCCCCAACTATAACGACCAATCAACCCATCAACCCAGATTCTATTCACAACAACGACTCCTTTCATATCCTACTAGCTCCTTGCTGTGAATTTGTCTGAATTCCAAGCAGTAAGTATTCCTCCCGACCTTCTTTCCGAGCCTTTGAATTCTCTACCCAACTTTATATTGCCACCCAATGATCTACATGTAAAATCATCTACATCTTCCATTTTTGTCTCTTGTAGAAATAAAACATCGAAATTTTCTTAACCCACCAGTCTCTAATATCACACTTTTTGGCATCTGACCCCAAGCCTCTACAATTTAAGCTAAAGATCTTCATTTACTAACCAGAATCTTCTTGCTCCTACTCTGGATGTCCCCACTTGTATTGCCTTTGATCAAACTTTCAACACTATTCACCATTTGTTCATCTAAAAACATTGCTCCACAAACCCAAAGCTTTTTCAAGGTTCCAATTTTCCCTTCCTTCAGTTTTATCATTTTTTGCTAATTTCATATTGTTTTTTTGCTCTTGAATCTCATCTGGGTAGTTTCAAGGGAATCGATATTCTCCAGGAATTCTCTCTATCTATTTTGTTCAATCTTCTTCTCTTTTCTCTTGGTCAATTTCTTCCAACTTGTTTTGAGATTGGCGTTGTGATTGAGACTTTGAATTATTATTAGGATGGGCTTGTTCATTTAATTCTTTTTTTCCTACTCCCACTATGCTTTCATCAAAGATTTCTATCAAGTCACATTGGGTCATTTCAACATGGGCTATAGGTGTTACTTTAGTGTGATCAGGCCCACTTTGTCCCTCATCATCTTTTTTCAAAAATCTGTCCATTCCACCCTGGAGGGAGATCACTTGTTAAAGATTGAGATGGGCCCACCTCTTGAATCTGTTGGGCCCCTCTGTCCTTTTCCAATCTCTCATCTGACTGTACCACTTCTTCACGCCTCTTGGGTGACTGTACCACTTCCACATGCATCTTGGGTGGCTTAATAGTAACTTTAGCCGCCATCACCCTCGAGTAGAACGCCCTTGCATGGAACCCAATTAGCACCGCCATTTCCAGTCGGCAAGCTTTCAATTGGTTTTTCTTTACTTTTCCGATTGATCTTTGACATCGGCGATGTAGCCTCCATTTGATTGAGATCTTCCTCTGACAGGTAGCCTAACTCTTCTTCCTCCAGAAAATTAATATTCCAAGTGGGGTGTTCTTCCACAATTCTAATATGGAAAGTCTTTCTGCCAATACTTGCGTTGAGAAGGGTATTTATCTCATTAGCAATTGGAACTGCAAGAGTTTAATCCTAGCTATATCCAATCTGGATTTTTTCTTAGTAGCCTCATCCATATCAAGGTATGACCCAATCTTATAGCTTGAGGATTTGAAGAATCGTTCATTCCAAGCATGCAGCGGGATACCATTCTATAGCGTCCAAATCCTTCTTCTAAAACTGACGTCTTCTGGTTTCCAAGGTCTCAACCATTTGAACTAGAATTGAGCTCGCTTTCCCATGTCTTTACGTAACTCACCTATAATGTCCGCATTTTGGATTAAGACAAAAATTGTCTCCCATATAAGTCACAGAAAGCATATCACCAACTTCACTTCTGATCTCCTCTCCATCCTCTTCCCAATCGAACTCGTCTTTGAGAAGGGCTACTTCACTATTGATTATCCAATTCATCTCATTCTCCATAGGGTTGAAGGATATAGTTTCTACTGCGCTGACGGGGATTTCTTTTGACGGTTCTTTAAAGACTACCTCTTTGGAAGTGATTCTTATCACCCTTTCTTACCCACTGATATGCGTTGCAGATGGGGCTCTACCTTCTCTTATAATCTCCTTTCCTTTGGGGTAAGCAAACCTCAAAATCTCGTCAGACCGAATTTTGAGTTGAAGACTTTGATTTTGTAGGAGTCTATCCAAATAGAGTTAGCTCTGTTCAATAGATCCTCTGTAGTATCCATTTTATTAACTCTTAATCTCATAAAGCCAAAGTTGTTGCCCATCTTGTCCACTTTTCTTTACCCACAACTTCACTAATCTCCTTAAATTTACACCAGTTTTTTTTCAAAGGTGAGAAGTTCCTGAAGAAAAAGGTTACAACCTATTTATCTATCACCCATTTCTCCGTCCATGTTGACTGAGTATTCCAACGCCTTGTCGGTCCGCTGAGCCTGCTCACGGGTTTGTTTTTATGCCTCAGAGTAGTCCACTCGGATTAATTATCCCTATTGTCTACACAGATCCTCTCATCTCTCTTTCTAAACTCAATCTCTCTCTCACTAGACATTCTTTCTCTCTCATGGTAAAATTATGTATGATATGTAAATATTAAATGGTGGTATAGTGTATCCCATCTAAGTGGGGGATACACAATACGAAGGGAAAAATATTATTAATTGTGGGCTAAAAATTATAGTAGGTCCAAGGTATTATGAATACATTTAGACAAATATAGTATTACGAGAAAGATTACATCAATTCTTTCTTAATACTACCAAGCAAACGAGCTCTAATTATTTTATGTTAATCTCATCTATTAAAATAGAAAAAAATGTAATAATATTTGTAAAACACACTATTTAATAAAATATAATAATATTCATCAGTGAGTACATTTTATTTTTAGATTATCTTGTCATAATAAGACTTCCTCGCCCCAATTGTTCTATCGTGGAGTCCTTTCCTTCAAAAGCATCTTTAATTGAATTCAAAGATCGTGAAAATCCTTCTCAAGCTCTCTTGTCAACTAAAATAGAGGGAAAAATAGATTTTTGATCTCATACGAAAATTTTCATTTCATTTTTAATCCCTATCCTGGTCTCAAAAGTTGCCATCTTAGCCCTTCCCATTAAGTTTTGGATGGAATCCGTTAATTCGAAAAAATAATAATTAATTAATTAATTTTTTCTTTGAATCAGCCGACGTTGCCATCATCTCTCCTCCTTCCCCAACTCTGAGAATCCACCCCACACAGAGAACAGACAGCACAATTACCAGAAACATAAAACCCAAGACAATGTCAAACAATATACTAAATTAATTTTAGCAGAAAAGATGTTGTTAACTCCATAATTCAACGAGTTAGTAAATCTAAATCTCCGAGGAGGAGAATCGGCTTATTCGAGCTTCCTCCAAGCCCTCTCGATCTTGTCTTCGTGCAGGGACCTCTTTTCCATTCCAAAAGGACCTCTTTGCGATGGGCCATTTCATCCCTTACCTTTCTACTGCCAACAAACTTGCTCACAGAGGCAACAAAATCTTTCTCATTACTCCTCCCAAAGCCCAATCCAAATTGGATCCGCTTAACTTGTACCCGTGCCATTCCCCGCGTTGACGGACTCCGGAAGAGTCTCGAAACCTCCAAGGGCAGCGCTTCCTTTCAGGAGGGAAGCTTCTCTACCTCATGCACAGGCTATCGGGCTTGGCCCACGATCTGCAAATCAAGTCGGTTCACTATTGTATCCTGAGCCCCACCCCCGTGAGTTTCTTATTCGGAGTTTGATGATAAACAGAGCTTGTTCTTCTCCAATGGCTTCACGCCGTCGATTGAGCTGGATAGCCACACCACCCGCGGTCTCAAGTTCATGGGAACCAGCAAGGAAATTGGAGGCGGAATTACGATGATGGAACACTTGATCTCTTCTCTCTCGCAAAGTGATGTGATTGGATTCAGAACTTACGATGAAATTGATGGGGACTACTGTCGGTTTCTGGAGAACATGCTTGAGAAACTGATTTTACTCGATGGCCCGACGGTTCTAGATCCCCAATTTTCTACCCGCTGGATGAAAGGTGGCTGAACAAATTCGCTCCAAAATCAATGATCTTCTGCGTACGTAGTTGATTAGCCGCCCCGAAGATTCATTTGTTCTGCATTCTCTTCCGGCTTAATCAATCTATATTCATTTTCAATTTGTATTTTGATGAAGATTCAAGGCAACTTGAATGGTTTTAAAAATTAGGGCTCCAAAAAAAACAATTGGTTTTTCTCAACAGAAGAAAGATGCAGATCTAACGTTCATGTGTGCCTCACGTGATATTTCCGACTTATGCGCATTTAAAAAAATAACAATCCATTCAATATTAACACCTTATACAATCATAATATTAAGATAATAACTTTGGTGCAACCGGTCTTATAATCCAATTCATAGGACCGCCCCTCTTACCCCAAAAATTCGCGGGTAGTCACTCACGTGAAATTATTTTATATTTTTTAAAATAATTATCGCTATAAAATATTATTAATTTCGCATTATATTATAACTTTTCATTTATACTATAAATTATTCATGAAATAATATTATCACTTTTCATTAATTTAGTATCACTTTTTATTAATTTAGTATCACTTTTCATTATAAAAGTTATCACTTTCTGTCCATCTTACGTAAATCCTTACGTGAGACGGTCTCACACAAGTCTTTGCCAAAATTCTCTAATCCATTTCAGTTTTTTATCTTTTTTGTATTATTTTTCTAGTTTATTTTTTATTTAATTTTTGGAGTATAATTATAATTAGGGATTATTACTAATAGGTTCGCATTTATACAACCTAATTATTAATAAATACATTGATCTAATATAATTATTAATAGATACATAAAGCCTAATTTATTTTCTAGCATTATCCCGTGTAATCTTCAATGGCGCTTTAAGGAGAGATTTCAGGAACTACTTTATTATTCTATTTCTTACCCCTAATTGTACGCTAATGTATAGTCTGGGTTTCTTATTTTGGGGGAATTTATTGGCGTGTTCTTTTCTCTGGCCAGATTGCATGTAAATCAGCGTTCACTCTTCAATCATGATTTAATATCTTCTATTTTTTCGAATTGCACTCTAATGTACAGTAAAGTGAATGTTTAATGGCTTTCTTATTTTGGGGGAATTTAATGGTGTGTCCTTTCCTTTGACCAGATTGCACACTGGTGTACATCATCTTATACTCTTCAATGGGAATTTTAATAGTTTATTATTTGTTTCTCTCTCAATCTCATAAGGATGCACACCGATGTACATTAATACAATTACTTATTCTCTTTTAACAATGCACACTGATGTTCAGATGAATATGAGTATTATGGGTAAAAAATAAAATAAAATTTTGTATTAATGAGTAATTTTCTAAAGCTAATGTATTGTTTAGTAATAATTAAAAACGTTTTGTACCTGTTAATTACTCACCCTTATAATTATATACGTAGTTTATGGTATATGAGTATTTTATCCTAGTTGTTTAGAAAATATTTTACCCCTAAAGTTTATCCTTAGGATTTAGGATTAACTATAAGAGTGTAATTGTAATTTTACTATTGTGGTTTAGGTTATATTTCACTTTTAGGGTTTAAAATTTAGGATATAATTGTAATTTTACCCTTGTAATTTAGAGTATATTTTACTCCTAAGGTTTAAAGTTTAGTGTATAAACTTTACCTTTTAGATTTAGAGCTTAGGGTATAATTATAATTTCACTCTTGTAGTTTAGGATATATTTTACTCCTAAGTTTATGGTATAATTGTAATTTTACCCTTGTGGTTGCAGTATATTTTACTCTTTGGGATTAAGGGTATAATAGTCATTTAAGTATAATAAATTTATAAAAAAGTTAAAAAACAATATTAATAAAGGAGAAAAAATTAATTAAGAAGATTGGGAACCATATATTCTACCAATTCCTTTGATTGGATTATTATACTCTAATATTAAAAATTGTCATTCACTTTTTTACACTTAATCTAATATATAGATCATACTATTTTTTCATAAAATTTATTAAACATTACTTATATCTTAATTTATAAATTTAAAAAAAAAAAAATTTAAACTCCGCATATGAGCTCGATCCTAAAGGTGTTATTGGGATATTGTCTTATTGGGAAAATTACCAATTTAATAATTGTAATAAAATTCTTTCGTGCGTTCTGGATAAAATCTAGGTAATTTAAGGAAAATTCTTATTTGCCCCGGATGCATCATACAAATTAACTTTTAGAAAACACATTTTTCTATGAATTAAAAAAAATTTGCATTTATTTGAATATAAATTCTTCACTTATAAAAATATATTTGCACAAGCTCTACCAACTAAGTTATTTCAAAATTTATTTTTTAAAATTTTAATTTATTAAAACATATTATTATATTTTTTTATTTAAAATTTCTAATGATCAAATTTATTATTTTTAGTCTTATTAGTTTCATTGAAGTATTTTTTTAAAATAATATTTTGATATTATATAATATGTTTTGATGAAAGATTTATAAATGTATATATTACTTTATTATACACCCCTTCTGTTTTGATTTATCTTCACGTTTACTATTTGTACGGATATTAAAATAAAATTAATTTTTAATTTGCTTTTGGGGTTAGTTTGATATTTTTGAGTAATAAATAAATCATTTTTGTGCGTTAAAAAGATGATGATAATTTTAAAATTAAAATACGTTAGAGGATATTTGTTAATTGTTCATTTCTTTTATGGAAGTATAACGTTGAATTTGAGACGAACAAAAATAAAAAGTGTGAAGTTGAAGTTAGATGGAGAAAATATTAAAAATACATACCTAGTATCCCCCAGACTAAGTATTTACCTTTACTATATAAATATGCAGTTTAATTTTTTTTAAAATTAACTTTATTGACTTTTTTTAGGGTAATATTATAATTTTGGATAATAAATAAATTAATTAATAAATAAATAATAAAGTAACATATTTGAATTATGTGAGAACAAAATTTTTGAAAATATAATGTACTAAGATGTTATTTATTTTTTAAATATTATCATTTCTATATGGTGAAGTGTGTTTTGGGATGGGCTAATCTGAAAAAGTGTAAAGCTTGATGGAATGAAGGGAGTTTTCTATTATGTAAATTAATTTATAAGTGTAAATTTATTTCACGTGAAAATAAATTTTAAAATATTTAAAAAAATAATATTTTATAATTTTTATACACAATAATTATTTATTAGATATCTTATGTAGTATAATAGATATTATATTATAAATAAATTTCTTTTTGGGTCACTCATTAACAGGTGAAAAATTATATTAATATTACTATACAATACATTGACTTTATCAAACTATTTCTAGAGACATAATTATATCTTCAATTACCCAAACTATCCATGTTTGCAAAATCTATATAAAAGATATGATTATCCCTATAATTTTTATCACAATTTATCATTCCCACCTATAATAATAACTCAATCTTCTCTCTTTGGAAAACTAAAAAATCTCAAACGAAAAGCATATCATCTCTCATGATACAGATGCTTCTCCTCCCTCCAATAACAATGGCCTCCACTCCCACAGGGATTAAATAACCAGATCTTTCGTGATACGGACTCAAAATCCCCCATCTGAATCAACGTTCCATTGCTCAACATAGATCCAGATGAACTCCAACCATTGCCCTACACATAATGATGCCTAATTTTGTTGCTCAACGCTTCATACTAAATTGATATCTTGAGCATAACATGCAGGGTCCAATAAGTCATTTCTCGTCCTCCCTTTACAATGCTTCCCATTGAAACGCCTACGCAGTTTGAAACGAGCCTAATTATGTAGGTTCTATAATTATATATATATATATATATATATATATATATATATATATAACTGCTTTGCACATCAGCGTACATGTCATGGAAGAATAATTTATTATGACGATGTATGGAACTCAGTGTGAGGATGGAAAAAAGACGAATCATTTGCAAAGAATAAATGTGACGAAAATAAATGAAGTAAATAAAAATAGGGAATTTGCATTCAATGTGGCAAGTAAAAAATGTAAAAGAAAAGGGAGAAAAAATTACTCTGTTCTTTTACTCTGATTTTTCTCTGCACATCGGCATACATGTCATGAAATTTATGAACATTATTGTGCAGAATTTGTAATTTTAGTGTTCAGAGTTTGAAATTCATAAAAATTACAGCATGTGCCAACAACTTCAACATCACTTAACATAATGTTTTTTTTATATAATTTAGGGACTTATTATTAAGGATAACTCCTTGTTTTGATCTGGTCTAAACTAGTGAGAAATATAGGGACAAATTTTAGGGATAATTATAGCATGTTTGTGATATAGATTTTGCACATTAATACTAATATGGATAGTTTGGGTAATAGAATATATAATTTTGTATCTAAAAGTAATAATATTAGATCAACATATTTATTAGTAATTAGACTATAAAAATATTTATTTATTTATTAGTAATAAACCTAAATAAATATTTAGAGGGGATGAACCTATTCCAATGTATAATTTTGATAATGTTGAATATTTAAGAAAACGAGGTATTGATTACCATAGAAGACTGTACTGAATGTTGTGAATAAAAAAGAGAAGGCATAGTGGTAACTGCCAAGAACAGGAAGGGAAAGGGCACTTAAAAAATGACTCGACAGAGAAGCGACACTAAATAGACAAGAAAATGATAAAGGGCTGCATTGAAATTTTCCACTATAGAGGATGGATTCTCAAAGAGCAAAAAATGAAAGATTGAAGTAACACTGACACGACACTGTTGGGTATATTTGGGTTCCAGTATAATATGTTGATTAAGAAAATATGACAAAAAATAATATGAGTGAGTTGAGTAAAGAGTTACACTCTTTCTCTTTAAGATGAAATTTCCCCTTTTTAGAGCTTACGGTTCGATAGTGATCATCTTCAAGATATAACGGCTCACATTTTGTGATAGTACACTACAAATCATAAGATACGCCGAACCTAACTGTATTAGGAACTCACCTTAGGAGTAGGACGACTTAAACTACAAGAAACTATCAGATTACCAACCAAAATTTTTATCGCTAATGTTTGAAAATCGAACGGTGGCTATATCGATGGTCAATAATTTTTACTGATGGATTTAAATATTTGTCGATACTTACCGAAGGAAATTTTCATCGTAAATGAAATTATCTGTCGGTAATTATGCAGATCAAATTCATCAGAAGTCAAAAAATAGCAATAGAATTACCAGCGAAAATTTTTTATTTCTAATTATCGACGAAAAAATTTATTGGTAAATACAAAATATAGTGTTATATAAAACTTATGTTAGCGACGGAATTGCCGATGGAAAGAGTTACCGAAGGAAAATCCATCGATAAATACAAAATGCAGAATTATGTAAATATTAGATAATTGACAAAAAATCCATCGGTAATGTCGTCGGCATCTACCGACAAAAATAATCCGTCGATAAAATGTGGAAAGTGAGATTCAACTACAAATTTTTCCATCGCTAAAGTATTTATATAATTGTAATACACTCTCTCCGTCCTGAACTTATGTACACCGGTACTGTAAATACAGAGTTTAAGAAAATCTGCTTTTTGACCAACTTTATTGACTTTTTAGGGGTATTGTGGTATTTTTAGGTAATAAATAAATTATAAAGTATGTTATGTGTGTTAGGTGAGAGTGGTATTTTTGAAATTTAGATAACTTTTGGGGTTGTTGTTTGATGTGAAGTTTTCTTTTTTAGGTGGTGAACGTAAGTGTGGGACGGACGAAAATGAAAAGAGTGAACATAAGTATAGGACAGAGTGATTATAATTTTAATTAATAATAATACCTGATAAATAAATGAAATTATAATTAAATAATCCTTTAAAATACAACATAATATAAAATCTCCATAATTTCAAATAAAGATCCTAATTTACCACAAAATATCAAATTTTACTTAGTCCTTGTTATAAAATATCTAAATACATTAAACATACTCACGAGTCTCCCAAATCAGCATCATCATTTGCATGAACATCAGTATCATTATGACTGACACCTAATGTAGATCCACCACCAAAAAGAAAAGCCAATGAACCATCACCTCGTATCAATTCCTTAAGTTGCTGCACTTGGGCTTGAAATTGTACCTGAACTGCTGCTTGAATTTCTGCTTGCATCTCAACTTGCATCATAGTATGCATCTCCGTAATCTTTTCATCTAATTGTCTCTTGAACTCTGGTTCAGTAAACATTGATGAAGTAGGAACTTGAGTAAAACTAAATTGGATAACTCGACTTCACTCGACTTTTTCAGGAATCCACGGCATGTTTGTCTGATCATATGTGTTTAAGTGTGCACAAGTGGTGAGCGATGCTCAAGTGGTTTATAATATATGGAAATGAGATGGCATATTTATAAATTTTAAGTCTTCTTTACGTGATTGATGCAATTATTAGATTTGATTTTGAATTCAAATTCAAATATCATTTAATGAAAAGACATAATTAATTCAACAATTACAACCTTTGAGCATACCTATTCATAGATACACTTTAATCTAATAGACACCATTTAAAATGACTTTTCCATCACCTTAAATTTTCAACAGACACAACACATAATAGAAAATCATTTACATTGCATAAAATGAAAGAATAAAAGGTGAAAAAAAGTACACACAGTATTACAGAGTAGAGAATCGAGAAGGTGGAGAATGAAAAAGGTCACACTACTGAGACGGGAATGGAGGGCTGCAAAAAGAAGGATCAATGTAAGAGAAGGAGAAGTTGCGTGAAAAGTGAAGGAAGGGCACTGCTGAGAATCCTAAAGAAAAATACGGGACAAACAATATGGGTCATTGTAGGTAAAGAAATAGGAGCAGAGAATGAGGAAGGAACTTGAAACAAAATAAGAAGCATAGAATAAGGAAGGAAAGAGGTTTAATAGAGAAAACTTTTTAGGGTTTACTTTATAAGAGATGGGGACAAGGAGGCAAAATAGTGTGAGAAAAGTTGACTCTATGGAAAATGTAAATAATAATTTATTATTATTTTATTTTTCACATAAGAAGTGTGGATAAGAGAGAAAGATAGGGAGTTAATAATACCGTTAATTAATTCCTGTCTTATTGGATATTTACTACTGCATGGAGGCAGTTGCATGAATGCGTATGACAAAATACATTTGCATATTAAGAATTCAGAATAGAAGGCAGAATGAATACTTAGAACACTAAGCATTTTCTCTCTCGGTTCTGCTCTTCCGAAATCACAACACGCAATTCCAGTTTATCATATTTCACAGATTAATAGTGTATCGTGAAAATATAATCTACAACCTCGTGTTGTGAGATTTGATCTAGAAGATTACAGTTTACCAAGCGTGAGTACCAATCGGTTCATACAGACAATCATACAATTTATGCTACAACAAAAACTCTTTGGTGAGAGGTATGGTTTCTCCCTATGCATGAACGTGAGTTTTTCAATATTGGTATCAGAGCCAATGGTTGGTACTCCATTTGTTTTCTGGATTTAAATTTTCACGGTTAAAGTATTCTTCTTTTTTATGGTTTAAATGCTCATACATGATTCTAGTGCTTGATGTTATATAATTATTGTATTATGTGACATTGACTGATCTTATGTATGAATTAAAGGCAGATTTATGTGTCCAGTGGCAATTACATGTGTATGATGATTATAAACCATTAACACTCTTCAAGGGTTTTTCATTATTTTTTTTGTACATAAAAGCATGTTTTATATACCACTGGATAGGCCTCGTTGAGAGGAGTCCGTCAGTAATTTTTATACAATTTTTGGCCTTTTAAATCTCAAGATAGGATTTTTGAAGTTATTTTCAAGATTGGGGCTAAACTGCAAAAGTTCAGAAGTTTGGGGGTCGGTTTTTAAAAATTCGATAAAGTTCAGGGACCTTTTCGTAATTTCATAAAATCTGATTTGGGTTGGATCGGGTCGGACTAGGCTGAACCGGGTCAAACCAGACAGGTCAACCCGGGACCGCAGACCACCAGCGGTCAGCGCGACTACTGTGGAGCGTGACAGACATGCTCCAGCATACAACGGCGCCGTCGGTGGTGCGTGATGACCACGCACCGAATACTGCTGGTGGCGCGTGAAGTACACGCGCCGGTAACCACCAGTACTAGTGGTGGCACGTGATGTACACGCATTGGGCAATAGCACACTATTTTCGGTGCGTGTGAGCACGTGCTGGTGTGTTGGAGCGCGTGGCGGCACGTTGCCAGCACGTGACGAGATCTGGTGGCGCGTGGTGGTGCGTGGCGGCAATTTCTGGCGGCTGTCCAACATGTTTTGATGTGTTTCGATGCGTGGAGTCCAATAGTAATATTTTCGAGAGCTTTTGACGTCATTTTTAGTGTGTATGTGTGGTTTTACTTCATTTTATGACATATTTGTTGAATACAAACCTATGGAGTCGCTATTTGGTTGCAATATTTGGTAATAATGCACCTTAATATGTCATTTAATTCTAAATTCATGGTGTTAGTGTTGTTATAATTGTTCAAACTCCTATAACCTATGAAAGTGAGAGCCAAAGTGAGTTGGACTGATACACTTGTGAATATGCCTATTGTATCTTGGAAAGTTGTTTCCATATGGATTACATGAAGAGGAAATTCATATGATATGGTTTGACTAACACTGGAGTGTTAGATATTTGGTTGCTCGCTTTTCTCAGAGACATGTCAGAATCGGGAACAATTACAGAGGAAGACATTAGGACTAAAGACGAGGTCCTCCATGAATTCTTGAATTATAAAATAAAGCATACACACAACATAAGAGACCACACAATTGTCTTGATTGAACTCTACAACCAAATGATGCGTTTGATTTATAGCAAAACGGTTTGAAGTGATGACTATTTTCAAATTACTAGTCCTCAGACCTGGGCGAACACTTTGCCTTCCCACCTATAAAAGGATTTTTGGGCTCAGTGGGAGACTTACCAAGTGAAACATAATGTTTATTTCATTATGCTTGATTTGGTCAATGCTTATATGGTAGAAGATAGGACACAGGCACTGAGATCAGCCTACATAAGGATGGGAAGGATTTGACATTCTGATTTTTTAAGACTGAGAGATCGAGACAAACGTCAGATAAAGAATCCTCATATAGATCCTCTAGGGCGAGCTGCCTTTAGTGTGGAGACTAGAGAATTTGATTGGGAATGTTATTTTAAATCTAGTTATAAATTAAGAGATACAATCAGTATTTATCGCTAGTTTTATTTCTATTATATTTCTGATTGAAACTCAGGGAGTTCATTAGAATTTTTATGTTCATGACTTGTCAGACTTGGTTGTTTTGCTAATGTGGATAGTTGTTTAAGTTTGATTTATTGGTGGCAGTTCAATGTTATTGATAATTACTTGAGCCTTCTATGTGTTTTATGTTTTGAAACAAGAACTAGTATTATGACACTTGATGAGATTGATGATTAGTAGTCTCCGAGCTATTTTTCGAGATTAAATCTTGTGTTATTTATTGAGATGTCTCTGTTTGGCTTAACGTAAAATCTAATAAAATATTATTAACATACTGAATCACTTTAATCTCTATCAAAGATCATGGTATCAAAATCTATTGTCCTTGAGTTGAACGAAAGTGAGAAACTCAATGGTGACAATTATGACACAAGGCGTCATAAAATTTGGTACGTATTGTATAAACAAAATGCATTAGATGCTATGAACCACGTGATGGTTGATCTAGGCGCGGGAATTGTAAATCAAGAGAGGCGTGACCAAGAAGCGTACCAGGCATGGAAGAGAAAAATTCCATTGCACGAGATATTCTTGTAAGCTCAGTAATCGATGCAATGACTCATGAATCCCACCGCACATGATATCTGGGTGTATCTGTGTTAGAAGTATAGTGGTACATCGATTACAAGGCTTAGGCAGTTGACTATTAAGTTCGACACTTATGAAAAGAAACCAAATCATAAAATTAGATATCTCATGGAGATATCTAATATGATTATCGAACTTAAGACTGTCAGTCATATACTCTGATGAACAATGAATCCAAGCCCTGATCCACTATTTACCTGATCGTAGGAAACATCTCAAAGTCAACTTGACTCACAATGAAAGCATCAAGACTTTCAATAATGTTGCTCGTCGCTCGGAGCCTCAAAGCCTTCTTCTAGGGCCTTCTATACCGACTCTACTTCTAAGGGAGTTTCGGGCATCAAAAGGTAAAGGAATTGGAAGAATGAAAAGAAGGGAAGATGATCAGACAGTGGTGGTGGTAAGCCTGAAATAATTTAACTAAAACTAATGAATGGAAAGGGAAAAAGAGCGTGACTAAAGGAATAAGAAGGATAAAAAGCAAGATACCATGTTACAATTGTAGTAAGTTTGGTCATTATGCTCGTGAATGCCCTGAGCCCATAAGGGACAAGTTAGATTCATCTTATTCTATGTGTAATTAATGTCTCGAGTACTGGATCTTGTTGTCTGATTCTTATGGATTATAGACTCAGGAGCAGTGGACCATGTGACGAGAGACAATGGAGCATTTGTAGATTTCCATCATGTTCCGAATGGGACTAGGTGGATACATGTAGAAATTAATGCACGAGTCAAAGTCAAAGGACTTGGGACTTGCATATTGGACCTTGGCATTGGTCAGTCCTTTATCCTACATGATGTTCTATATGCTTTGGAGATCACGTAAAATCTAGTTTCTATTACAGTTCTACTTAAATTGGGTTATGATGTATTATTTAATGTGGTAATTAGCATTGATGATACTTGTTATGCGTCTGGACATTTGACCGATGGCTTTATGGTTTTAAATTGTAATATAATGACGTTTAGTTGTTACGAAGATTATTCATAGTCGCTAAATGCTTGTTCTTCTAGCAATGCAAATATGAATGATGATGTTTGGCATGCTAGATTAGGTCATATAGGGCAAGATAGGATGAATAGACTTGTGAAAGGAGAATTGTTGAGTCTTTCTTCTAAAGTTGAATTATCGAAATGCGAACACTGTCTTGCTGGCAAAATAACTAGAAAACATTTTTGGTAAAGTTGTTAGGTCTGAATCTCCATTAGAAGTAATCCATTCCGATATATATGTGATCCTGTAAATGTGAGAGGACTACATGGAGCTCACTATTTCATTACGTTCATTGATGATTATCCACGTCTTGGATATGTCTATTTGATATCTCTAAGTTGAAGCATTGGATTGTTTTAGATGATTCTTGAGCGAAGTTGAAAATCAAAAGGACAAATCTATCAAAGTTTTAAGAACTGATAGAGGACGTGAATATCTATCAGAACAATTCAAGGAATTTTGTAATAAAAAGGGCATAATCTAACAATTAACTGTTCCTTATACACCTCAACAAAATGGTGTTGCTGAAAGAAGAAATATGACTTTGTTGGAGATGGTTAAATCCATGATGGCACAAGCTAATCTAAGGAGATGCGTTACTTATGGCAGCTTATGTGCTTAATCTCGTACTTTCTAAGTCAGTTGCTTTGATTCCATATGAATTTTGGGCGGGTAGAAAACCTAACTTGAGTAACCTTAGAGCTTGGGAATCAGCAGCTTACATACGTGATTCATCAAGTCAGTATGGAAAGTTGGTCCTAGAGGAAAAAAAATGTATCTTCATAAGACATGCAAACATTCTAAAGGTTACGTGTTCATAGGAGATCAGGTTGGGAGCTTAACTGAGACAGAATCACATAATGCTCATTTTCTGAAAATTGAATTTCCTAGTAGAAGGGGCATCAGGGATGCTGAACCTATTTTTGAGATAGTAGAAAACAAATACCTACAAGATTCAAGTGGGAGTAATAAGCTGATGGTGTGGATCTTGATAAATATTTGCCAATTGAGAATCAGGTGATTCCCAATGAGAGCATTTTGTCTACAGATGACCATCATCAGTTATCTCATCTCGAAAAGTTCTAGGAAACATGTGCCAAAAGGAATTATGACATTGAAAGACACGCCTTCTTGGTTTCACCAGAAAGTTGAGATGTTTCTCCTGTAATTAAGGAAGAGCCCAGAAACGTTAAAAAAGCTCTAACTTGTCCGGCAAAGGAGAAATAGATGAAAGAGGAGATGGAGTCTACGAAGCCAAATCAAGTCTGGAGACTTGTAGATCTTCCAAAGGACGAAAGGAAATTAAGAATAATTAGATTCTCAAAATCAATAGAAAGGTTGATGGCTCAATAGAGAGGTATAAAGCTCGCTTTGTGGCAAAAGGTTATACTCAACAAGGGTATATACTACGAAGAAACCTTTTTACCTGTAGTGAGGTTTGCATTGATTTGTCTACTGTTGGCTATAGTGGCTAGTATGGATTTAGAATTACACCAAATGGATGTTAAGACCGCATTTCTCAGTGGAGAATTAGAATAATAAATCTACATGCAACAGCCTGTAGGATTTATTCTTTGAGGTCAAGAGGATAAAGTTTGTATATTGAAGAAGTTGTTATATAGACTCAAACAATCCTCTAGACAGTGGTATTTGAGATTTCATAGTACGATCATCTCATATAACTTTGTTATGATAAACAAAGACCACTGTGTTAACTTTAAATGGTCCAATAATTATTTTGTGATTCTATCCTTGTATGTGGATGACATACTTCTAGCTAGAAATAGCAAAGAATATCTTGAAACCATAAAAGGATGGTTGTCTTCAAATTTTAAAATGAAAGGTATGGGTGTAGCAGAGTACATACTTTGGTGTGTAGATCCACAGAGTACATACTTTGGTATGTAGATCCATAGGAATCGTTCAAAGAAATTATTGGGTTTATCTTATGAGACTTACATCAAGAAACCTTTAGAATGGTTCAAGATGAACACCTGCAAACCTATAGATACTCCCAGTTTGAAAGGTGAATTATTGAGTCAACAGATGTGTCTCAAGACTCAAGATAAAAATAATAAAATGGTAAGAGTACCATATGCCAATGTGATTGACTGCAGACTATTCTATCTGTTATCAAGGGAATAACAGTACACTGAATGAGTATATAGATGCTGACTGGAGTGGTGATTTAGATAATCATAAATCAACTCCCGGTTATGTCCTTTTGCTCAACAATGGAGCAATCTCATGGTGTAGCAAGAAACAGACTTGCATAGCACTGTCCACTAAGGAAGCTGAAATTTTGGCATGTGCGTCTGCAGTTCAAGAGGCTATATGGTTTAGAAAATTCATGAAACATTTGGAGGTCTCAAACACTCCAGTGGGAGCTGTTTTTAATTAATTTTGATAATCAGGCGGTTATTACTTACATAAAAGACCCAAATATCATGAAAAACCAAACATATTGACACGAAGTTCAACTTTTTTAGAGATATTGCAGACAAGAAAAAAGTGATTCTAAGTTACATTTTTACTCGTTTGATATTAGCAGATCTTTTTACCAAATCAATTCTTAGAGATGTATACATAGGACATGTAAAGGGATTGGGTTTACAAAGAATTTTAAAATGATGTATTGAATATATTTGTGTATGTTAATGAAATAGTTAACGACTTAATTATACATATATATTTTATTAATTATATGTGATGGTTCATATATAATAGTATGTCGGCAAGTTATGATTGGCTCTCTCATATGAGCAATCGCCTCTGGCTCAGTGGGAGCGCAGAGATAAGATTATGATAGTTAGTATAATCGAGATAGTTTCACCACAAATCAAATTCAACTTGTTGTAAAGCTAAATCGATGGAGATCCTATACCTTGGAGGGAGGATATCCGAGTTAAGTGTATGGGACACACTTGAACTCTAATTTACACGATGTCTAAATTAAATAAAATACGACATACGCTTTCTTGGAAGGAAGTTAAAGACATTGTGACATGTGTTTTAGGAAAACGACATGTGCTAAGTTGACCCAACATGATTGAGAAAATTATCCCTATTTTCTCAAAAATTATGAGTCCTTATCTATTGATTACCCTTATGAATTTCTACTATATTCTAAGTCTTCACTTTGGTATTGCTACTTTAGTATGCTACCAAAAGAGCTATGGTTAATAACGGCGATGCGGTATATGTCTAGGAAAGCAGCTATAGTGGGAGACTGTAGATACTTAGTGAGATGGGAAGAACTTCTTAATTTAACATATACTATTGTGATTCATTGACTAGTCAATCAAGCAGGGTCTTGATTATGAATACATAATTTTTTGCAAAATGGTTGAATATGCTCTGACAAATTCAGGGATTGAAAAGAGATTTGTCAACTTATGCTAAATGTTCAAGAGTTCTGGGGTATAGCGAGCTTGTTGAGTTTCATTGATAAACTGATTGAGTTGCTATATATCTCTAACAAGTGTATGGCGATTAAAACTCATATCTCGTGGGTCATACGATGTATTAATCTGTACGAAAATATAATTTATGAAGAAAATGAGTCAGGCGACTTTTGACTTCATATGTGAGTGGGAGATGTAAATAATAATTTATTATTATTTTATTTCCACATAAGAAGTATGGATAAGAGAGAAAGAGATGGAGTTAATAATACCGTTAATTAACTCCTATCTTATTTGCTATTTACTACTGCGTAGAGGCAGTTGCATGGATGCGTATGACAGAATACGTTTGTGTATTAAAAATTCAGAACAGAAGGTAGAACGAATACTTAGAACGCTAAGCATTTTCTCTCTCGGTTCTGCTCTCCCGAAATCACAACACGCAATTCCAGTTTATCATATTTCACAGATTAATAGTGTATCGTTGAAATATAATCTACAACCTCGATGTGTGAGATTTGATCCAGAAGATCACAGTTTACCAAGCGTGAGTACCAATCGGTTCATACAGACGATCATAAGATTTATTCCGCTACAACGAAAACTCTTTGGTGAGAGGTATGGTTTCTCCCTATGCATGAACGTGAGTTTTCCAATAGAAAATTATATAGAATTTTTCTCACTCTAGGAATTTGCTTCTCTCGTCGGAAACCTAATCAGCAAGTAGCCCATGTATTATTAAAATAATTATTTATGATTCAAGGTTTAATATGAAAGGATGTTATTCTAATGGTTAGATTTTATTAAGGACAGATAAAGACTCTTAGTTTATTCGATATTTAAAAAATAAAAAAAATATTATGAGCTTGTTTTTGGGTTTGAATGTGATTCTTAAACCTATGAAAGAAGAATGCAAAAAACTTCCAAGTTACCTTTATTCTTTAACTAACTTGGCTGGATCTTGTTCGAAATAGTACAATTAATATTATTCAATTCAATTGCTACATTATTCTACTTTGTATGGAAAATTTGATAAAATTCTTGTGATGTAAAATGTCTCATCTAATTTTACAGTTTGCTTGTATATCTTCTTCAACATGGAACCTTCTATTATCTATCCTTTTAGTTACTTAGTCATTTGGGTTTGTCTGTACAGATGAAGCGGTATATAAGGCTTAGTTGTGAGCCTCTAAAGGGCAATGAGATCTTGCCTTCAAGTGGGACTTTGGATTCCCTGGAGTTCAGGAAAGTGCAGTGTAAAGGAGTTTTTGATGAGAAGAAGTCTATTTTTGTAGGCCCTCGCATAAACTACATTTTAGGAGAAGAAAAAAGAGGATACCGAATGATCACTCCCCTTATTCCGATCCCAGATGATCCTGAAAGGTAAGATTATACTTTATATAGAAAATATTAACATTAAGAGGGAAATATGTGAGATAATATCACGAATCCCATTCTGAAGACAATATATTAATTCAATTAATATATTAAAAATAAAGGGGTCGGTTATTCATACTCCCGATCGTACCCTATATTTTAAATATGTTCTAACAAGAAAAAAAGATAAAATATATGACCATTATACCATTTCAATCATCTATAAAGATTCAACAAGAGGGCCATTTATAAATAGAAAATTAAACATTCAATTTTCTTGATCTATTAATTCTATAGCATGTAAAGTGAAATTAAACGAACACCTTCTCCGAAATTAAGAAAAAAAGGAACACAATAAACATAATATGTGAGCAAACACATAAAAGCACGATAATTAGGGGCTTATTCTCTTGGGGCCAAGTGGGGGCTTAGTCCCCCCAACACACACACACTTCACTTCTTCACACACCCCATATATGACCATAATACCATACAATCATCTATAAAGATTCAACAAGATAACCATTTCTAATAGAAAATTAAAACATTCAATTTTTCTGATCTACATAATTCTATAGCATATAAAGCGAAATTCCACTAACACCACTGAAATTAAGAGAAAAAGGAACTCATTAAGTAAAATATGTGAGGAAAAATATAACGACATGATATTTAGGGGCGTATTCTCATTGGGCAATGATTAGGGCCCCCAAACATTTGAAAACCTTGTAATATATATATATATATATATATATATATATATATATATATATATATATATATATATATATATATATATATATATTAAGTATACTATAGGAGAAACTTTTTTTGTTGATGTGTCGTCTCCAGAGCGCTCCAATGTGACGTGTAATTTTCTCAATTTTTTGAATTTTTAATATTTTTTTAATATTTTCTTATTTACTTTTAATTTAACTTCCTTATTTAATATTACCTTTCAAATAGGGTACGTCTTGCATGAGACCGTCTCATGTGAGACCATTTTATACTTTTTTAAATAGTTATCATTTTCGCTATAAAACGTTATCACTCTTGCTATAAAATGTTATCACTTTTTATTTATACTATAAATTGTTCATGAAATAACATTATCACTTTTCATTAATTTAATATCACCTTTTCAGTATAAATGTTATCACTTTCTGACCGTCTCACGTAAGCCCTTACGTGAGACGGTCTCACACAAGTCTTTGCCTTTCAAATAATGTATTTCTTATTTTTTAATAATGATTAAATTTTTAATATTTTATTTATTTATTTGGGTATCATTAATTAATTATTACTAAATCTTTTAATGCAATAAATTAATTAATATCAAATTAAATCATATATATAAATGAAAAAAGAATATTCCATATAATATTCTCTCCCATCTCACCTATAAATAAGACTTTTTGGTTATTTATTCTAATTACACACATTCAATTCTCAAAGAGGAATAGGAGATTTCTTCAAGTTCCTCTAAAGAATTTATTTATGAAAGTATAAAAATTTATTTCGATAGAGCGAATCAAGTAGAGATTCAATCGACCTCTAAAAAATTGATTCAAGTATTCTTCAAGAGGAAGAGAACTGATTCAAGTATTCTTGAATCGATTTACCTATAAGAATTGATTCTTCAAAAGGAAGAGAACTGATTCAAGCATTCTTGAATCGGTTTACCTCTGATTTACCTCTTAAAAATCGATTCTTTAAGAGAAAGATAATCGATTCAAGAATAAATTGATTTTTTAAGAGTATGAGGATCGATTCAAGTATTCTGGAATCGATTTACATTTAAGAATCGATACTTCAAGAGGAAAAAAATCGATTCAAGTATTACCTCTTAAGAATCGATTTAAGTATTATTTAAGATCTAATTCTAAAGTATTGGTTCAAGTATTATTTAAGTGAAAGATGATCGACGATTCAAGAGTACTCTTGAATCGATTTACCTCTATTGAATAAGAGGTTGAAAAGTTAATTCATGTATAGAATCGAATGCTTAAGTTCTTTAAGTTAATCATTTTTTCATATCAAATAACATTAAGATTGAGTTTGTAAATATTTGTCAATTTTTTAAATTCAGTATATTAATATTTATTTATTTACATATATCTTAACTATTCAATTATGGCATATGAATTATAAAATTTATTTTTTTTATTTGTTTATATAATTTGAAACTAATAAAATTAATAAATTCATTACAAATTTATGAATATTTAAAAAAATATTATATATAAATTAATTATATATATATATATATAATATTAGTTTTTTTGAAAATAACCATTAATGGAAATAGAATTATTATTATATAGTTAATTAATTAAGAAATATTGAACCATATCATGAGTAAAAAGTAATACTCCATTTAAATATTATTTATAATATTACGTGTATATATATACACACACACACCAAGTATAGTATAGAAAAGTCCTTTTTTGCGTATGTGTTGTTCACTTATAGTCTTACTATTTATTTATTTATTTATCATATACACTTATTATGACTTATTTACTTTAGTATCATTAATTGTAATTAATAAATAAATTATTCGATATAAATAAATTAGTTAGTATTAAATCAAATCATGTATAAAAAAAAGAGTTACATACTTTGATTATAATTGCACTTAAATACAATAAAAAATAAAATACTAATAATTATATAAATATACAGCAAATAGATAAAATTATCCCTATGTGGTTGCACATTTTTTTAGAGAGACATGGGGAGTAATAAATAGATTTTAATTGTGTTATGTTATAAAGTAATATTAAAAAAATACAAGTTAAGATTCTTCCAAATAATTAGAATATATTATATTATATATATACTAGTATGAAACCCGCGTACAATGCAGGATTATTTTTATTATTATTCTTATTTTTTATAATTAAATAATTCGTGCAACATAACGTAACAATATTATTAATTATTGAGTTTTTTTCTTATAGCTAGACAATTTCTTTCATCAATGTAAAGAATTTGCAACAAATTATAACATTTCACTTTTGGTAACATAGCATATAACTAAATCATGTAAAAAGTTAATATATATATTGTACATATATTATAATTATTTGAAAGAATCTTGACTTATATTTTTTTTAAATGTTACTTTATAAAATAATACAATTGAAAACTATTTGTTACTTCCCATGTCTCTCTAAAAATATGTGCAATCACATAGGACAATTTTGTCTCTTTGTTGTGTATTTATGTAGTTGTTTGTATTTTATTTTATCATTGTATTTAAGTATAATTATGATCAAAGTATGTAATTCTTAGTAAAAATAAATATTTAATTTTACTGTTTGTCTAAAATAAATATCAATTACATATAAAAAAATTAATTTATTCTTTTTTTACATGATTTGATTTGATACTAATTAATTAATTTATTTATATCGAATGATTTATCTATATTAATTGTAATTAATGATACTAAAATAAATAAGTTATAGTAAGTGTATAGGAAAAATAAATAAATAGTAAGACTATACGTGAACAACACGTTAGCGAAAAAGCTTTGATATACTATACTTAATATATTAAAATATACTGTGCGATAAAGGAGTATATATTGATTATTATGAAAAATTAGGTAAAGCATTTTATAATTAATTAAAATAAAATTATTAAAATATTTTAAATAGTTGCTATATATATATTTTTAAAAATATACATAATATTATAAATAATATTTAAATAGAGTATTACTACTTAGTCACGATTATGGTTTAATATTTCTTAATTAACTATATAATAATAATAACTCGATTTTCATTAATTGTTATTTTTAAGAAACTAATGTAATATATATATAATATAAATAAAAATAATTTATATATAAAATACTTTTAAATATTTATAAATTTGTATGAATTTATTAAATTTATTTTTATTTAATTTTATTAGTTTCAAATTATGTAAACAACTAAAAAAAATTAATTTTTTAATTCATATGTCATAATTGAATAATTAAGAAATATGTAAATAAATAAATATTAATATACTACATTTAAAAAATTAACAAATATTTACCAACTCAATTTTAATGTTTGATATGAAATAATGATTTAACTTAAAGAACTTAAATTTTCGATTCGATACATGAACTAGTTTTTTAACCCCTTATTCTTTAGAGGTAAATCGATTCAAGAATACTTGAATCATCGATCCTTTTGAAGAATATTTGAATCAATACTTTAGAGGTTGATCTTAAAGAATACTTGAATCGATTCTTAAGAAGTATTACTTGAATCGATAAATAAAAAAATAAAATATTGAAAATTTAATCATTATTAAAAATAAAAAACACATTATTTAAAAAAGAAAATATTAAATAAGGAAGTTAATTAAAAGTAAATAAGAAAATATTAAAAATAGTATTAAAAAATCCAAAAAATTAAGAAAATTACATGTCACATTGGAGCGCTCTGGAAACAACACGTCAGCAAGAAAAGTTTCTGCTATAGTATACTTAAGATATATATATATATATATATATATATATATATATATATAGAGAGAGAGAGAGAGAGAAGGGTACAACTAGGGGTACCAATTCAATTGGTACCCCCTTGGTCCCCACTCTTCTTAATTAATTCCTGCTTCTTCATTAATGTTGTTTTTTATTTTATTTTAAAATTTATTTTATTTAAATGACTATTATACCCTAAACCCTAAACCCTAAGGATAAATTATACCCTAAACCACAAGGGTAAAATTATAATTATACCCTAAATCCTAGGGATAAATTATACTCTAAACCACAAGGGTAAAATTACAATTATACCCCAAACCCTAGGGATAAATTATACCCTAAACTACAAGGGTAAAATTATAATTATACTTTAAACCCTAGGGGATAAATTATACCATAAACCACAAGGGTAAAATTACAATTATACCCTAAACCCTAAACCCAAGGGATAAATTATACCCTAAATCACAAGGGTAAAATTACAATTATACTCTAAACCATAAACCCTAGGGATAAATTATACCCTAAACCACAAGGGTAAAATTACAATTATATCCCTAAAATTAAATAAATAAATAAAAACAAAAAAAAGACGAAAACACATACTGAAGGTGAAGGAAGAAGATTGTACAGATTTAAAAAAAAAAGACTGTTGTATTCTAGTCATTGTCATATATATATATATATATATATATATATATATATATATATATAAACTTTCTACATGATTTAGTTATATGTTACATTACCAAAAGTCAAATGTTATAATTTGTTCCAAATTCTTTACAAAAGAAATTATCTAGCTATAAGAAGAAAAAAAATCTTCTTAATTAATATTGTTACGTTACATAATACGAATTATTTAATTAAAAATAAAAATAATAATTAAATAATCCCGTGTTGTACGCGGGTTTCATACTAGTATATATATATATATATATATATATATATATATATATATATATATATATATATATATATATATATATATATATATATATATATATATATATATATATTATTTAATAATTTTTTTAAATTTAAGTAGTAATGTTCTTTCAGTATCAACAGCGCAGAAAGCATTTCTAGTCATGAAAAATATCAAACGAGACTACGGAATAAAATGGATTATTAGCTTCTTGTGAAATGTTTACATAAGAGAAATAAATAACTTCTACATTTACTACGAATTCTATAATTTCTTATTTTGAATTAATGAAAAATGTCATATATGTACTTTCCTTAATATTAAATATTGAGGATTATAAGATAATATCCCTAAATTCTTTTTGGTTCCTCCGTCCACCCCAAAGGGGTACAATTTGGTCATTTTGGGTGTCCGCTATAAAGGGTGTCTCACTCTGGATATGGGCCAATGCCCAATGACTAAAAGTATATGTAAAAAGTCCATGAAGTCAGTCCAGCATGTTGAATATCCAGACTGAAAATAAAGCTCACCCAAGGCTCATCCGATGGTAAACAATTGCCTGAAGGCCTATAACGATAAATCTAGACAAGGCCGACAATATTCAAAGATGATATGTCTAACCTTCTTACAAGTCCAGCATGATCGCCTCGAGTTGAGCCGACCTTAAAGATGTCCGACTTAGCCAAGGAAAACCTCGACCAATCCAATAGATGTTTGCACACAAAATACACGTTAGACGTGGATGAAAAATATTATAGAGAGACTCATTTAAATTATTTTACTTATTTGATTTGTTGTTTGAGTCCATAAATTCATTGCTACTCTAAGCCATCATCATCAGACGAAAAACACCATGAATAATTTGGCGCTAGAGGAAGGGCGCATGGAAGATGGAAGATTAGAAGATGTTGTCAGCAAGGTTACAACTAGCGAAACTTGCCCTCATCGGAATGTCATCCAAGAAGGAGATAACATCAACGTCCAAATGGCAAAAACATGCTTAACCACCCAATGTCATCTCAGAGATCCAAACTCTAGATGACCCAAAGAAAACCCGAGAGATGATGGAAAAGATACGCTCCATATTCAGAGAATACACTACAGTACAACGGACTCGACTAAATTTTGAAGAAGTTCGAACAGTGCTAATTGGAGATTTGAGGAATGAGTTAAGAAAACATCGACAGATCCGTGAAGAAAAATATCGAGCGGTTAGTAAGGATGACTCCCAGAA
The DNA here is from genome assembly GCA_023678885.1 of Pogostemon cablin. Taxonomy (NCBI): domain Eukaryota; kingdom Viridiplantae; phylum Streptophyta; class Magnoliopsida; order Lamiales; family Lamiaceae; genus Pogostemon; species Pogostemon cablin. The sequence continues at coordinate 20,555,705 of CM042979.1, read as the reverse complement.
TATAATCATATGAGTTCGAAGCTGAAACCACCCTCTAGAGGAGAGTATCAACGAAACACCCCGACGTAGAAAGGGATAGAACCATCAAAATCTAGGGAAAGACGGAGAGAATAAAAATAAATCGCAGCATCCATAAAAAATCGATGTGTTTTTCCGCCCTTACCACCTGGCTGAGAAAACCCACCACCTGTACCGCCTAGAAAGTGGAAACATCATCAGCATTAAACGCATACAATTCACCTATGGTACCACCGAGAGAATACACCCATGACTCACTATATTTGATGGAGCCAGAGCCGGACAAAAGATATAAACTAATTGCTCGACTTTAAAAAAGGCTTGATGAAGTGGAGTAGAGGCAAAAGGTCAGGGAGGCAGGTCTACCTCAACAGAATGTAGGCAAAACCCCTTTATCAATAGAAAATTGCTTAGCTCAGAGACAGTCAAAGATAAAGCTATTGCAAATCCCATCATTTGATTGCCATTCCGACCATTATTCACACATAGATAATTATCTCATGGATGACGGAAAATCAGTAAAGTTTTCTCTCACCCTTGGAGTTAAGACGCACGCTTGGTTCACGGCCCTAACTCCTAAAATGATCTACCGCTAGGCATAACTTACTAATATCTTCTTTTTTATGTTTGCTTACTTGGGGAAATTGAAGGATCCAATGCACAAGTTTTCGAGCATACGACAAGGACAGAATGAGAGTCTTAGGGGTTTCTTAAAGCATTTCAATGAAAGCGTATGTCGTATTTCATTTTAATTTAGACATCGTGTAAATTAAAGTTCAAGTGTGTCCCATACACTTAACCTAGATTCCTCCCTCCAATGTATAGGATCTCCATCGATTTAGCTTTACAATAAGTTGGATTAGATTCGTGGTTAAATCTATCCCGATTATATTAATTATCGTAATCTCATCTCTGCGCTCCCACTTAGCCAGAGGTGATTGCTCGTATGAGAGAGCTAATCATAACTTGCCGACATACTATTATATATGAACCATCACATATAATTTATGAAACATATACATATAGTTAAGCCGTTAACCATTCCATTAACATACATAAACATATTCAATACATCATTTTAAATCTTTCACAAACCTAATCCTTTTACATGTCCTATGAAAACATCTCTGGGAATTGGTTTGGTAAAAGGATCTGCTAACATTAAACGAGTAGAAATGTATTTAAGAATCACTTTCTTTTTTTCTATAATATCTCTAACAAAGTTGAATTTAGTATCAATGTGTTTGGTCTTTCCATGATATTTGGGGTCTTTTGTGTAAGCAATGGCCGCTTGATTATCACAATTGATTAAAACAGCTCCCACGGAAGTATTTAAGACCTCCAAGTATTTCATAAATCTTCTCAACCAGATAGCCTCTTGAACTACAGACGCACATGCCACAAACTCGGCTTCCATTGTGGATAATGAAATGCAAGTCTGTTTCTTGCTACACTGTGAGATTGCTCCATTGTTGAGTAAGAAGACATAACCAGAAGTTGATTTACGTTAATCTAAATCTCCACTCCAGTCAGCGTCTGAATACCCATTCAGTGTACTGTTATTCCCATGATAACAAAGAGAATAATCTGCAGTCCCTTTCAGGTATCTAAAAATTCTTTTAATAGCCATCCAATGCTTCTTCCCCGGATTGGATTGATACCTTCGTACCAGACCAACGGCATAGCAAATGTCTGGTCTTGTACACATCATTGCGTACATAAGACTTCCAATCGCATTGGCATATGACACTTTGGACATTCATTGATTTCATCTTGAATCTTGGGACACATATGTTGACTCAATGATTCGCCTTTCACAATAGGAGTATCTATGGGCTTGCAAGTGTCCATCTTGAACCGTTCTAAAAGTTTCTTGATGTAAGTCTCTTGAGACAAACCCAATAATTTCTTTGAACGATCCTTATGGATCTTCACACCAAGTATGCATTCTGCCTAACCCATATCTTTCATTTCGAAATTTGAAGATAACCATCTTTTTATGGTTTTAAGATACTCTTTGCTATTACTCGCTAGTAGTATGTCATCCACATACAAGGATAGAATAAAAAACTATCATTGGACTGTTTAACGTAAATACAGTGGACTTCGTTTATCATAACGAAGTTATATGAGATTATTGTAGTGTGAAACCTCAAATACCACTGTCTAGAGGATTGTTTGAGTCCATAGATCGACTTTTTCAATCTACAAACTTTATTCTCTTGACCTTGAAGAATAAATCCTACAGGCTGTTGCATGTAGATTTCTTCTTCTAATTCTCCATTGAGAAATATGGTCTTAACATCCATTTGGTGTAATTCTAAATCCATACTAGCCACTACAACCAACAGTAGACGAATCGAGGTAAACCTCACTACAGGTGAAAAAGTATCTTCGTAGTCTATACCCTCTTGTTGAGTATAACTTTTTACCACCAAGCGAGCTTTATACCCTCTATTGAGCCATCAGACTTTTTTTTTATTTTGAGAATCCATTTATTCCCAATTGCCATTCGTCCCTTCGGAAGATCTACAAGTTCCCAAACTTGATCTGACTTCATAGACTCCATCTCCTCTTCCATCGCTTTCATTCATTTCTCCTTTGTCGGACAAGTCAGAGCTTCTTTAACATTTCTGGACTCTTCCTCATCAACAGGAGAAACATCTCCATTTTTTGGTGAAACAAAGAAGGCATGTCCTTCAATATCATAATGCCTCTTGGGCACATGTTTCCTAGAACTTTTCCGAGATAGCTGTTGATGGTCTTCTGTAGATAAAATGCATTCATTGGGAATCTCCTGATCCTCAATTGACAAATATCTATCAAGATCCACACCATCACCTAAACTACTACTCCCACTTGGATCTTGTATGTATTGGTTTTCTACTACCTCAAAAATAGGTTCGGCATCCCTGATACTAGAAAATTTAATTTCCAGAAAATAAGCATTACGTGATTCTGTCTCAGTTAAGCTACCATCCTGATCTCCTATGAACACGTAGCCCTTAGAATATTCGCAGAATCTTATGAAGATACACTTTTTACCTCTAGGACCTAACTTTCCATACTGACTTGATGAATTATGTAATAAGCTGCTAATCCCCAAGTTATAAGGTTACTTAAGTCAGGTTTTCTACCCGTCCAAAGTTCATATAGAGTCGAAGCAACTGATTTGGAAGGCAGACGATTAAGAACATAAGCTGCCGTAAGCAACGCATCTCCCTAAAAAGAGATCAGTAGATTAGCTTGTGCCATCATGGATCTCACCATCTCCAACAAAATCCTATTCCTTCTTTCAGCAACACCATTTTGTTGAGGCGTATTGATGAGAGTGGAAATTCATGTATTTTCGAGTTCAATTTAATACCTTTTTGAGTGTATAATTGCTATTATTTGCACATATATTAATACTTTGGACTATTATTGATTAAAAGGTGCTATTAAGGTATTTTATTGTGTTTTGATAGGAAATAGGATCAAAAGTGCAAGTGTGAAGAAAATGTGCAATTTATGCAATGATGATGAAAAATGCATGTCCAACTTCATAAATATTCTGTGTTCAATGTGAAGATCAAAACTAATGGTGTGCTACATGGTTGGAAATCCACTGAAGAGAGGGTCGTTTTGACGTAAAGAACATACAAATCAAGTTCCAAACGAGAAAGTTATGAGCTAAATGGTGACGCCGCGCGAGCTATGCCGAACAGAATTTATGTTCTATTTTCCATAGCTTGTTGCACATTCAAATCTTGGAGTTTTTATGAGTTCTTTATATTGATAGAAAGCCAAGGAAGTGAAGATCACGTGAGCATAAAAATCACTCAAAAAAGAGGCCGGATGAAGAAGTTATGAATGAATTACTGAAGCTGCTCAAAGGAAGATAAAAAAATTCGAAACTTCATTCATCTACCATGTGAAGCAAAGCATTCATCTACCATGTGAGATCAATTATTCATCTACCATGTGAAACCATGTTGTGACTATGGAGCATATGCAAATATGTTATTACTACATCTAAGCCACATGGGACACATGAAGCACCTAACATGCCATAGATTCTTCAAAACAAAGAAGACAAGGATGAAAGTGAGTGCAAAGATGATGGACAGCAAGACTAAATGGGAAATGGATGCATGTGGAGCTGCAATAATTGAACAAACAATGTGAAATGGAAGCATAGAGTAACATGGGCAGCCATGGAGGCATGTGATGTTGTTCTCCTTCCACAACTATAAATAGGGGCTGCATCAACATCCTACAATCATCCCACAACAATTCACATCATCCCCACAACATTCAAAACCATCATCCAACTTCACACAACCTTCACAACACATAAATAAGTGAGTAGAGGGAGTGGAGTTGAACTTGCAGCCTGCTGCAAGTGGAAGTAGCAGCAACAATCAGCTGCACACTTCCTCAACACATCACCATTTCTTTCATCCCTCCACCGGAGAGGCGAACGGATTTGCTACTTGGATCGGAGACGGAGATTCAAACGGAGAGTGTGATTGAAGAGACGGAGTCATCAAAACTGATTCCTTCTTTCTAGTTACTTATCTCTTGTTATTTAGCACTATGGTTAGGATTAATTACATATTCATGATGTGTTCTAACAACTCCATGGGCTAAATTCTTTGTTGGTGATGTTAGGGTGTTAAAACAATCTTGATTATGTGATTTAATTACTTTAGACTTGAATTGATTATCTTGCAAATGATTTATTTTCCTTATTGAAGATTTTATTTTGAAACTTCGTATTGTTATGAATTGGAATTTTGATCCCTTTAAAATTATCATTGAAGATAATAGGCGTCTTTATTCCTACATAATGATTATTGTTTCATGAGGCAAGTCTTAGGTGTATTGACCATTAAAGCCTAGACGTGTTTTGTGAGACATTCTTAGGTGTATTGACCATTAAAGCCTAAGAGTGTTAGACAATCAATTTGGAATATTAGTTACTTAGTAAAACATCATTATTAAGTAATTGGTAAAGAGAAAAAGAGTTAACGATCATGTACCTAGAAAGGGAAGTCTAGTGCTCTAGCCTTAATTGGAATTTAGCATGAAGTACCTATAGAGGGAGAGGTAGTTGATTTCTTATTGATCCAAGGATTTCCAATTCTTTATAAGTGTTAGATCTTACCTGATCAAGGTGATTTAACTAGGTTTAGTGATCCTCTTATAAACGTTTGCAAGTAATTAATTTGGGTCTAGATAAATTGGTCACATAATCAAGTTGTTTACCCTAGCATTACCAATTCTCAATCCTTGAACTCTTAAATCATTTCTCTCGTGTGTTGTTATTTACAAACTATTTTATTATTCAAATTATTTTATTCGTTAATCATTCTTTCAAAAAATCCCGAATTTGTCTTGCAATCAAATTATCGCATAAAATTACTTCTTAGATTTATAGCTATCATGTGGGAACGATATTTTACTTGGTCACTCGTACTACAATCGATCCCTTAAACTTGAGGGAGAAAGAAATAGCGATCACGTATAAGGAATGGTTAATTGTCGGATTATACCCTTTTCATTACAAAATTCCTTGAATTGTTCTGATAGATATTCACGTCCTCTATCAGTTCTTAAAACTTTGATAGATTTGTCCTTTTGATTTTCAACTTTACTCAAGAATCGTTTAAAACGATCCAATGCTTCAGACTTATGAGATATCAAATAGAAATATCCAAAACATGAATAATAATCAATGAACGTAATGAAATAGTGAGCTCCATGTCCTGCTCTCACATTTACAGGACCACATATATCGGAATGGATTACTTCTAATGGAGATTCAACTCTAATGGCGGCTTTACTAAAAGGTTTTCTAGTCATTTTTCCAGCAAGACAATGTTCGCATTTGGATAATTCAACTTTTGAAGAAAGACTCAACAATCCTTCTTTAACAATTCTATTCATCCTATCTTGCCCAATATGACCCACTCTAGCATGTCAAACATTATCATTCACATTTGCATTACTAGAAGAACAAGCATTTAGTAAATATGAATAATCATCATAATAACTAAAAGTCATTCTATTACAATTTAAAATCATAAAACCATAATTCATATGTCCAGATGCATAACAAGTATCATCAATGCTAATTACCACAAATTAACTAAAACTGAAATAGAGATTGGATTTCGCATGATTTCTGGAGCATAGAGAACATCATTAGAATAAAAGCCCGACCATTGTCAAGGTCTAGTTTGCAAGTCCCAAGTCCTTCGACTTCGACTCGAGCATTATTTCTCACATATATCCACCTAGTCCCCTTTGAAACATGATAAAAATCTACAAAAGCTACCATATCTCTCGTCACATGGTCCATTGCTCCTGAGTCTGTAATCCTCAATGGATAAGAATCAGTTAGCAAGACAGTACTTGAGACATTAATTTCGCACGAAATAGAATAAGATGAATCTACCTTGTCCCTCCTGGGCTTAGGACATTCACATGCAAAGTGACCAAGCTTACCACAATTGTAACATGGCATTTTGCTCTTATCTTTCTTATTCTTTTTTTATGCTTCTTTTTCTTCTTCTGTTCATCAGTTTTGGTCATTGGGTTGTTGTCATGCTTTTCACCATCAGATCGTTTCCCCTTTTTCCCCTTCTTTCAATTCATTTTCCTTTTGAAGCCCGAAGCTCCTTTGGAAGTAGAACCGGCATAGAAGGCCCCAGAAGTTGGCTTTGAGGCTCCAAGTCTCTCATCTTCTAATTCAACATGACGATCATCATCGTTGAAAGTTTTAATACTTTCATTATGAGTCAAGTTAACCTTCAGATATTCCCAACGATCAGGTAAAGAGCGGATCAGTGCTTGGATTTGTTGCTCATCAGAGAGAATGTGACCAACAGTCTTAAGTTCGATTATCATATTAGACATCTCTCTGAGATGTTGTCTAATGTTATGATCATATTTCTTTTTGTAGGTGTCGAACTTAATAGTCTCCTAAGCCTTGTAACAGATGTACCACCATACTTCTCACGTAGATACACCCAAATATCATGCGCGGTGGGATGTTGCTCTCATTCATGAATCATCGGATCGATTTTTGAGCTTACAAGGATACCACGTGCACGCATAGAAATCTTAAATCTTAACCGTTGATGAGATTTAGTTTAATTAAGGGTATAATGGGTATTTCAATCTTATATTTTGTACTTAGAAGTTATTTATTTTGGATAATGTACCAAGAATTAATTATATATAGAAAGAGTATATCTAATAGTAATACTTTCAAAAAAGTATTTACTTTTTAATATATAAAATTTTACTATTTTAATATCATATATATATATATATATTATATGAAGGTATATTAATAAAATACGAAAATAATAAAGAAATATAAATCTACACTTCATATATTATTATTTAATATTTTAAAATAAATCATTAATATTCATTATGTATATTTTAAATTAATATAAATGTAATAGAATTAATATAATATTAAAATAAACAAACATTTTAAATAAAAAATTGTTATTATATATTAAGTAAGCCACCATTTACTAGCGTGGTAAAACCTCTTAAATAAGGTGGCATCTTGTATTGTGGTGCGTGCTGTCAAGCCTGTTTTTTAATTGAAATACAGTGATTTAGTAGGGTGGCAATTCGTGCTATTGAGTTGGATTTCGTGTAGACAAAATAGTGGCACGACACAATAGGACAGACCCAAAAATGCCACAATAAAAAATGTTTCGACATGACACGAACACGAAAAATATCAGTTTGACACGACGCGATAACATCATGATAAGAAAATTTAAAAAAAAATTAAAAGTAATATTTCTTAAAAAATATATATTTTAAAATAATTAATGAGTATTTTTATTATAAATTTACCAAATTTTATATTTATATTGGTTGTTAATAGGTTAATGAGTCACAAAGATGACACAAAATTTTCGTGTACTTATCAGATTAATATGATAACGACACGGACCAAATAAACCAAATACTAACCCGTAATTATCGTATCGTGTCGGAAATTGCTTTACCCTTCTTAAACTATCACACTTTTGTTCCACCTTTTTTCATTAATAATGCTATTAATAATACTATTTAAATAAAAATAAATAATCAAATGAATAATTAATATACTTTTAAAATATATTCTTATAAATTATATATAATATTTTTAGGAGAGAAAATAAATAAATAAATATTAAACCCATCGTATTTTTAAAAAAAAATTGTGGTATGGAGGTATAATATATTATTATTATTATTATTATTATTATTATTATTATTAATTCTTTTGAAATACATTGTTAATTAATTTTGAATAAACATTAATAATGTTTGATATAAATTAACTTTTTGTTTAAGAATAATATTATAATATAATTTTACTCAATTAAAATATTTTTAAAATACATGAATTGATGTTGACATATGACTAATTATACTGTGCACCCGGGTGCACTCTATGATACGGTGCACCCATTTTAAAAAATGTATATAAATATGAACAAAAATGTATACAATTATGAACAAAAAAATATACAATTTAATTGTTAGTTTTTTTAATGAAAATTGAGTGCAAAAAAAAATATGTATACACTATTGAATAAAAAGTTATACACATATAAATGCTAATTTTTTTAATGAAAAACTTAGTGTGAAAAAACTATACAATTATTAAGAAATACATATACAAATAAAATAAAAACATATACAAAATAAAATAAAAATGTATACATATATGGATGCACCCTTACACCCTAATGCACCTAATATCAACCCTTGAAATATATACATTTTATTATTGAATGAGAATAAAAATTAAAACGGAACATACATTTTACTTAAAATTTATACTAAAACAAAATTAAAGTACATATAGTATATATATTTTTTAATAAGAAAAAAAAGTGCACAATGGATTATATTTAGTGATATAAGATAATAAAATATATTAGACTAAAATACATCATAATGAGCTACTTTTTACCTGCAACTTGGACGGATCTAAGTCATCTGTGAGCATGGGTCAGCCAAGAATCTCCCTAAAATTTTTACGGACTGACCTAAGTCATCTGTGAGCATGGGTCAGCCAAGAATCTCCCTAAAATTTTTACAGCTCGATTGATATGATTGAATGGAATAACGATGGAATGGAATGAACTTATGAATGGAATAGAGATGAGAAATAAATAATTATTACTATGATTGGTATTGTTCAGGAATTACTCAAGGAATAGAAAGATATATTTCTTAATTTGTTCTAATCTCATTAACAATATTTTTATAATAATAAATTAATTTATATAAAATCATTAAATTAATTAAAATGTTAATGAAGATTTTATATATTAATAATAATTATACAAAAATTAAATTTTTTTTAGTATTATCAAAATATAAATAAAGCATCTATGTATTAAAAAAATAATTAAAATCTCGATGAAGATTTTATATATTTTAATAATTATGTAATTAAAAAAATTAAACTAAATATAAATATAATTTTAATATTATTAAAATATAAATAAAAAATTATATATATTAAAATTTATCAACTTACGAAAAGAATTATAATTTATATTTTGTTACACACACACATATATATATCCAATTTAATTAATAATATTTTTTAATAAATAATTTAGTCATTTTTATTTTGAATAAATATTAAATTAATTTTAAATTTTTATTATATTTTTTAAGAATTTAATTTAATTTTACATTTTTTAATGAGATGAACATATAATTTTTTTATTTAAATTTTAAATAAATGATTTAATATTTTATTTTTTTATTGAATAATTTAATACCAATATTTTTAAGCAGAAAATATTAATTTATTTATAATTTTGGTAATTACATAATTTAATATGGTAAAAATTAAAAAATATTATTTACATCTTTTTATATTTCTTAGTTACATAAATTTGAAAAAATAAAATATAAAATTAATTCCAAATGGTGATGTAATGGTAATACCATGGGGTGGGATGAATCACCATTCACAAGTTTGAGGGAATGATGATTCCAAATGGAATCGAGATTCCCTTGAACATACCAATCGTGACATTTGGAATGAAAGTAGGAATAGTGGTTTCATTCCTAATCGATTCCAACCTACCAATTTTGCCATTATTAATTTTGGTATGAAATATTTTCGTTTTAATGAATTTATTTTATTTATTATTATTTATCATTGTATTATTCAACTCAGGTTATGTTGTCTTACGTATAAATAATAATAATAAATATTTTTATTCAAAGTAAAATAATTTAATTTAATTTATAATAAAAATTTCATAATATAAATATTAATTAAAAATAAATAATAAAATAATTAATAATTATATATTAAAGTTATATTCGAAATTAATAAATTTGAAAAGCTTATAAATATATTTAATGGTGAAAATATCTTTAATATACTAAAGGAGAGTTTAATTTTGATGAGGTGTTGCTTCCAGAATTTTTATTAATTTTTTAATTATTAATATTTATTTATTCATATTTTAAATTTAAAATTTAATGAAGATAGATATATGTATTTATTGAATATGATGTGATCAAATCAAAATTATTTTTCTACATCTATAAATATAGCTCTCTACTCACTTCAAACACACAAATTATTCTGAAGGTTTCTCATATCTTAAAGAATTAAGAATTGATGGTATGTGATTTTTTTAATTAATCTTATTATAATATTTTCTTTAGTTGATCAATTCCTTATAAATTTCTCTTAATATTTTTTTACCATTTCTTTTAAAACAATAATTTGTTTATTTGTTTATATTAATGCGTATATATTAATTTACGTTATTTATTAGAGTGAGGCTTGCGTGCGCCCTGGACCCTGGTGCACACCATGCGCTTTTAAAATTTAGTTTTTTTGATAAGGGTACGTTATTTTATTCTAAAAGGTATATACTTTAATTAATAAGGGTACACCATTTTGTTCTAAAGAGTATACATTTTTCATTAATATTTTTTTATTTTTCTTCAGAAAATAAAGGGTACACATCTTTATATTAAAGGATATACTACAATTTAACACAAAATTCTAAAAGCGCACGGAAAATGCTCCCTTTTACCTATTTATTATGTATATTGATTTTAATTTTTTTTAGGCTATTCATTTTTTCCTTATTTTTCGTAAATATTTTAAAAGAAACCCTCAAAATTTTTTATGAATTTTAAATCTCATGTTTATGAATTTCATTTATTTGAACCCTAAACTCTCTATTTCTTATAGAGATACTCTATTATGAGACGGGTTATTTGTAAGACGGGTGTGAGACGGGTCGACCCATCATTAAAGTATGCTTATTTGATAGATAAAGTATGCTTATTTGTAGTTAAAGTATGTCAATAATAAATCGAATCATAACACGCTAAAATCATACTTTAATGCATAATCCAGCATACTTTAGAAAACATACTTTAACAACCATTAAACATACTATATCTAAATAAGAGACATACTTTAACACGTCTCACAAACCGTCTCACATGAGTAGCGTCTCACAAGAGACTTTGACTTTCTTTTATATTTTGTTTATCATTATTAATACATTGATTTCTTTTGATTAATATGTAAACGGGTCAAATTTATTTATTATTTATTTATTTTAAATTTTATTAGTCAAATTTATGTGTGCATTTGTATTTTTTTTCTTTCAAATAATACATGTATTGATTTTTGTATGATTTTTTCTTAAATCGACCAATTCATATTTTTAATTTTTTTTCAATTTTTTTTGATTATCTATATTAATTTCTTTATATTTTTTTATTCAACAATCAAATATATACTATATCTTTCCATATCTTTTATCTTTTAAGTTTATATTTTAATTTATTTTAATTAATACGTATAATAAATTTATTTATTTTGAATTTTTTAGTCAAATTCATACGTAAATTTGTAACTTCCTTCTTTATTGTTTTATATATATTTTTTATATTCTTTTTAAATTATTTATTTTATTAGATATATATTATTAATTTTGTCGTAATATTTTCTTTAGTCGATAAATTCACATTTTTGTAACTATATTCTATTTATGCTATTAATCTAAAATTATTCTTAATTATATACATAAATTTTAATTTTAATTATTGTTAAGTTTTAATAATTATTGTATGAATATATCTTAATTAATAAATTTATTTTACTTAGTAGATGATATCTATTCATATAAATAATATATATACATACATATATATATATATATATATATATATATATATATATATATATATATATATATATATATATATATATATATATATATATATATATATAGCCTATGTATTTATTTAATATTATTAATATTATTTATTATTTGATTAAGAGATAAAGAGATTTAATAGTTAAAAATTTAAAATTAGATAAATACATAAATTTACTTTAACCTTCAATCATGTATATTTACTTAATATTATTTATATTATTTATTATTAGATTAAGACATTTACTAATTAAAATTAAAATTTAATAATAAATACATAAAATTACTTTAACATTCGAACACGGATTTGATAAGATTAAAAAAAAATCAATTTATATATAAATACATTAATTTATCCCACACATGAAATTATTCATCATAATAAACAATTTTTTTTAAAGTTTTAAAGAAATGTATTTGTTTCTCTTTTTTTAATTTCTATTGATTAATAATATGTTGTCTCTTTTATATTTTTTTAAAATTTCTTTGATTATCTTTTTTTCTTTTTATAATTTCTTTTTATTTTAATTCTATTTTCTTAAAAAAAATTATTAGTACGAAAATTAAATTTGTCTTTTTTATTTTTTTAATTATCAAATTTACCATTTTTTAAATTAATGTTGTTATGGTTTTTTTTTTCTTTTCTTATTTCTTTAAATTGATTTATAATAAATTTTTTTATTAATATATATAATAATTTTTTTATAATTCTTTAATGATTAAATATACATATATTTTTGGCAATTTATTGGGTGCAACTGGGTGCAAGGTTGCACCCGGATCTGACCCGTTTTCTTGATCCATCATATATATACTATTTTTAACCCATTTTCATTCTTCAGCCCACATCACTCTCTTTCTTCAAATCCCCTCTGAAACCCTAGCTCACGACACTCTCTTTCTTCTTCCTTTCTTTCTCTCTGGTAATCCTAGTTTCCTCCCGCTCTCTCTATTTCTCTCTTCATCTCTATCACCTGTACGAATTGCAGTTGAAGTATTTCTGTATCTGTTCTTCGATAATCTACGGTAAGTATTTATCTTTTTTTTTCGAGTTTCAATTTCTGTTTGATTTTTACGTTTTTTGTTCAATCGGTGATTATGTAGGTTTTTTCCACTCCAGTGTGTTCATGTGTGATTAAACCCTCTATCCCTATTTCGTGTAAGGTATATATGAGTTATTTGATGATTTTTGATTAGCAACACTCGCAATTTAATTTGTGGTCGACGTTTGTCCCTTACGTTCCACAAACTATCTTGCTTGGCTTGATTTCCTTTATTACTGCAGTGTTTTATGTTCTTATGGTAAACATGATTCAATTTCTGCCTGAGTGCATAAAATCCATTAGGATCCACTTCGATTGATGTCTTATGAATTAGTTATGGTTTGATGGCATTAAGATATTTAACTTCTTAGTTAACCATTTGAAGTCCCTTCATTATATTACTGTTCAATTCAAAAAAATCTTCGATCCAAACACAATATGAAGTGTACTAACATTTAAATTGAGAAACTAACACATGTTTATATTAGTTCACAAGCTAAGATCGATATTGAGACTTGGAATGACAATTGTGCATGTCAAATAGAGTTATTCCCAGTATGTGCATACATGAACTTTAGTAGTTGATTTAAACTAGTAAATTAGCTTAATCTTGAAGGTTATATTACTGTACATGTTTTGTGGTTTGTCTAATTGATACAGGATTTCAATTCTACTTGATTTTTTTTTTCTCTGATGTATTAATTGCATTTTTTGTGTGTAAATTCATACTTTGACATAATTATGTACAGTTTTAAATTATCATTTAGGATTAATAACACTCATGACTAAAATTAGTTATTTTATGATTTGTGATTAGCAACACTCACAATTTAATTTGTGATCATTTCAACCAACTGAACATTCAAGTAAACTGTGCAGTTTTGTAGTTTGTCTAATTGATCCTGGATTTCAATTCCACTTAGTTTTTCTATTTGATTTCTCTGATGTATTGATTGCATTTTTTGTGTGTAAATTTTGTATTCATGAAATTATTAATTGATGTGATTTACAGATAAAATCCCTTGTATTTCGGCCCAAAATTGAGTTCCTCTGATGTGATTTACAGATGAAATTTCTTGTATTAGCAACATATGAAATTATTAATTGATGTGATTCCTCCGGTGATTTACAGAAGCAGTATTTCGAAGTTCTTGTAAATTTTAAAGATTTATGAAATTATCCTACAGCAGGAATTTCTTTTGATTATTTTTTATTTGTGAGTTACAGATGCAAAAAGGTTGATTGGAAGGAGGTTTACTGATGCTGTTGTGCAGAGTAATATTAAAATGTGGTCCTTCAAGGTTATTGCTGTACCAGCTGACAAGCCCATGATTGTCATGAGCTACAAGGGTGAAGATAAGTAATTTGCTGTTGAGGAAATATCTTCCATAGTTTTGATGAAAATGAGGGAAATTATTGAGGCATATCTTGAGTCAGCAATCAAGAATGATGTGGTCACTGTCCCTGCATGCTTCAACGACTCTCAGCGTCAAGCTACCAAGGATGCTGGTGTCATTGCTGGTCTAAATGTGATGAGGATCATCAATGAGCCCACAGCTGCTATTGCTTATGGTCTTTATAAGAAAGCGATCAGGATTGGCGAGAAGAATGTCTTGATTTCTTTATATTACAGGAGTTAGTTAGTTTATGTTCAAATGGAAGAATACATAAAAGTTTTAAGGGCAAATGTTATCCATATTATTTGCCTTTTATCAATTGTGATCAACATATGCATCTTTTCCTATTATTGGAATCGTTTTAAGTTTTTTCATTTTTGCTTGTAAATAAATGAATTTCATTTATCTTCATTATTTGGGACAACTTAATCTTGACCTATCTTGTCTCTATACATCTTCTTCTATTTAGAAACTTAGTTATTAGGGGAGATTCATGTGAAATCGTAGAATTACTCTTTATAAAATAAATAAAATAAATCGTAGAATTAATAAAAATATATAGTAATAATTTTAATATCTATATTTGTACAAATGTGAATTTCAAGATCACTAAGATTAATTACTTTTCACTATTAAATTGAAGGAAAAAAGAAAAGAGAAACATAGTCAAGTAGCTAGACACCACCATGCCCTCAATCAAAGGCACCTTCCACTTCATCGCCGCCTTCCTCCTCCTCCTCCTCGTCCCATCTACCCATGCGGGGTTAAAGTCCAATACCATCCAAGTGGTTGTAACCAACAATCATACCACCTACCTCAGCATCTGTCGTTTCTCATTCAAAGAAGACATCAAGTTTGACGTGAAACACTTGCCAAAAAATGATAAGTACATATTTAATGTGACGACGAGTGCCATATATCCATCATCTACCGTGTTCAACTGCTCCACCAACATGGGTACAGAAGTCAATGTTCCTAACAGTGAAATTCATTAATAAACCTATATACAATTAACGGATAAAATATATACAGTAAAGAAAAATCCATCGCATCAAATGCCTATCATGCCCACATACAATTCATATCATACATATACACAATTAACGGGAAAACATATACAATTAAAATAATCCACTATACTAATCATGTTCATGTACAATTCAGACCATACTTGTATACAATTAACGGAGAAAACATATATAGTAAAGAAAAATCTATCGCATCAAATGCCTATTATGCCCACATACAATTCAGACTATACGTATACACAATTAACGGGGAAAAATATATAATTAAAATAATCCACCATACAAATCATGTCCATGTACAATTCAGACCACACTTATATACAATTAACTGAGAAAACATATACAATTAAAATAATCCAACATACAAATCATGCTGATGTACAATTCAGACCCTACCTATATACAATTAACAGAGAAAATATATACAGTAAAGAGAATACCTTCAGTCTCCACTCCTGGTGTGTTGTTGCAAAATAAGCTATCATGTACTTCAAATAGACAACTGAAATCTAATACATCATCTTCAGTTGATGAGAAACATTGGCTAATGTCTGTTTAACACGAACTCATTATTTATGTAGTCTAAATATTAAATAAATTAATGGCAGGTGTAAATAAAATTTTAGGTAGAGGAGTCATACTTTGATTTTCTATAATGTCCATCTTTAGAGATATGCTTAATAGATTCACACTTGAAGTATATTTAAAGATACCCTGTGATTTAATATACAATTAATGGAGAAAACATATCGAATTAAAATAATCCAACATACATATCATGACCATGTATAATTCAGACCATACTTATATACAATTAACTGCTAAAACATATACAGTAAAGAAAAATCCATCATATCGAATGCATAATGCTACCGAGATACCTATCATGACCACATACAATTCAGAACATACCTATATACAGTTAATGAAAAAACACATACAATTAAAATAATTCACTACATAAATAATGACCATGTACAAATCAGACCATACATATATACAATTAACAGAGAAAACATATACAGTAAAAAAAAATCCATTACATCGAATGTACAATACTACAAAGATGCCTATCATGACCACTTCAATTCAAAACATACTTATATACAATTAAAATAATTCACCATACAAATCATGACCATGTACAAATCAGACCATACCTATATACAATTAATAGGGAAAACATATACAATTAACAGATAAAACATATACAATTAAAATAATCCAATATATGTTGAAGCTAAGAATATCAAACGTATTTTGAGTGCAAAATCAGGAACTGAAGAAATGTATATTTCAGAATAATACGCACATTACCTATAAATAAGCAAAAACTTCCTCATTTGCGTATGATTTAGATTTAATTGGAACATTGGTTTTAATTAACAAAGAGAAACAACGAATTGAATCTCCAAAAGAAGTAGAAAATGTCATCACACTCACAGCTGCCCGCTTAGAAGAGCCACTCGCTCTCTGATGAAACAAATCAAAATCAGTCACAAATAATGACTGAAACAAGCGAAAAACACTAAAAACTAACCAAAAAGTTAATTCATAGCGGTGAAATCGTAAGATGAATCAAGGATGAAGCTAAAATTTCACAATCACAAAAACTAACCGAATGTGATGGAGAATGCACTGAGAGGTCACATGCTTCGCCACCTTCACAATGCTTCGGCGGCGCGGCGGACAACTACAACCACGCGGTGGAATCTGGCAGCGCAGCGGAATTCGCAGATCAGTAGCGGCGAAATCGTAGGGCAGCAGCGTCGAAATTGTTGAGAGAATCGTAGTGGTGTGAGATTGATTTGTAGGAGGATTGAGAGCGTCAAAATCGTTGAGAGAATTGTAGGATGATTGAAATTAATTTGCAGGGAGAGAGAATCGTATCAAAGAGAGATAGTAGGAATAATTGTTATGCTGAAATTTTAGGTTTTATATGACCCATTTTAAAATGGGTCCTACCCAGTGCACAATTAAAATTGAGAAATTGGGTGCACCTAATATACACTCTATATTTTTTATTAATTTCATTATGTTTTTTTATATTTTTAAAAAAAAATATTTATTTTTTATTTTTATTAGTGTGAATATTAAATTTATCTCTTATTATATTTTTTTGATTAAAACATATATTAATTGTTATAACTTTTTCATGAACGATAATTTTTTTTTATTTTATAAGTTTTATTAATTAATTTTGTTATAATATTTATTTTAACATATATTAAACGTGAGTTTTTTTTTCATTTTATTAATTTATATTAATTTTATTATAATATTTTTATTATTCAAATATAAATTTTTTTTTATTAATTTGGTCTTAATTTTTTTAATAAAAATTAATATATATTAAATTTACTTTCATTTTTTAATAATATATATTGAATTCGTTATAATATTTTTTTCTTCATCAATAATTTTACTTCTTTTAATTTTTATGTTTCTTTTTTAATAATTTATCGTTACCTTTTTTTATAAATTATTTTTTATTTTGATAATTGATGAGTGATATTTTCACCTAGATTTTAGTGTCTTTTTATATGTGTTTTCGTATATTTTTATCCGTATTTTATGTGTTATTTGGTTGTGTTTTGTGTTTTTATGGAAATGTGTGTGAATGAGCTTAAACCTATAATTTTCACTTTTTATTTGATGCTAGATATGATAAGGAAGACGTAGGAAAAAGCGAATCTCAATTCGGAGTTGAAACGAAGGAGAACGAGCCAAAACAGTGAAGAAAAACAGGAGCCAGCACCAACACGGGCAGTGTAGCCAATACGGCCCTGTAA
This sequence comes from Pogostemon cablin, assembly GCA_023678885.1. NCBI lineage: Eukaryota > Viridiplantae > Streptophyta > Magnoliopsida > Lamiales > Lamiaceae > Pogostemon > Pogostemon cablin. The sequence continues at coordinate 20,537,203 of CM042979.1, read as the reverse complement.
GAGATGGCCGTGCGGCGACACTAGTTTGTTCAACACGGGCACTTTAAGGCCGTGTCCAGTCACACGAGTCGTGTTGGCAGCACGAGCCATGTCATCAACACGGCCCTGTAAGCAGAGGCCGTGTGCCGACATCAGAAGACACAACACGGCCACCTTATGGCCGTGTTACCGAGCACGACTCGTGCTGTGTAAATTCCTGGAAAAAAAATCAGAATCCTTCTAGAAGCCTCCCAAGGGGTATAAATACCCAATACTTCAATATGTGAGAAGAGATCCAAAATTCCACCTTCCCCACACACCATTTCCTCCATTTTTCACTTTCATCTTCATCCATTCACCATCCTTTGGATCTACAATCATCCAACCATCAAAATCATCATCCAATTGAAGAAAAGAAGCAAGGAAGAGAGGAAGATAACAAGGGAAGGAAGGAAATCACCATTGAAGTGACATCAAGGGAGTTTCCATTCATTTCTTGTATTAAACCTCATAGTTTCATCATGTTTTGTAAGGATCTTAATGTCTATGTTCATTTCCTTCTTAATATGGTAGGCTAATCTCCCTTGTGAGATTAGCAACATGATAGTTGTTGGATAATTTTGGGGATTTGTGTATTTAAATTCATATGTTGATTGGATCTATGATTTTCTACCATTGATTATTAATTGCTTGAATTGTATTGATGTTTTGTGTGTTTAATTATTTTAAGCATGTGATTAGATTGAGAAGTCAATTGCATATTTAGGATAATTAAGTGAATCATTTCATCAAACACTTCATGTGCATTATAGATTGTGAAGAGATTGAGAAGTCCTTCATAGTTTAGAATCTTTTGGTAGGACATGTGATTGGTTTGATCGAGAGATTGATTAATTGTGTGAAGAGACTCTCATTTAAGCTTAGTACCTAGTTGGAATTGTTTAAGTGAGAACCAATCCATTGAGCTATTTGATATCCATATCCTATTCATTCCGAGAGGGAGTTTAGGTGATCTTAGTGTTGGCCCTTAGTCTTCAATCCATGATACATATGAATTTGATACATAATTCCTAGAATTTCCACTTCTTAATTGTTGTTAATCTCACTTTTAATCAATTTGGTAAACCACTTTCCATCATCATCTTGTTCGTTTGATCATTGATTGCATTAGATTACTTGTCATTTATTTGTTTACAACCAATCCTATTGATGATTCGTCTCTATAAAATTACAACAAACGTGAGATCGCTTAAGCACTAGTGCCTACCTCCCTTGGGTTCGATAATTTCTTGAATTGGTCATTCTCCACTAAATTATGACTAATCAAATGGCGCTGTTGCCGGGAAGGCAACGGTTGCTAGTAGCTTGAAGAAGGATCGTTTGATGTAATCTTAATAGAGACATTTTTTTTATTTCTATTTTATTTGTTTACTTATTTTTGCTTTGTGAAAATTTGTTCTAATTTCTCTTATCTTGAAGGTGTATGCAAACGAGGTCAAAAGGGAAGCAAGTCGAACCAATTAATCTAGAGCTTGAAAACACTTTGAGGAGAAGGAGAAGAGAGAACAAAACCAAAAATAGTGATTTTATGGAGAATTTTCAAGAAGATAATCGCGTGGAGATAGAGCATGATGGGGAAGGAGGACACAATATGAACGTGCATGACAACGCACCTCAATTCAATGCAAATCTTCCTCAACAAGCCTATCAAAATCATGGAGCTATGAACAACCAAGTTTTCTTCAACAAATGGTGCAACAAGTTATAAGGCAACAAGGCTTTCAACAAGCTTATGCTCCTCCACAATAAGCTTATGTGCCACCACCTCCACCTCCGGTGCAACATGGAATGCAAAATGATCAAAGGGTGATCCGGGATTTCTTCATGCCGAGGACAATGCCACAAATGATGGGACCACCAATTCATGCCAACAACTTTGAATTTAAAATGGGCTTGATTTCATTGGTGAGAGAGCAACAATTTAGTGGAACCCCGAATGAAGATCCTAATGCTCATCTAGCCCAATTTGTGGAGATTGCCAACACCGTGAAGATGAATGGGGTGAGTGAAGATTGCATCAAGATGAGGTTATTCCCATTTTCTTTAAAGGATAGAGCAAGAACATGGTTATCTACCATTACTCCCGGTACGTGCAATACTTGGGACGAGCTAGCACAATTGTTTTTGAACAAATACTTCCCACCTTCCAAGACGCTTCAAATGAAGAGCTTGATCACTCAATTCAAGCAAATGCCTCAAGAGAGTTTTTATGAAGCGTAGGAAAGGTTTAAGGATATGCTACGCAAGTGTCCACAACATGGTTTCCCGGAGAATCAACAAGTTGGATTTTTTCTATCAAGGACTTGTGAATGGGCAAAGAGTACTTGTTGATGCTTCGGCGGGTGGATCTGTACTTGGAGTAACTCCGGAAAGGGCCATAAAAATTTTTGAAGAGATTGCTACAAATGTGTACCAATGGCCATCGGAGAGGGTAAGTGGATGCTATGGATTTGAAAGTTTTGATCAAGGGCAACAATATAATGTGAAGAGTGTAACTGTTGAACCAAGTATGCCAAGCATGGAAAAGATAGTGGCGGAGGTCATGAAGCAAATAAGCTTGAATCAAAGTGTGAACAATCAAGGAGTGAATATGGTTGAGGGGCTACAAGTCGAGCAAGGTGTGCTACCTCCGAATGCTGTGGATGGTGAACAATGGGCCAACTCTATGCCACGTGTTGAGGATGTGTCGTACATGCAAGGAAGAAACTACCAAGGGAATTACCAAAATAATTTCCAAGGTAGTTTCAACCAAAGTCAAGGAAGCTATCCACCAAGGCAAGGGGGTTTCAATGGTCAAAGTAGCGGAAGCTCATACCCACAACAACAAAGGCAAAGCAACTTCTCCTACTCAAACCCGAGCAATGCGGTTGCTTATCCTCCGGGATATCAACCGGGGGATAAGGCACCAAACAATGAGGGGAGAGCATCTATTGATGAGCTACTTGAACAAATGATTGCCTCAAACAAAGCTAGAGACGAAGCTAATGAAAGAAGATTCAAAGCTTTTGAGGAAAATAATGAAAGAAGATTAAAAGCTATTGAGGAAAATAGTGATAGAAGATGCAAAGCTTTGGAGTATAATGTTGGACAAATGGCAAGTTCATTGAGTGCTCAACAAAAAGGAAAGTTTTCAGCCACAACCAAGGTTAATCCGAAAGCTCAATGTTTATTTGTTGAAACGGAAGAGGAAAGAAAGGTTGAAGAAGGGTTGGTGGAAAGCAAGGTTGTTGAAGAAATGAAAGAAGAGCAAAAGCCTATATGGATACCTAAGTGGAAAAGGGTGCAAGAGGAAAAGAAAGTGGAAGAAAAGGGTAAAGAAGAGGAGTACAAACGTGATTATTGGGGTATTCCGATCACTCCATTCCCTATTCCCTATCCACAAATGTTTGTAAAAGAGGAGAAGAAAAAGGAGTTTGAGGAGTATGTGAAAGAGCTCAAGAAAAAGTATGAGAAAAAAAGAAAAGAAGAGCAACCCGAAGCAAGTGGATCAATGCAAAAAGGGGGGCCTACAAAAGTTGGTGATCCGGGGAAGTTCATAATCCCTTGTGATTTTAAAAAGAAAGGTACCCTTGATGCATTGTGTGACTTGGGGGCAAGCGTTAACGTGATGTCTCATGCCACGTTCAAAGACCTTGCAATTGGAAAGCTAAAGCCTACTACTATCCGTCTTGAAGTTGTCAATGGTGAGGTTGTGAAGCCACTAGGAATTGTTGAAGACGTGGAGGTAAAGGTGAAGGGGCTAGCTTTCCCGGTCGACTTCATGATTTTGGAAGTGAAGGCGGACCCCAAAGTTCCACTCATTTTGGGAAGGCCATTTCTAGCTACGGGAAGAACAAGAATTGATGTTGGTAGAGAAGAGTTATCCTTGAGCTCAAAAGGAAAGAGTGTCACGTTCATGTGCAAGAAGGAAAAAGGAGCCAAGTCTCACTTAAAGCCTCCAGATGATTTCAATGATCATGATTCTCTTCTCTTTGACAATTTAAATTCTTTTCTTCATGATTATATGAAATTGTCAAATGCTAACTTGTCTTCTTGTGATGTTGATAGAAAGAAAGCTCCGAACCTCGATTGGAAACTTGACAAAGGAGAAAGAGGAAGTCCACTAGAATCACTTCTTGATGATGATTTGATGCTGGTGAGCAAGAATGGAGAGGTTGAGCTAGTGGACAAGAAGAAGGCCAAGCTAATGTTCAAAGTGAGGATGCGAGGAGAAAGTGGGATGGACTATCCTTTGGTCCAATGATCGTAAAATTCCGTCCAGCTTGAAGACGTTAAACTTAGCGCTAAATGGGAGGCAACCCATTCTTTTGTTATTTTGATGTTTTGTTTTTGTTGATTTTGGTCTTGTAGGTGGATTTTGCTTGTGAGAAAAATGCATGTTGAAGAAAGGAAAAGTGCTTCATGGATTTGAGTAAAAATATCTCCATTTGTTGCAAACTTAATTCTCGACTCTTGCCTCGAGTCAAGTTTGGGGGGAAAGTGCATGGTGAACATAGCTTGAGTCGTGTGGATGCGTTTACTTCTCCACAAGAAGATCATCAATGGAAACTACAAGTGTAAGTCCCACCACTTTTTGCAAAACTTAATTCTCACCTCTTAGTTCGATTTAAGTTTGGGGGGAGAGTACGTGGTGTGACTCACCACTTAAGTGTGTTTGATATGATGATATTGATGATGATAGGTCTTCTTGTAAAATTCACTCAATATGATGATAGGTCTTCTTGTAAAATTCACTCAATTTTAAAATTTTCTCATGAGTTTGGTATGATTGGTGGTGTTGAAGTGCATGTGAATCCATATTTTTAAGGCAATTGTTGAGCTAATGGTGTTGTATGAGTTTTGAGTATGAATGAAGGGTATTGGAAGCACGAATGGAGTGTGGAGCGAACGCTTTCCTTACCAAATGTCTATTGAGGGAGTACTCTACACCTTATCATTTTTAATTGATTTTGATTTGAATTGAATGGATTAGCATGTTACTTCATGTGTTATGATTTTGGGATGTTTATTTTCGTAATTTAGGATTTCCTTTTCAATAAAAGTTGGGATGATTGTGAGCTTACATTGATTATGGATGTTATGAATGTGTGCTTCATTGTTTTATGATGGTGATTTTTATTCTTGCATGTTATGTGTTTTTTTTTGTTTTATTTCTTGTTTGTTGAGTCTTTATTTTATGTTTTGGGTGTTTTCTTATTTTTGTCTTGGTATGTTTGGTGGTTTGTTTTGGGATGTTGTGAGTCATTTTTGAACATGAGTGGTGATATGTTGTGGTAGTAAGTGATGACAAGTTATGATTAAGAATCTCTACACTTTCGAATTGTGACATGTTTTATTTAACTTGTTCAATTTTGAGATGAATGTGGTGCAATAAGTTTCTTAAGGTCCGAGCACAAGCTTGTGAGCATTTGAGCCTCAACCGTGCATACATGATTTTTTCTTCATGAGTGGATTGGTTGTGTTTGATAAGCTAGAACTTGCTCAAGGACTATAGGAACGAGCCCGATTTGTGGAGCTTAGTGACATGATCTAAGGCCATCCTTGTTATTATAATCATTACCGTATATTTCCCTACCATGAATATCATCCCTAGTCAACCACTTTGAGCCTTAAAGCCTATTTATTGTGATATAAGCACATTACAAGCCATGATTACCCACTTAAGCCTTATATATACCATTTGTGTGGGTGATTGAGGAGATGGTAACTAGAAAGGTTTGATAAGGAAGAAAAAGAAAAAAAGGAAATGGTAAACAAGCAAGAAAAAAGATGAAAAAGAGCACAAGAAAGAATGGACATGCAACCTCAAAATAAGAAAATGAGCAAAGCAATAACAATATGCTCAAGTACTTAAAAGTTCAAAGAAGGAAGCATGCATTAAAAGAAGCTCAAAATCTAAGGAAAGTTGATGATTAGTGCTTGTGATTACCAAAGTTGAGAAAGGAAGAAAGAAAAGTGGAGAAGTTGAGGAAGTTGATCATCTCTTCGATTACTTACACTTGTTAGTCACTATTATCCATACTCTTCCTACCCTACCAAAGAGCCTATCATTACATCCCAATTAAAGACCTTTTTGATCATTAATTTAAACTTTGGTGGTTTGTGAATATAGTCCACGAGCAAGCTTATAGTGAGTCGAGCCAATCGATTGATGAGTGTTGTTTTACCCTACTTTAAAGAGAGTTGAGTGAAATTGATATCTATGTGAGGCTTGGACTAAAAAGGGACTGTATTACACTATCATTTTCTTTAGATTGAACTTGTTAATTCTTCATGTCATGAATCTAATGTTGTAGGATGACTTAGCATAAATTGTGATTCTTATTATTATTGATGTGTTGTTACTTATGTTCGTTTAGTCTTTTCCTAGGTGAAAATCACTCTCCTTGGTTTATCATTTTCGTTGTGCGGGGACGCACAACACTTTAAGTTTGGGGGTGTGATGAGTGATATTTTCACCTAGATTTTAGTGTCTTTTTATATGTGTTTTCGTATATTTTTATCCGTATTTTATGTGTTATTTGGTTGTGTTTTGTATTTTTATGGAAATGTGTGTGAATGAGCTTAAACCTATAATTTTTACTTTTTATTTGATGCTAGATATGATAAGGAAGACGTAGGAAAAAGCGGATCTCAATTCGGAGTTGAAACGAAGGAGAACGAGCCAAAACAGTGAAGAAAAACAGGAGCCAGCACCAACAAGGGCCGTGTAGCCAATACGGCCCTATAAGAGATGGCCGTGCGGCGACACCAGTTTGTTCAACATGGGCACTTTAAGGCCGTGTCCAGTCACACGAGTCGTGTTGGCAGCACGAGCCGTGTCATCAACACGGCCCTGTAAGCAGAGGCCGTGTGCCGACATCAGAAGACACAACACGGCCACCTTATGGCCGTGTTACCGAGCACGACTCGTGCTGTGTAAATTCCTGGAAAAAAAATCAGAATCCTTCTAGAAGCCTCCCAAGGGGTATAAATACCCAATACTTCAATATGTGAGAAGAGATCCGAAATTCCACCTTCCCCACACACCTCACACACCATTTCCTCCATTTTTCACCTTCATCTTCATCCATTCACCATCCTTTGGATTTATAATCATCCAACCATCAAAATCATCATCCAATTGAAGAAAAGAAGCAAGGAAGAGAGGAAGATAACAAGGGAAGGAAGAAAATCACCATTGAAGTGACATCAAGGGAGTTTCCATTCATTTCTTGTATTAAACCTCATAGTTTCATCATGTTTTGTAAGGATCTTAATGTCTATGTTCATTTCCTTCTTAATATGGTAGGCTAATCTCCCTTGTGAGATTAGCAACATGATAGTTGTTGGATAATTTTGGGGATTTGTGTATTTAAATTCATATGTTGATTGGATCTATGATTTTCTACCATTGATTATTAATTGCTTGAATTGTATTGATGCTTTGTGTGTTTAATTATTTTAAGCATGTGATTAGATTGAGAAGTCAATTTCATATTTAGGATAATTAAGTGAATCATTTCATCAAACACTTCATGTGCATTATAGATTGTGAAGAGATTGAGAAGTCCTTCATAGTTTAGAACCCTTTGGTAGGACATGTGATTGGTTTGATCGAGAGATTGATTAATTGTGTGAAGGGACTCTCATTTAAGCTTAGTACCTAGTTGGAATTGTTTAAGTGAGAACCAATCCATTGAGCTATTTGATATCCATATCCTATTCATTCCGAGAGGGAGTTTAGGTGATCTTAGTGTTGGCCCTTAGTCTTCAATCCATAATACATATGAATTTGATACATAATTCCTAGAATTTTCACTTCTTAATTGTTGTTAATCTCACTTTTAATCAATTTGGTAAACCACTTTCCATCATCATCTTGTTCGTTTGATCATTGATTGCATTAGATTACTTGTCATTTATTTGTTTACAACCAATCCTATTGATGATTCGTCGCTATAAAATTACAACAAACGTGAGATCGCTTAAGCACTAGTGCCTACCTCCCTTGGGTTCGATAATTTCTTGAATTGGTCATTCTCCACTAAATTATGACTAATCAATAATTTATTAATATGTAAATTGAGTTTATCTATTTCTATTTCTTTAGATTAAAATATACGGTATTAATTTATTTTATAATATTTTCTTTGCTATCAATTTTTTTCTTTTTATTTTTTATTAATTAGTTCTTTTTTTAATTTCTTTTGATAAATACATATTTTATTTTATTATAATTTATTTTATTATATAATTTAATGTTCCGCGTAATACGCGGGTTTTGTACTAGTGTAATTGTATAAAGGAAAGTTTTCATATAAGGATGTCTCAATTTTGGGCTTTATTTTAGAGATGTCTCATGTGAAGGATTAATTTTTTCTCAAATTAAGGCTTGTAGTAATTTTTTTTTGTGAATTCAATACGTATTATAGAAAAATATAAAACATTAATAAAATAACATATATTTAATTTTATGATTTGATTTAAAGGTGTATAATAATAATTTTAAATTATCTTGTATGATTTGAAATGAAAAAAAATTTATAGTAAATCTTGAAATGAAAATAAAATATAAATCAAGTTTTAATTTGAAAAAAAATTAAATTAAAATCTTAATTTTAAACACATATAAAATTAAGTTTTAATTTGAAAACTAAATTATAATATAGGTGGTCGTAAGAGGTGTGTATGTGTACCAAATATTAAGAAATTTTAACATTTAATGGCAATGAGATGACTGCAGAGTTATTAAACTAACCTTAGAGCTGATTCAAGAACTACTCGTTCGAGCAAGTCTCATTAAGAAAACGATATAAGCATATCGAGCCAATTTTTAATATATTATATATTTATTATATTTAATTATTATTATAGGATCAATAAATAGTAGGTACAAAACATTTTTAAGTATTATTAAACGATACATTCACTTTAGAAAATTACTCATAAATATAAAATTTTATTTTGTTTTACCCATAATATCCATATCCATCTGAACACTAGTGTGCATCGTTAAGAGAGAATAAAAAAGCCCGATTAAGTTATTGTAGTAGTGTACATTGCTATGCATCCTTGTGAGATAAATAAATTCGTGACAGAGAAACAAAGATAAACTATTAAAATCGCCATTGAAAAGTACACGATGATGTACACCAGTGTAATCTGGCCAGAAGAAAGAACACACCATTAAATTCCCCCACAATAAGAACCCCATTAAACTTTCACTTTAACGTACATTAGAGTGAAATTTAGAGAGAGAAATATAAGATATTGAATCGCGATTGAAGAATGAACGCTGATATATATCAGTGTGCAATCTGGACAGAGGAAAGAACACGTCAATAAATTCCCCCAAAATAAAAAACCTATTAAATTTTTACTTTATTGTACATTAGCGTGCAAGTCGAAGTAAGAAATAGAAGATAGGGGTAGTTCTTGAAATCTCTCCTTAAAGCGCGATTGAAGAGTACACATAGTATTGCTAAAAAATAAATTACGCCTTATGTATCTATTAGTAATTATATTAGATCAATGTATTTATTAATAATTACACTATACAAACGCGTATCTATCAGCAATAATCTCATTATTATATTTATATATATTATTATAATTAAATATTATTTATTATTAATATAATTATTATTTATGAAATAATTTAATTGGATAACATGTATTTTTCTTATCACTTTTATTTATTTGACGCATTTTGAAATAATTCGAATAGATGAACATCACTTTTACTTGGTTATGTATCACTTTTTATTAAAAAATTTATCACTTTTTTTTTAGACCTATGATTTATAAGTGAAATAATTTCATATACGGGTTAATTACATTAAAAGTTCTAACCTTTTCGCTGATTGCGGATTATTCCAAACTTTTGAATATTTACAAATAAACACTCGACCTTAAACCCATATTGCAAATCAAGTCACCGGGAAACTGGAGGCTGCCCGATGCTGCGTGTCAAACATTACATCTTTTGACCCAATCCTAATTGGAAAAAACGTCGATATTTTTATCCCAAATCCTAATCTGGTTTCAAGAAATCATCGTTCTTCTCTCGTCTTTGTTTCTCATCAAAGTATACGAAATGGGCCGCTGAAATACAGAGGTGTTCGTCAAAGACCATGGGGCAAATGGGCAGTCGAGATACGTGATCCCTACAAGGTGGCGCACGTTTGGCTTCGCTTATTCGACATCGCTGAGGACACCGCTAGAGGCTACGACGAGGCGGCACTACGCTTCCACGACAGCAAAGCCTAACTCAACTTCCCGGAGAACGTCATGCTCCTCACTATCCACCTCCCTCATCTTCTCATCCCTATCACCAGATCATCCGTACTTCCGATCACAATAGCATCGTCGCCAGCGCTGTCTCAACTTCGTCGCCGCCCATCGTCCACAATGAACTCCAGCAACTAGAAATTAATTTCAGTAACGTTTACAGTTCATCCATCTCGCAATCTCCAGGAATTATGATGACTCTTGATAATTTACAGAGAGCTGGTGGCGATGGTGGTGGTTCCGCCGGTTTCTTGGATGGAATAATGGGTTATAATTCATCGGTTTTTCGGTGGGTTTCCGTCGACTACAAGAAACTGTCGGATTATCAACGGATTTACCGACGAAGAAAACCATCGGTAATTACAGACGGTTTATCGACGTTTTAATGATTTAATATGATTTATTTTTAAAAAAATCATCAATAGGAATTTTCGACGTTTTTGCGATGGATTACCAACGAAATTAGCAACGAAAACTTTCCGTCAGTAAATATATAAAATTTTGTTTAAAAAATATTAATTTTAGTTTTTAAATTACCAAAGGATTTATTCCGTCGGTAAATATATCAAAATTTATTTGTTTTTTTAAAAAATTAGTTATTAATTTACCGACGGATTAATCCGTCGGTAATATATCAAAATTTATTTTTTAAAAAATTAATTTTAGTCTTTAGTTTACCCACGAATTAATTCCGTCGATAAATATATCAAATTTTATTTTTAAAAAAATAATTTAATATTTAACTTATCGACAGATTAATCCGTCGGCAAATATATACAAAATTTATTTTTAAAAAATAAATTTATTCTTTAATTTACCGACGGATTAAATCCATCGGTAAATATATCAAAATTATTTAAAAAAAATTAATTTTAGTCTTTAGTTTATCGACGGATTAAATCCGTCGATAATATATTAAATTTTTTTTTTTTTTTTTAAATATTTAACGTACCGACGGATTGTTCCGTCGGCAAATATATACTACAATTTTATTTAGAAAAATAAAAACATAAAACACGTTTCTCTTTTTCTTTAACGTATATCGCATTTGTTTTTTTAGCCCAACGTATTCATCTCACTTAGAATTTAGAAATAAAAAAAACTCCAAACATGTACACCAAAATTGAACAGATCAAGCCCTAGGTACGTCGCTGCCGAAATTGAAGATCTCCCACCTCCGAAATTGAAGAATCCGCCACCACTTCTCGTCGTCGTCGCTCTCCCAATAGCCACTCGCGACGTCACCCGTTTTCGATCGCGAGCCATTCCATTTGCGACGCCATTCCCATTTGCTCACGAGCCTTGCAACGCCATCCGCGGTCCTCCCGTTTTCGACGGCGCAAGAACTTCTACGCCACCTCCTGTCACCGCTCGCGACAAGTTCCACCTGCGGTCCTCTCGTTTACGACGGCGCAAGCGCTTCAAGGTTTCTCGCTGCTTGCGCTGCTTATTAACTATATTTTCTTCGGTTTTGTTCCTCTGTCCAATTGATTTTGAAATTTAAATAAATTTATAATTTCTTCTGATTAGGGTAATTTTTTGATTAATGCAGTTGTAATTGTGTTTTTATTTCACTTCATGAAGGAGCTCCAGTCAGCTTTTCCGAGTTTTAATTCGGGTTCATGAAGTTCCTGCAATGAAGGTAACAGCTCGGAGGTTCACAGAAACAGTTAGGGCTCGGATTGAAAAGGCTGGTGGTGAATGCCTGACTTTCGACCACCTTTCTATGAGGGCTCCAATTGGACAAAAGTCACAAAACACAGTAATGAGTCTTGATCTTTTTATAGTGGCAAGTTACCTCTATTTAACTACTTTACAATTGTTATATCTTTTTATGTACATTGTTGGCTTGTCTCATTCTATGGTTTGGATAAAATTAAACCAAGCTATTTGAACTTTGTCCTTTTGCTTTGTATGTTGATGAGATGAGCTGTTTGTAGCTTAAATATATTCCCAAGTAAAATTCTTAGGAATGATAAAAGTTCCAAACATGTTAATATAGATCTAAAATATTTCGTTTGTTTAATTAGTTTTAAGGCTAATGTCTAACTTTGAGAATTCTACAGTGCTTCTATTTGTGTTGTCTGAAGTGGACTAAGTCATAGTAACTTGTGATGAGAAATGTATTTAGCTTAGGGCATGTCCACACTTTAGTTAAGTGACATTATATAAGATGAGTGCAAACTTTTGCAATTACTCAGAGAAAATGGAAACTGCATGTTTATTTATTTAATTAATTTTATGAGAAAAGTGAAAGGAGAAATTAGGAAAAGAAATCCATATTAATGTTAAAAAAAGAAGGCAAAAAAATTGATGTGTTTTTAGTTAATTGAAGTATAATAGTTAATCCAACTCATGACTCATGACCCTTCAATACCATTATGTCCCTTCTTTATACTGAAGTGAGAGTGCACATTTAGTGCAGGATCTCATATTAGTGGAGTAGACGTTACTGGGTATTCCATATTTAGTGATGCAAAGGTTTACCATCTTTACTTGTTTATGTTGTTTGCACCCAAATTATTCTACTACTATAATGCTGCTAAGACTTTGAACTTGTGAAGGCAGGTGCAAAAGGCTATTGCATTTTCAAGGAAAGCTCATCACGGCCAGATGAGAAAGACAGAAGATCCTTATCATTCATTTTAAAAGAGCATGAAGCTTCTCCGATCTTGTTCCAGATTGCAACAGGTTATGCATAATCTTTTGCTAATTAAAAGAACTCTTTGAGTACACGTGTATGGCCTATTTGTGTGATAATTTTATTGTCATTTTAAAAACCTATAGCTTCCAGATTGAGTTCTGATACTTAATTTTGGTTTTAAAAATAATTGCAGAATTTCTTCCTAAATTACTCACCTTGGTGCTTGCCAACAATAGGTTGTACAACCTTGTTGAGATTGATCATCTGGGGTATTCTCTTGTTCTTTTCTATTTTATTTCATCTCTGGTTATGGCTTGGAAACTATTGCTTTGATATTGTGTGTGAATTTGGGTTTTTAGTGGCTCCTCTTAAGTATTCTACAAAAATGCAGTTTACAAATGGCTGCTACTGTGCTACTTGAATGCATCATATTCTTATCATTGCAGTATTTGAAATGTTTTACAAGATATAGTTAATAGTAAGTTCTTACTATCTCTTGCATCGAAATGTTTAAGATATTATGTTGGTTCTGGTCAGTATTTGTCATGAATTAGAGTGTATATAGATAGTTAACACATATATAATGAACTACTTTTCTCTCTTTTAATCATTTTATTATACTATATTATTATTCTTTGTTGGACAAAGCTAAGAAAACATGTTACTGCTGAATTCTTTAAAATTTAAAAATGCTCCTTTAATGTCATTGTGAGATAAAGAAATATTTATTTATTAAAGTTAGGAATTTTATTATATATTGAGTCAATAAAAAATGGAGTAGTTCATTTGGATATAGAATTTTAAGAAACGACCGAATTGTCCAACTTACAAAAAGATTGCTCATTAAAAAATATCTCCTCATCTTACTCGTTTATATATTTTCAAGTTTTCAACTCATGCGCAATTGCGCATGAACTATTAGACAAAATATCGGGGTTAAAGTTGAAAAGTTAAGGGGGTCAAAGTTATTTACCCTTAAAATAACAAGAGCAGCGATGGTGTTTAATTACGATGATTAATTGATATATTATTTTACACAAAACATCAAATTACTACCATCTGCTCGTTTGTTGCTGCATCTTCATACATCAATGGAGGAAATTACTTTCGATCCTGTAAATCTAGCCATTGGCAAACTCACTTTTTCTTCACATTTTCAAATTAATCTGTTTTCGAGATTCGATATCTTATGCTTTCCTCTGGCGTTCATGAACCAGGAACTTATTCGCGCAATCTTCAGACTCGTTTGGGAAAGACGAGGTGCAGGTTTGCCCTTTTTAAAACTTATTTTTAATTATTTTTGCAAAATTAAAATTTATCTTGATTTTTTTTCTTTGAGCAGAGCGGGAGAAAAATCAACTATCAGAGACTGAAGCTGAGGTCCAATTTCTGTTGATTTCCTCTTGATAGCTTTTTCCGCATTCTTATTTATATTTTTGGATGAAAATTCGCTGAAATTGTTTCAACTCTGATTCATAAAGCTAATTAGTAGAAAGCTGATTAGTAATGATTATGTTTTCTTCTTTGGTGATGAAGTAGAAACTAAAATCTTAGCTGAAATTCTTGTTGGCTGTTGTTAAAGACGTCATCATTCCACTGTTGCACTAAATTTTCTACTGCCAGGTTGTTGACATATTTTCTGAATCTTCATTTTTCCAATTTTTCTGTTTTAGCTATCGGATAAGACTTCCTACTAAAAAGGAACAAGTGATGAAGGTTTCTAAAGCTGTTAAAAATGTGATTTTATGAATTCACTCTTCTATCTTCCTACAAGGTTTGATGTCTCGACTCTCTATTTCCAGTCAGTGATAGCATATATTCATAAGGCATTTCTCTAAATAATTTCAAACATCTATTCCTAAGTTAAACCTAATACTTTTGTGAACTCTGATTCTTTAGCTATAGATGCTTTGTAAAAGATGGTCCAAGGTTGAATTTTGTTTGCTTGTGAATATTTGTTAAGATATTTATAGCATTTAAACTGAGCTATCAACTAGCCAGCTTAATCATTGACTTGAAAGCATCTGCTTCTTACAAATGTATGTTTCTTTTAGTTACTTGAGAATTTTAACATGTTTTCTTATACCACTTTTGTGACCACTTCTTTTTGTAACAAAGTAGTGTTTCTATTGTGTTAGGAGTCCAGTCAGCAGTTTGCTTTGGATGAAAGCTTTTGGAATCAAAACAACACAGAAAAAGGTGATGACAAAGATATATCAAATTTTGTTTTTGTGACCACTACATAATTTGTTCTAAACTGATGTAATAGGAATTGAACTAGGTAGACCAAATTCTTGTACTTTACTTACCCAAAATTGCTGTAAATTTAAAGACAACTTTTTGCTCTAGATATTTGAAATTATGTAAAGTTTTTTGAATTTCAATGTTATATTGAGTGAAGAATTTATATTAGGTGGTTTTTCTGAAGATTTATTAAATTGGAAAAAAA
The DNA here is from genome assembly GCA_023678885.1 of Pogostemon cablin. Taxonomy (NCBI): domain Eukaryota; kingdom Viridiplantae; phylum Streptophyta; class Magnoliopsida; order Lamiales; family Lamiaceae; genus Pogostemon; species Pogostemon cablin. Next base: position 20,521,799 of record CM042979.1, on the reverse strand, counting down.
ATTTAATTTTTTTTATTTTTCCATTTGCATTTTACCGATGGATTTTTCTGTCAGTAATGTTATTATTTAATTTAATTTTGCATTTTGAATTTACTGACGGTTTATTTCCGTCAGTAAATTCAAAATGTAAAATTAAATTAAATAATAACTTACCGATGGATTTTTTTCGTCGGTAAAAACGTCATTATATTATTATTTCCGACGAATTGATATTGAATAATTACCGACGAAAATTTTTCTTTACTGACGAAAAATCCGTCGGTAATTACTGAAGGATTTAAAATTCCGTCGTTAAAAAATTACCGACGCAGGTTTTCGCGATGGATCCATTTCCATGAATTTTTCATATTTTATCAACTAATTTTTCCGTCGGTAATCTTGCAGTTTTTTGTAGTCGTATCCACTGCTGTTGTCATTGTATTCGATGATTCCGCCTGTGGTTGCTCAACCGCCGGATATGAATCTCCGCAGGAGGGCAGTCCGAGCAGTGGTGGTGGGGGTGATTTTTCTTGGAGGGATTCTGCCGGCCATCAAACTTCATCACGATAGTACTACATTTTGTTTTATTCAAAAGCTTCTAGAGGATACAGTACAGAAATGGTTGACCATTATTATGATGCATTTGAAGGGAATACATTATTTTAATAGAAATTAAAAATTTTGTATATTTAATACTCTCTCTGTCCCAAATTCAACTTCACGTTTACTGTAGATACGAAGTTTAAAAAAGTAACTTTTTGACTTACTTTTGGGGTAGTATAGTATTTTTTGGTAATAAATAAATAACAAATTATATTATGTGTGTTAAAAAGGTGATGACAAATTTGAAATTAAAGTATGTTAGAGGGATATTAGTTAGTTGCTTTTTCCGTTTATGAAAGTGTGAAGTTGAATTTGAGATGGACCAAAACAGAAAGTGTGAAGTTGAAGTTGAGACGGAGAGAGTACAAGAGAAGAACATGAGTTGTAGTAATTTGAGAAAGTAGAATGAAAACGTCGACGTTTTTGCCAACTAGGATTGGTGAAAAGATGTAGTGTTTGACACATCAGCATCGGGCAGACCTCTGGTTGCTCGGTGACTTGATTTACAATACGGGCTTAAAGTCAAGTACTTATTTGTAAAAATTCAAAAGTTTGGACTAATCCGCAATCGACGAAAAGGTTGAGACTTTTAACGTAATTAACCCTTAATATAATGAACATCACTTTTTTCTTGATTTAAAATTACGGATATCACTTTTATTTGATTAGACATCACTTTTTATTAGAAATGTTATTATTATTATTTTTATATCAATTCTAAGTTTTAATAATTATTTAATTTTAAGAAAAAGCAATTTTGAAAATCAAAATTAAATTAAAAAAAAGGAAAAAAAAATCAAACAACTTGATCTGACACCTCGGGAATGAGACAAGTGTTGCCAAGCCAACTACTGATTAGCATGTGGATTCAGCGACAATTATATATAGCCGTCAGAATTAAATTAGTTTGATCAAAAGATATTCGTCTCACATCATGAGATTTGTTAGACGGGTCTCGCATGAGTCTTTGTTTGAATTTAAGATATCTGAACATAAAATTATACCTCCTCCGTCCCAACTTCAACTTCACACTTTTCGTTTTGGTCCGTCCCAAATTCAACTTCACACTTCCATAAAAGGAAAAATCAACAAACTAATATCCCTGTAACATACTTTAATTTCAAATTTGCCATAACCTTTTTAACACACATAACATACTTTATCATTTATTTATTACTCAAAAATACCATACTACCCTCAAAAGTAAGTCAAAAAATGACTTTTCTTAAACTCCGTATCTACAGTAAACGTGAACTTGAATTTGGGAAGGAGGGAGTACCTCATTTTGGGTATAAATGCAATGAAAGCTCTAAGGTTGAGTTTCTCCAAAAATCGAACACCACATGTGGCAGGAGGTACAACTATTAATTTAGGCTGTATTTGGATAAGCCATTTCAAATGGGAGCGACTATTCACACCCCCGAATTGCTAGATGTACCCCAAAAAAAATTTAAATTTAAATATTTTAATTTTCATGACTTAAATTCCCTTATAAAATGTATATTCCTACCTTACTAAACATATCCCACCCCTTAAACTACTTCCGGCAGCAATGTGCTCTGATGATCGTAAATAGGCAGTGACAAATATTCGGAAAACATCAAATGGAAGCATTGTATTCCACCCCATTTATTGGGAACAATCTCAAGCACCCTATCAAATAGCTTCTAATACATTCTCATGATCGCTTCACCTTCTGTGACACCCCACCTCCCCACTCTCACCATACTGCAAGTCCCACTACCCAAACACTTCAATCTCCTCCTTCCAATTACTAACATCCGCACTCAAATCCAAAGCTACTGGAAATTTCCTCCTCTTCTTGTAGAAAACCCTACCCAAAACCTCAGGGAGCAAAGGGTCTACCCTCGGCGAAGAACACGTCGAAGGTATCGTAAAGATTACTCTTCGAATTAAAAGACTTGTAATCGGACTTGAGTTTTGATAGCTTCAAAACTTGTTTGACGAAGGGAATGCCTTGTGCTTTGAGTATCTTGTGGGCTGATTCGGAGGTGACTCTCTTGCCGTCGATGATTTGATAGGAATTTAAGGTGGAATAATCTTGGGAGAGGAGAGAGTGGCGGAGGGGGATTCAATGGGGAGCAAGAGTGCGATCTCGCGGCGGGACTTTTCTTAGGGTTATGGAAAGGTATACAAAATCATCGATAGAAAAAAATTCCTTTGTCATTTGGATTAGAAATCTGAATTTTTGTGTTGGTGTTCAACAATTTGATGAGAACTGATGAACATTGTCATGGTACAACTCACACCTTTATAAGACTGCTATAGTTGTGGGGTATATTAATTAGCAATATATTTAAGGGGTGGGGTATGTTTAGTAATGTATTTAAGAATATATATTTTTATAAGGATATTTAAGTCATGTGAATTAAAATATTTAAATTTAAATTCTTTTTGGGGTATATTTAGTAATTCCGGAGGTGCAAGCCGCCCCCATTTTAAATTCAATGCATTTGAAAACGAGTGAATTTTAAATTGCATGATTTTAAATCAATTATTTTAATTTTATTTTTAGATAATTATGAATTTATGAAAGAATTCTTAAATTCATAATTCAAGAAGTATTTTTTTTAATTTTTAAAATAGAATTTTATTTATAATAAATAAAAAATAATGAAATATTATTATATAAAAAATAAAAAAATCTAAAATTATATATATATATATATATATATATATATATATATATATATATATATATATATATATATATATATATATATTCTCCTTTGGATGGGGTGGGGAGTGGTTGGGGGAAGATGGAGAGGGGGTGACAGGAGGAAGGAGGTGGGGTTAAGGGGATTGAGAGATACGGTAGGGAAGGGGGAGGGTGGATTGGGGATAGGTTGAGTAATATGGAATAAAATTTTAAAATTTATTTATTTTTTCATAAAGGAATATTATTATTGGCTAAATATAGTGTGTACCCGGGTGCACACGAAGTTTCGTGTGCACCCACATACAAATATAAACAAAAACATATATAATTATGAGTTAAAATGTATACAATTTAACACTTAATTTTTTTAATGAAAAATTGAGTGTAAAAAATATACAATTATTAAAATACATGTATACACTATTGAATAAAAAGTTATACACATATGAATGTTAGTTTTTTAATGAAAAACTTATTGTGAAAAAAGTATACAATTATTACAAAACATGTATACAAAAGAGAATAACATGTATACAAAATAGAATAAAAGGTTGGGTGCAAGGTTGCACTCGGGTGCACCTAATATACACTCATTATTATTTAGGATAGGTCTTAGATGAGACCGTCTCACGGATCTTTTTATGTGAGACGGATCATATCTTATCCATTAATATAAAATAAAAATAAAAAATAAATTAAATAAAACAAGAGTCTTGTTTGGCTTTAGTTAATTAAGATTACTAGGTTAATGAAATGGCGGCCACGGCCCACGAGCCAGATGCAAATTAATTAGGTATTTCAAGTTAATTTTAATAAATATTATTATATTTTATTATTATTTATTATTATTATTATTTATTCAATTATAATAATACTGAAATTGGTAAATTATATATTTCAGATCCCATCGGTTACATGATGCTTGCGCATCTGCTAGTCACAGAAGAATAACTATAATCTATCTCAAACTTCTCACATCACTCGTTACCATTCTTGAAGTTCAAGAATTAATACACTGTGAGGAATTCTATTCTTTCTACTACATCTGTGTATGCTCTAAGTTGTTGCCCAAACAGTTGTCTGTTTCTGTCCATCCAAATTTGATTGATGACTATTGATAGGGTAGTCAGTAGGAGCTTCCTCTCTTTGTTGTTCCTCGATGTATCTCTAAAGATATGCGTTTGCTACTGTTTGAGTTTCCTCCTCCACCACATTCTTTCCTTAATTCTTCTCCATATCAGATCTGTATAGGGACATTCAAAGAATAGGTGCTTTTGGGTTTATAAGTTCCCTACACAGAATCCACAATCTTTATCTTCCCTATCACTCCATATTCTATCCTTCGTTAGTAACCTCTGCTTATGGAGTAACCATAGCCTGAAGATGTGCTTCTTCATGATCTCTTTATGCCAGATATTTTTTAACACAAATGACTGCTGGTTTGTTATTTTCACACATCTGTGTGTACATCTTTCCAGTTCTATATCTGCCATCTTGAACACACTTTTGCATCCTCAGGTTCCATTGCGTGGTTTCTTCTCCTTCTGTTGTTCCTCGTAGTATGGAATCTCTTACTTTCAGAAGAGATCTCCAGCAGTGTGAGGCGTAGGGCCCAGGGGCATACGTCTCTAGTTGAGATTGTTTCAGGTAAACAGAGTGAATCCATTTTATCCAGAGCGAGTCTTCTTTCTTATAAATGTCCCATACCGCTGCAGATAGTAACGCTTTGTTCCATTTACTCAGATCTTTTATCCCTAGCGCCCCATTGATTTTTGGTTGAGTGACATCCGACCAACCTACCAAGCTGTGCTTTGATCCCCAAAGGAAGTGTCTCAGGATTCTCTCCAAACGGTTAATCACCACTACCAGGACGCTTACCATAGAGAACCAGAAGGAGATTATACCATAAGCTCCCGTGGAGATGACTTCTAACCTTCCCGCAAAGGACAGGAGTTTGGGATGCCTAGGTATTTAATCGGAAGCTTTGATACCTGATATGGTAGTAGTGTCCTGATTCTGTTGAGTATATCTCTCGGGACTCCCACTGCGTATAGGTTAGATTTCTCAGCATTTACTAACAGTCCTGATACCTCCCCAAACTTCTGCAGTACTTTCTGTATCGCAGCTGCTATAGTTTCATCCCCAGTACTACTATCAACAAGTCGTTTGCAAACATGAGGTGAGACACCTTATTCGTAGCACAAAACCTGGAGTGGTATCTAAGATTCCTCATCTGGTGTTCATTTTTAATGAGTCTTGACAAGTATTCCATGTAGATTACGAATAGAAGTGATGATATGGGATCTCCTTGTCTGAGTCCTCGCTTCCCTTGGAAGAAACCTTCTGGAACACCATTGATGAGAAAGGAAAAGGAGGTTGTGGAAATGCATTGGGAGATCCATGAGACTGTTCATTGTGGAAATCCTAGTTCTATAAGTAGCTTTAAAAGGAACCTCCTTGCTTCTCCACAACTGACAGCACATCACTCTATCCAATTTACTCCGGTGCGTTCCATTGGACCAAGTAAAGTAGCACCCACGCGACTATCTTGTAATCCCATTACTGCACATGTATCTGCAAATTCTTGCATTCCATGATTACTCCTATTATTTGATCTTTCTTCCTGAACTAATTTGTATTGAAATCCCCAAGAATCATCCAAGGTAACATTATCTCGTGGAAACTTTGTTCCAAATATGACCAAAGATTTCTTCGAACAATATAGCAATTAGAGGCATAGACAACCAAGATAATGGACTTCCTCGAAGAGATTAAACAAGTAGTCGAAGCTGTTACAACTTGTTCATGAAGCTTAAAATCCTCTAGGGAGATTCGACTAGGCTTCCAAATCACTAGGTTACAATTGTGGGAGAATGACCAATCTCCGAAATTCTTCCTGACTATCTTCTCCAACTTCTCTGCCTTCACCCTGGATTCCAACAGGACTGCCACTACCACATCTTTGTCTTGCACCACCTTGAGCAACGCATTATGGGTTGTGGTGCTGCTCAACCCACGAACGTTCCATGAAAGGACACTCATGATGACTGTTCTTCCGATGACTGTGGGTCATCGGAGTCAAGTCTACAGTTACTCGAGTCCAAAGCCTTGGCGGATCTGCTAACTTCCTTACCTTTCATCTTGCTTTTCCATTCAATGATCTTCGACATTGGGAGAGCACTTGTGCTCGGATCCTTCTTACGGCCATTGTCGGTAGAGTTAGATGTATGGGAACATTGAGCGCTTCCTCCTGTTTCTCTTTCTCTTCACAATAGTGAATTGTGTTGGATTGTCACCCGGCACACAATAAGGTTCCTCTTCATGCATCAGCAGGCTGCACCTTTCCACTGCATGGCCCAAGGTTCCTCTTCATTCAATTATAATAATATTATTAGTAATCTAGATAGTTGAATTATTCTGTTATTATTTTATCTTGATCGGATATCACTTTATATTAAAATGTTATCACTTTTTATTCATTTTACAAATTGTTCATAAAATAATTTAATTAAACGGTTATTACTTTTTCTTTATCATGTATCACTTTTTATTAAAAATGTTATCACATTTATTGTTCCGGCGAATTGTTCATGAAATAATAATTCAATTAGACGGATATAACTTTTATTTAATTAGGAATCACTTTTATTAAAAATATTATCACGTTTTATTTACTTTAGAAATTGTTCGTGAAATACACTTTTGTAGTTAATAATCACTTTTATTTAAAGATATTATCACTTTTCTTTTAAAATCTTATCACTTTTTTTATACTACTCCCTCCATCCGCCAAAAAGGTATACATTTTTCTATTTTGGGCGTCCGCACCAAAGGTATACATTTCCCTTTTTACACACATGGGACTCACACACATCACTAATACATTTAATATATAGGACCCACACTCACTAATACAACTACATAATACACATTAAATAATACTACACATTAAATAATAATACTCCTTAATCCACGTGTAAAAAGCGATTGTATACTTTAAGGACGGACGGAGGGAGTATAATTTTTTATGAAATAATTCACGATATCATTATCACTTTTTATTAATTGAATATCACTTTTAATTATAAGTGTAATCACATATTATCACATTTTATAAGTTTATACTCCCTCCGTCCCAACTTCAATTTTACACTTTCCGTTTTAGTCCGTCCCAAATTCAACTAAACACTTTTATAAAAGGAAAAAACAACTAACTAATATCCCTCTAACATGCTTTAATTTCAAATTTGTCATCACATTTTTAACACACATAAAATACTTTATCATTTATTTATTACCCAAAAATACCATACTACTCTCAAAAGTAAGTCAAAAAGTAACTTTTCTTAAACTCCGTATCTACAGTAAACGTGAAGATAAATTTGGGACGGAGGGAGTAATATTTAAATTGAATGAATAATAAATTTTGAATTATTACATTTTTAAATTATAAAAATATAAATTAAATAAAAAAAAGCGTAGCAAAAAAATACATATAAATCCCTAATTAATTTCTGTTTCATTATTAATTTTTAAATATTATAATATGATACTATCATACTAACCAAACAAGGCCCTTTAAATTTATTTAGGCCCAATTAATTTTACCCTACAACTAATTTTTCAATTTTTTTAATTTCACAACAACCAAACAAGTCCCTTTAAAATTAATTAATTGGGTTAATGGATGATTCATCTCACATAAGAGAATCCCCAAGTGTTTGCCTATTATTTAATATCTAGTAGGTAATATTATTAGTGGGAGTGTAGGCCGCATATTTTTATTGTATTAGTGGGTTTGTGAGGGTCCCATGTGTGCAAAAAAATAAATGTGACTATTTGGGAACACCCAAAATGGAAAAAAGAAACTCTTTGGGTAAAACGGAAGGAGTATATTTTATATATTAATATATCTAATCTAATACAGAACGAAAAATTTTCAAATGACACAGTTTGAATAAAGATTTGAAAATCCAACCAAAACAATTAAAACAACATCAAAATCAAATCCATGATTTAAAATCCATCATTTGAAATCTTGGATTTATTCCGTGGATTTAATGATGGATTCAAACATGAAGGATGGTTGAGGGAAGGATTTATAAATTCCTCTTCAAATCCTTCCATCCAAATATAACCTTAGATAATACTCCCTCCCTCCGTTCCAAGTTAAATATCACACTTTGAGATTTCATCACCAAGTTAAATATCACATTTTTTATTTTCATCACTTCCATATTAAACTTCACCGCATAAAAAAGAAAACATTACATCAATCTCCACCTTTACAAGTAAATATTAATTACAAATTTACTACTCCCACTTATTACACATATCATACTTTATAATTTATATATTACCTTAAATATTACTCTCTCCATCCCGTTTCAATGTTTACGTTTGTTTTTTGCACGTTGATTAAGGAGTATAGTATTTTAATAGATAGTGGGTAGAAAGATATAATATTTAATGTAATATGGGTAGGTGTATTAATGTTAAATGTGGAGACCATGGTGATATAATAATTGTTTTAGATGGGTCCCATATTCCAAAAAAGGAAACGTAAACATTGAAATGGGACGCCCAAAATAGAAATATGTAAACATTGAAATGGGACGCAGGGAGTACATTACTCACCAAATATCAATAAAGTTGATTAAAATTAACTTTTTTAAACTCCGTGTTCTACAATAATTGTGAAGATTAAACTAGGACTAACTGAGACGGAGAGAGAGTAGTTATTATTAATTGAAGTAAAGTAATCTAATCGTTGCACGTAAATTTTGGTCATTTAAGAATCAACTGGATGGTATCGGGAAACATAAAAATGACATTCAATGAAGAGATTTAGCACAAGTTAAAATTCATTTAAATGCAATAAATTGTTGGACAAAAGCAGCACAAAGTGAGGCGTGTTCAACTTTTTCCTGCACTGTTTTTTAGCTTCAGTCCAGTATGAGATTCAATATATCGCACACTCCTGGTAATAATATTCAAAACACATTACTACTTGAAACCACTGTTTATTACTAGTAGTACGTACACACATGAATAACTCTCAATTTTCACCTTAAACCTTAACAACCTCAAACAAAGTTCAAACCTTAATCAGAGTAAAGACCAAGATACAACCTCAAAACAAATTTGGACCTATAAATAGATCTTTCAGAGAACATTCAAAAAATTATGTATACACACGAAAAACTACCTTGAATATTGATCTTGTATAGCTGCTGTATGCGCTTTTGCGTTTGGATTTTCTGAAATATAATTTACTATTTTCAGAACTACCTTGAATATTGCCAGCCACAAGTTAGGCACTGTAGCGGGGGCCATGCATCATATCTCTAGAGCTACTATTAAATTGAGGTTAACTTCTTATCCTTACATAAAACAAAACCTTTCAATGACAATTAAAAGATACTACCTCAACGTCCTTGCATAATCCTGATATAATAGCTTTAAGCAGAATGGAATTTCGATATCTATTATTCTCAAAAGCAGGTTCATGCTCCATGCTCAAAACCTGAATGTGGCTTCAAGAAATGCAAATAACCTTAGACCTTCGTGAAGAAGGGCGCAAATTTATTATTCAGTGCTACTCAGAACACTTGGTTAACGTTTGATATGGAAATCATTCAAGTACAGTCAAGACACCTGAAATGATCAGCCAAGAAATTATGTGCCCTCTGAGGGATGGAAAATAAATCAGGTAAGAGATTTACCCCAGCGGTTTCAAGAGCATCATGTGAGTGCAACAGCAAGATCTATGTGAGATCTTGTTTGTGTGTGTAGTCAATCACAAGCAAGAAATCACATTGCATGTCTTGAGTTACCATAGGAAATGGGACAGATTTGCACCGAAAATCTGAACAAACCAAACCGAACAGAAGAAAGACAAATTGGTCGAGAAAAGGATGAGAGCAGTAGTTTGGTGGCAGAACCACATGTAATGTGTAAGGCAGTCAAACAAAAACTTGAACAAAATAGCATTATGGCAATGAAATGCCTACCTCAACTCTTTCTCCTCTAATTATATTGGTGATAGGAGATGGTATAGTCTCATTAGAGCTGTGAGGAACAGAAAACAATTTCACACATAATGACAACAAACTCAAGACTCCCAAATCACATACAATTAACTTGATGTTTATAGAAGTGTCTACCTCTTTAGAATTCAGATATATTCTACACAATCTTCTAATATGGACGACCAGGACTCCTGGATGACCTTCTGCGACGGTTCCTGAGGGGAGAACGTGATCTACTTCTGTCATTTTCACGATTTCTCTCTCTACTGCCTTCTCTTCCATTACTAGAATTGCTGTTCTTCCTATCTGACCCTCTTCCCCCTTCGCGGCTTCCTCTACCATTCCTTTCACGAGATCTTTCGTGGTCACGATCCCTTTCTCGGAGTCGGTCCCTCTCCCTGTCATAGTCTCTGTCACGGAACTTGTCCCTGTCAGATGAATCACTTCTTCTATTCTTATTCTCATGTTCTTTTTCCCGAAACTTCCTTCGCTCTTCAGCTTCCTTCTCCCTGGCCAATCTTTCCTCTTCTCTTGCCTTCTCCTTAGCTTCCTGTTGATTTAACACAAGGGAATTACCAAATTTTAATCACAATGTAAATGCAACTTGTCAGCTCTCTCGTCACTCCTTAAAAAAAAGTATAATTCTCATTGTATTACCTTATACTCAGTCAGAAAGTCCCGGACCATGCCATAACCCACATGCTGCTTGCCAGTAACATGTGACTGAGTTCTTTCGGCAGCATCATTTGCTACTAGAAAGGAACCACATATTTCACATAGAGCCATTTTTTTCTCCTGAGCAACCATTAGAAGTTTATCCTGCTGTGGTTGCTGCGTTAAGGCTGTTTTCTCAGTATTCAGCATTTCAACCTGAGAAGTAAAAAGAAATCAGAGCCATTCAGGTGTACGTAAAATTTTTCAAAGAATAAAAAAAGATATCATCACTCAGAAAAATAGATAACACCTTTCTCATAAGTGCCTCAGCTTCATCAACCTTCCCTTCTTCACCAAGAGACTCAACTTGTTCCAGCAAGTTCTTTATTTTCTCTTCTAGCACAGACAACTGCTCTGCTTTTTCAGCAGAAATTGGAGGAGGCGGCGGAACATCAACTTCTTGTGCAAGGCGTTCACGGCCACGCCTTACTCTCCTATCTAAGTCAGAAACCTAGAACAGAACAGAATGTAATGTAATGTTGGGCACACTAAGATTAAAGATCATACACAAACATCGAACTTCAGAGTTATTAACGAAGAGGACTTGCCAGTCGTTCACAGAAGTGTGCAAGTTCAGCTTCAAACTTGGGAACATATGAATCATGTCTGGGGGATTTCTCAAAACTACAAAAAACAAACAACACAATGTAATTCAAATTTAAAAATAGGCTCAAATATACACCTGCACAATACATCCACACATAATGCATAAAGGCACAACACAAGGGCTATTTTCATGTGAGTTAATAAATTGGAAATGTTTTTGATAAGATATCTTATTCTTATAGATTACTTGACGACATGTTTTCGTGACACTCTCCATTTGAAGCTCTGATATAATAAACGTTAAATGGATACTGACCAAGAGTTTAAAAAAAAAAATGGTAACACTAGTGCAGAAGAAAACAACTGTTTCTAAGGTTGTCTGCTAAAGCTAAGAACAAAGTAAGTAGCTGCTAGTCAAGTAAAACTATTATTAAAAATAACAAATACACAAGCAACTCAATAAAACACACAAGAAGAGGCAAAAACTGAAATCTCTTTTGCAGCTGAATTCCCATCTGTTTTGCAACTTAAAGACACTATCTTTCATACTTTTCCTACAACTTTCCATGTTAAAACTTTTAAGTTCGTTCTCATATTCAATAGAAATAATACATCATAAATTAAAGCCATATTTTCCAAAATAGCCTTCAACCTAGCCATATAAATTCTTTTAACTTTATAACAAGAATTTGAACTCTATAAGATGACTTTCTAACTAACATGCATCATATCATGAGCTTAATTACTTGCACAGTTTTTGTTAACATTTGTCGTATCTTTTCATAATTAGACCACCCATACTATATGTTACAATACCCACATTGAATCTACAAGAAAATGTGGAATGGCAAAGTTGGGATCAACCATTTACCTTTGACAATGATTTAGGGTTAATTTAGGGCCACTAGCCTACATGCTTAACAATTTGTCCGACTTTCCAGATTTGGGCGGCATGTAGGTCCACGGGGATTGCCACAAGGGAAGTTCCCACCCGGAGTTGTGGGCCTTGGTGTGTGGGTTTGCACCCAACATGTGTCGTCCAAGAACGTACAGTTCAAGAAGGATAGATGTTACGATCTCGGCACATCGATTCCACATAAAAGTGTGAAAAGGAATATATGTGAGGGTCAACTCTTTACCTTTGATTGTGGTTTTGGGTCATGTAATAGCTCTCTAGCTTATATGCCTAACAATTTGGTCCCATCGACCGGATTTAGGCAGGCTGTTGAGAGGGCCTCTGGACGGTGGGCCAGGGGTTTCCAATGAACCCCTTTGTGGGCTCAAGAGGGATTTCCATGTTGTGGTCATCCGTATTTGGGTATCCCCCAGGATGTGCCATCCATGGGCGTCAAATTCATAAGAGGTTTAATTGTTACGAGCAAACATGCGAGATCAAACTATTACCTTGATCATGGCTGTAGATTAAGTCAGGCTCCCTAGTTTATGTGTCTGACAGTACACTGTACATCCTCATTTCAACCACATGCATTCATAGTGGCTGTGATAGTTAATGACTTGATTCTTTGTGGGACAACATATAGTTGAATAACATTGTATTCTTTCTTGAATTTCGTCTTAATAACTTTAATTAAGTATAGAATAAAGACCAGAACAAAAAAGGAGTGAATTCTCTCAAGCTGTCATTGCAAACATCACTACAGTGAATAGTGCGGCAGAGTTAGTGATACTGAACTTCAACTGAACATTCAAAAACATTTAGAGTTTAGACGTATGATATCAGTCAAAACTTGTATTCATTCACTTGTAAAAGAAGACTGGAAGCAACTACACCCAAAAAAGATGAAGACCAGTATAACAAAACAAAAATTCTTTGAACATGTGTTAGGACTGACAGTTGAATGCGATGTGATAATAGTATATTATTTAGATCAGTTACTTGTATGATTGTATCTTAGTGATGGAGTCAGTCCTTCTCTATCAACCACCAGTTAAAGTTCACCAATCAATGGAAATCAATTTCATACATAAGCCCCATTATTTCAGGCATCTATAGAAGGCAAACCAATCCAAAAGACACAAAAGCATGAAAATTGAATATTACTAAGGTTGGAACCATTGAAAGACCGATGGTAACCTAACTGGGTAATTCCCCAACATAAGTAAAACAAGATAACACAAGCAGTCAAGAGCACCCTAGAAACAATTTCTAAAAAGGGCCAAACTCGTGAACAGTTGAGAAATTATATATCAGTGGAACATTCTAATTCAATGAACATTCAATACCTTTCCTTCAGCTTTGGGTCATGGATTTTTGGGCATGCCCCTGAGGCAATAAAACAGAACAGAGAACATATGTAAGCAAAATAACATGTGCAAATCAGTAATGTAATTTCTTCAGAATCAACTGAAGGGACCAATTCTCCAATGACACAGCATTCTGATGAAGGAAAAACTTTATTTCTTTCATGTGCTTTAAATTGTACTCTAAACAGAACCAAAATCATGACCAAATAAATAGAGAAATTACCCAAGTCACTGCGAGTGTTGACAAACAAATCATGGGGACAAAATCGGACCATGTAACATCCACAAACCTCCTTGTCGTCCCATTTAATTTCTCGGTGCCCTTTTCTCTCTTCTTCAGTCAGATTACGTGCTACAGAAACCATAAGAGCTATCAGTGTTCCCGTTCAGTACCAGACTTATCTCATACAAATGATTTTAATTCAAACAATAGCAGCAGTAAAAATAATTTCAAGCCAGAATTGTGCTTTTAACATAAATTATAGGTGTACGCTACAACTAAAGCTAATCCATTTCATAAATAAGAAAAATACGCAAACCTCTTAAACGAAATTTCACAAATCAGGTCATGTATATAACCTATGCAACTCCAAGCTTAGTATTCAGACTAAAGCCAGCTATAGAGGCATTGACAGAATTTCGAGCAACAATTAACGACAGAATAAGTACGATAACTCAACCGCAAACACGAACGAAAGAAATGTCCAAAAAATCGAAATTACAAGTTGAGTTTAAAGCATCGAAACTGCTGCAAACCTGAGCCCATTAGTTCATCAAGCAAAGCCCTCTGAGCATCCATCTCCAAGATTGAATATGCTGTAGCTCGAATCACCAGCGATTCTCGAACGACAATATCTAATTGCTTTACAAGTCCTAGATAAATTCCCAGACGAAACCCTAAAATGCGAGCCAATTTATGATGGCGTAAGATAATCGAATCTGTGGCAAATTAGTAATTAGTTGCTCCATATACAAACTAATAATTCGCCCTAGGGAATAGACATGCACCAAAAAATCGTAACCGGCGATTCAAACCGGGGAACCGCCAGTTTTAACTGGAACCAGAACCGCCAGTTCCGAAACCGGCCAAAAAAAACCGGAACCGACTAAGGAAGGTTCGGCTCCGATTCCTCATATTTGGGAAAAAATCGGCGGTTCCGGTTCCGAACAGGCGGTTCCGGTTCGAACCGCCGGTTTTTTAATTTTTTTTACTTTTTACGCTTAAAACCCAAAAAAAAAAAACCGGAACCGGAATCATCGATTCCGGAACCGAAACCTTCGTACCCCAGTTCGGTTCCGGTTCCCCCTACCTTGGAACCGGAACCGACGGTTCGGAACCGGAATCAACGATTCCGAACCGGGGTGCATGTCTACTAGGGAGTATTTACTATCAATTTTAAATTCGTATTTAGTTTTGTGACACTTACTAATTACTATGAAGTGCAAAATAGAAGGGTAGGTCTTGCGTGAGACCGTCTCACGTGAGATTATTTTTTACTTTTTAAAATAGTTATCAATTTTGCTATAAAACATTATCACTTTCGCTATAAAATGTTATCACTTTTTATTTATATACTATAAATTGTTCATGAAATAGCATCATCACTTTTCATTAATTTATTATCACTTTTCTGTATAGAAGTTGTCACTTTCTGACGGTCTCACACAAGTCTTTGCCAAAATAGAATACTCTATGTATTTACTGTTAGGTATAAATCCAAAATTTAATCAAGATACAAAATTATAAAATATAATGCCCTTCTTGCTCCCAATTGGATATGTGATTTTTTAGAAAACAAAATATATTTATAAAAAATCAATTTTGCTGCATATTAATTTAATGTATTTATCCTAAACTCAAATATTTATTCTAAAAATTGAACATAATAGTATTAAGCTAAGGTTAATTATAGTGTGCACCCGGGTGCACCCCAGGATACGGTGCACCCACTTTAAAAAACGTATACAATTATGAACAAAAATATACAATTATGAACAAAAATGTATACAAATTATTTGTTAGTTTTTTTAATGAAAAATTGAGTGTAAAAAATTTACAACTATTAAAAAATATGTATAGACTATTGAATAAAAAATTATATACATATGGATGCTAGTTTTTTTTAATGAAAAAATGTATGTGAAAGAAGTATACAAAATAGAATAAAAAGTTATAGGTGCATCTTTGCACCCGGGTGCACCCAATATCAACTCTTAAGCTATTAAATAATTAGAAAATGATAATATTTAAATGTATATTAATTATATCTGCACAATAAATGTATAAATTTGCACAATACAGTTAAAATTGTTGTACAACATATAATTATAATATTGCACTACTATAAATAATAATTAATATTATTAATTTATTATTTTCCACATATGAATGATGTGGCGCTGTGGACAGATGGAGTTATGTAACTCCTGCGGTTTTCTCACGGTTTTCTTATTTGATTTGGATAAAGGAAACTGTGTAGTACACATGCGCATGCACATAACGCAAAAAAGTTTTTTTTTTCTGAGAGTGAATTCTCATTTGTTTTTTCTCTTGTATTCTTCATCCAGTTTTAATACAAATTTGTGAATCATAATCTTTCAACCCCATATTGAAGATTTGATCCAGAGATACTAACGTGAGTATCAATCGGTTCGTACATTTTCTTCCGCTGCAACACAATCCTACGGTGAGAGGTAAGAGATTTCTCTCTAAGTACGCTTAGGGTATATGCTTTAGGAACGTGAGTTTTCCAATATTGGTATCAGATCCAATGATTGGTACTTCGTGTTTTTTTTTTCTGGAATCATGGGTTTAAGTTTTTCTGCCTTTATGATTTATATGCTCTTGCATAATTCATATTTGGTGTTATATGATAGTTGTATTATGTGATATTGATGGGTCATTTATGTGAGTATGAGGCAGATTGTGTTTTTTTCCTAGTGGCTATGTGTTTTTGACGTTGTTATTCACCGTTTATACTTGGGGTGTTACTTTTTGTCATTTTTTCATGCATGTAAAAGCATTTTTGATTATACCACTGGAAAGGTCTCGTCGAGAGGAGTCCGTCAGTATTTTTTGTGCATTTTTTGACCTTCTAAAACTCAAGTTATGATTTTTTGAAGTTTTTCCCGAATTTAGGCCAAATCTGCAAAGTTTCAGAAAATTGGGAGGTCGTTTTCTTAAAATTAGAGAAAGTTTAGGGACCTTTCTGTAACTAAAATATGATAAGCTCTGAATTTGCTCGGACCAGGCTGAACCGGGTCAAACCAGGCGGGTCAGCCCGGGACCACAGCCTACCGAAGGGCAGGCGACCGGCGACGGCGTGTGAAGATCACGCGCTGGCAGACGACTGCTCTGACGGCGGCACGTGAAGGCCACGCGCGGTAACCGGTGACTCCGGCGGTGGCGCGTGGGGTTCACGCGCCGACCGGCACCTTCTCCGGCGGTGGCGCATGTGGTACACGCGTCGGCCAGTGATAAGAGTGAAAATAAGCGTGTTTTAATGTCCAATTTAACACCTTTTTTATAAAAATTATTGTCATATATTAGAACAAGTGTCTTATATTTGATATATGTAAGAAAAATGTGCATTTGAGGTATTTTATTGTGTTTTAGGTGGAAAAATGATCAAAAGTGCAAAGTTGGAGAAAATGTGCAACTTGTGCAAGAATGCAGAAAAACACACGTCCAAATTGTGTAATTTATTTGTTCTTATGGAGCTCTGAACTGGAATTGTGATAAATAGTTGGAAAGCCACAGAAGAGAGGATCGTTTTGGCACAAGGAACACTTCAATCGGAGTACAAACAAGAAAGTTATGATCAAAATCGTGAAGTCACGCAGCTGCCAGCGAGAATTTCCGAGAATTTCCAAAAATTTTTGAAAATTACCTATTTCTTGGAGCACAATTAATCTCCTTATCACATAATAATCCTCCATGATTCACTCATATCTTTTGTTTCCTTATTTTATTCCCTTTTCACACATATATATATTTTACATCATCATTCATGTGAAGGAACCGCAACACAATCATCCTACACCCCACAAGGGGGGATTACCCCCAACCATCATCCACATCCTTTCCTCCATCCATCCATCACGTTGAAGATTCGTCTGTAGAATCAAGAGGATAACCAAGAGGAGGATTCAAGACGGAGAAGGATGCGATGACGCCCACATCTAGGATTTTTATTGTTTCTTAATTTATCTTGTATTTTCCGGACATATGAGTAAGATCTATCCAACGTCCATGATTGTTCTTCGCAACATCATGGACTAGAACCATTTTGGTAGATCTAGGGTTTTGAAAGTTTTATGAATTAATTAAACTCTCTTGTGTGTCTTCCGTACAACACTACTTATAGATTTATTTTATATATGATTGCACATTTTTAATCCATATTCAGAGTCGTTTTGTGCATCTTCAACTGTTATATAGAGTCTGAATATATATCTTGGTTGTTGATTGAGCGCGTTTACTGCTGAACATGATTCCATGTTATGATTCTAAGTGAGGGGACTCCAAAATTTTATTAGAACTATCATCTATGAATGTTTATTAATTGAATTGAATTCGGGTTAGTAAGCAGGATAAAGAAGGTAATTTTATAGTACCTATAAAGGGAGATCATATTAGGTTAGATTCCAGACGTGGGAAATAATTGATACTGATAGTACCTAGAAAGGGGGTGAAACTACGTCTCTTGCTCCGAGGTTATTCACACGTGTTATACACATGTTTGCTTATGTCTATAGAGTAAATATGCATGGTTTAGTGATGCGTCCATATTCCACAAGGTAGAGTCGGACATTGATACACGAAAGGGAAATTAATAAGTGAAACTGGATTATCCTAGAGCTACCTATTCTCCATACTTGATCCACTTTCGTATTCTTCTAGTGCTTAGTTTATTTTATTTGTTATTTTAATTAATTGTTTAGTAGTTTAATAATTAAATCTCGAACTTTATTGCTTCCATCTTAATTAATTTAGTAAATAATTAAATTGATAATACGCCATCTTTTGTGTTCGATATTTAACTTGGTCGCTTGTTTAAGCTGCAATTGACATCCTTAATACTCGCGGATTAATTTTGCGTGCAAAGAAAATGCATATCAATTTCTTAGTGCCGTTGCCGGGGACGACTGTTATTATTGATTTTATTATTTCTAGTTTATTAAGACTTTTATTCATGATTATTTATTTCTATCTAACCTTGAATTTTTCTGAGGTACGTGTGCCTAGGAAAAGGAAAGGAAGGAAAAGATCAAATAACACATTGAGCTGAACATGGCCGGAGCAAGGCAGAATCCGGCTGATGTTGTCATACATGAAATTTTCACGAACTATGGTATTGGCAACATGTGGTTGATAGGAGTAAGGGGGAAGATGATGATTTTGAGATACATCCTGCTCTTATTAACATGGTAGAGAAGAATCCCTTATCTGGAGGTTGCTTTGAAGATCCATATCTGCATCTCAAAAGATTCCTTTGTTATGCAAACACTCAAAAGGATGCTGGAGCTAATGACAATACTAGGTGGATCGCCCTATTCAAGTTCTCTTTAATTGTTAAGGTAGAAGCTTGGTATGAGACTCTTGATGCCACAGATTACACTACATGAGACCAACTGCAGCAGAAGTTCTTGGAGAGATATATGCCACCCTCTAAGGTGTTTAGAATGAGGCAAGAGATTACCCAATTTATTATGAATCAGGGTGAGAAATTTCGTGAGGCGTAGGATAGGTTTAAAGATATGCTCATGAGGTACCCACAGCAAGGGATGTCTAAGACTGAATACATAAGTATCTTCTACTATGGATTGGATTGTGAGTGGCGTATTCTTATTGATGCATCATCAGGAGGAGCGCTGTTATCTAAAACAGCAATAGAAGTAGAAAAGTTGTTTAAAGACATCTCTAAGAATTCATGTGACTGGCCTACGGAAAGAGTGCGAGGATCTTATGTACTTAGTAAAGTAGCTCAAGTTGAACGTCAAGTGGTGATGCTGAATAGGAATGACGAGATTGTCTCTAGTCAAACTAACATCAACAAGCTACTAGAGTCTCAGCAGAGGTAGATCACAGAGTTGACACAAAGGGAGCTTAGTATCCATCAGCAAAAAGTGAAAAATGTTGAAGATACCTTCAATCGATACATGGCTAAGATTGATGCAAGGGTTGATCGTCTTGAGGCTACTATGAATGCTAATCATGCAAATTTATCTAAGCAGTTGAAGGACCTTACTTTGATTATGGGGAAGATGGCTGAGAACATGAATCAATTGACACAAATTTTGGAAAAAGGAATGTTCTCGTCTCAAGGTATAATAAACTCGAAAGAGTGCAAAGCCATCACGTTGAAGTTCGAAACACAGTATGAAGGACCAATGATGCCAAAAATGATTTCTAAAGCTCTAAGAGCTTGATTGGACCAGAGTTAGACCAAGCTAGAAGGTCGAACCAAGCACCTGGGCAACCTTCAGAGCTTCCAGACGACCAGTTCGACCACGACTAATATGGTTCGACCAACCCTGTTGAACTGAGGTCGAAAAAGCCTATCTGCAACACTCTGTTCCTATTGAAGCACAGTTCAATCATGACCACTATGGTTCAACCAACCCTGTTGTTCGAACTATGGTCTAACCGACCTGTCCGGGAGAGAACACACTTTCTAAAGCATGGTTCGACCAATATCCATGGACAAACTGAGGTCGAACCAACTTGTCCGACACCATTTTTCGTGCAGAATGTTATACCTGAAGTTCTGAGTACTCCAGTACCATCACATGAGCAGAATACTGAGCTTATAGTGAAAAATAAGTGGGAAAGAGAAAAGAGGTTGAGAGCTGAGAAGCTTAGACTACAGATGGACAATGAAGATGTGGTTTTATCTTTTTATAAAGCAATGAAGATACCCATGGAGACTCAATCGTGCAAGAGCATAAATGTGATTTCTAACTTGTTTAATCTTGATTTTAATAGGACAGATGATTCTAAATTTGAGTAAAAGATTGACAAGGAGGAATCTAGACAGCCATGGGAGGAAGGAAATTCTAAGGATCATATACTTGTTACCAAGAAAGGTGAGGTGCTGAGTGTAGACAAGAAGAGGGAAAGAAAGTATTTGAAGGTAAGGATGCGATAAGACCGTTCTCTGATCCAGTAGTTCAAAAGGTTACATCCGTCGTGACTCTTCGACGTTAAACATGAGCATCTGTTGGGGGCTTGCCTTTCCATTTTATTACTTTATTATTTCTTTTGTGTGAGTGAGGATTTATTATATTTGAGGTGCTCACATTTCAGCAATTACATCTCTTTTTAAACTTAGTTTTGACTTACGTTTTTACTAAGTTTGGGGGTATGATGTACTTACCTCATCTTATGAGCACTAAGGGTATAATTTTTCCTTTCGTTGGTTGTTTGTTTGTTAGGGGGTTGGTTTTTTGCGGAGTATTAATACTTTAACCGGTGTTGGTATATTGATTTTTTGCAACTTATCTAATGTTTAGTGTGTTGTGTTGGTGTGTCTAGTGTGTGGAGTTGATTAGATAGTCAATTGAGTCTTTCTTATAGTTCTCCTATTTTATTATTGATGAATCTTTGATGATGAGGTGTAATTGAGTTTTAATGATAGAAAAAGTTAAAAGAGTGGCAAGACGAGTTCTACACTGAGGCTTTGACCTGATCGAGTTGAACAACTCGAGGAACTCATTCATACGTTGAAGAAAAATCAGGTGCCCTCATTTTCTTGTTCTAATTTTATGTGCACTTTTAATTAGTAGGAGTGAAAGGATTGAGATCTTGATTTTGTGATCCATGTGAGCTTATATTTTAAATTTTTCTTAGAATTCATATGCTTTTGAAATTAATGAAGGAAGTGTACTTGAGTTATATGGTGGTATGAAGTTCTATGTGTACTTGTGGGATATTGCTTACCATGAAAAATGCTCTATTACTTGTTAAAAACCCATGTGATATTTTGAACCTCATTGATCATGTACATAATCATATGATATTTCTTTTCTGGTGAGTATCGTTCTTGTATGAGTATTCTAGAACTTATTTTTTGTCTTACTTGAAACTACATGTGTGTTAGATGATGGGAGGTGATCCAAGGCCATCCTTGAATTTATGAGTCACTTAGCTAAATAATTCCCTAGCGAATGATGTTTATCCGTAGTTAGCCCCGTTGAGCCTAAATATCTTATTCTTTGGCAGCCTATGAGAAATAACCACTTTGAGCATCTGAATTTTTTAAGCCTTGATTGTCCTTCTAGAAGAGAATTAATGGCTTTTCAAAGTGTGTTGATGGAATTTTATAACAACTTGGGAAGGAATGAAATTGGTATTGAAATAGTGATTGAGCTTGATAATGCATCTAAGAAAAATCATGGAGTAGTGCTTAAATCTAGTACTCCATGAAATAAAACACCTTAGAGTAGTGCTTAAATCTAGTATCCTATGGAGGATGCGCAAGATAGTGCCCAAAACTGGTACCTAGAGAAAAAAAATGAGAGGAAAAAATGAGAGAAGAAAGAAAAATTATTGTGCTTGAAGGTGAAGAAGGAATGAAAATCGTCTGCATTGAAAAGAAAGAGAGGATGAAAGTTGAAGTGATCAATCAGCTTTAGTTTTCCACTATTTGAGTTACATTATCCATATATTTCCTACCTTAACCAAAGAGCCAATATTACATCCAAAAGAAAAGTCATTTTTGATCCCATTGTCGAATCATACTTTTAGTGGAGGAGAGTTTGAGATATTTGGCAAGTTTATGATTACGCATGTACTTGAATTGAATCTGAGTGTAAACACCTTAATCCATAAGTATACATCTTTTAGACTTGAGTGTGAGTGATATATACTTCCCGTGAGAACATGTCAATTGAGCATTTAAATTGGTGGTGATTGTCTTATATTATATGCTAAGAATTGATTATTACATATAGTTAGAGTTGCATGACCTGAGTTGAGGACAATTTTATTTTGAATGGTATTTGTCATAGTCCTTGTTTCACCACTAATTATCTTACTCTATTTCTCTTTAATTTTATTTTATTGCCTCAGGACGAGCAAATGGTAAGTTTGGGAGATTAATGATAGTGAAAATAAGCGTGTTTTAGTGTCCAATTTAACACTTTTTGATAGGAATTGTTGTCATATATTAGCACAAGTGTCTTATATTTGATATATGTGAGAAAAATGTGCATTTGAGGTATTTTATTGTATTTTAGGTGGAAAAAGGATCAAAAGTGCAAAGTTGGAGAAAAGGTGCAACTTGTGCAAGAATGCTGAAAAACGCACGTCCAACTTGTGTAATTTTTCTGTATTCTTTCGGAGATCTGAACTGGATGTGTGATAAATAGTTGGAAAGCCACAGAAGAGATGATCGTTTTGGCATAAGAAACACTTTAATCGGAGTCCAAACGAGAAAGTTATGATCAAAATCGTGAAGCCGCGCAGCTGCCAGCGAGAATTTCCGAAAATTTTTGAGAATTTCCGAAAATTACCTATTTCTTGGAGCACAATTAATCTCCTTATCACATAATCCTCCATGATTCACCCATATCTTTTATTTCCTTATTTAATTCCCTTCTCACACCTATATATATTTTACATCATCATTCATGTGAAGGAACCGCAACACAATCATCCTACACCCCACAAGGGGGGATCACCCCCAACCATTATCCACATCCTTTCCTCCATCCATCCATCACATTGAAGATTCGTCTGTAGAATCAAGAGGAGAACCAAGAGGAAGATTCAAGACGGAGAAGGACGTGATGATGTCCACATCTAGGGTTTTATCGTTTCCTAATTTATCTTGTATTTTTTGGACATATGAGTAAGATCTATCCAATGTCCATGATTATTCTTCGCAACATCATGGACTAGAACCATTTTGGTAGATCTAGGGTTTTGAAAGTTTTATGAATTAATTAAACTCTCTTGTGTGTCTTACGTACAACATTACTTGTGGATTTATTTTATATATAATTGCACGTTTTAATCCATATTCAGAGTCGTTTTGTGCATCTTCAACTGTTATATAGAGTCTGAATATATATCTTGGTTGTTGATTGAGCGCGTTTACTATTGAACAGGATTCCATGTTATGATTCTAAGTGAGGGGTGATTAGTGTGTAAATTCACAAGTTTGGCATCATGTTTTGTGCTAGTTTTGGAGAGTTTTGAGGTGGAAATAGGTGGAAAACCTATATATATTGTGAATTAGCATGAATCAGGTGTTAGTGGAGCTATTTAAGTGGTTTTCATAGCAAAATCGGAGTGAAAGTGCCAAGAATTGAAGAGACAAAGTCGAGGCCACGCGTACCGCCAAGTGAGAGAGGTGGGTTCGACTTGTTGGAGGAGGGTTCAACCTCTCCAGCAGGTCAAACCAGCAATGCAAAGTGGCAGCAGATGGGTTCGACCATGACTCGAGGGGTTCGACCTGTCTATCAGGTCAAACCATGGTCGAACCAGTTCGTGAGAAAGTTTGTTCGACCACGACGTTGGGGATTCGACCTGACGGTTGGTCGAATTAAGAGCAGAAATTATCCAGTAGCATGGTTCGACCTATGGTTCGACCAAGACGGAATGGTTCGACCTGTACAAGAAGTCGAACCAAGTGCAGAATACTTCCAGTAGGTGGGTTCGACCTGTGGTTTGACCTGCGGTCAATGGTTCGACCTGTTTGCTGAGGTTGAACCATCGTGCGGAACCTTACCTTATCCGGATTTTCGAGGCAAAAATGCGTGTGATCACTTGAAAAGCCCATTCCAAGCCCTGGAGACGTGATTACTGTTGGCAATTGGATCTTATGGTGAACGTGATTCAATAAGAAAAACAGATAATTAGATACAGCGGAAGCATAAAATAATTACCTGTCTTCTGGATTGGTGTAGAGGATGATGATCTGTGAAGAACACCTCTGACCTTCTACAGTATATCCCAAAGTTGACTCTCTGGTGTTGTGTGGTCAACAATCCCCAGAGAGTTCTCGATCTGCTCCTAATCTGTTCTCTACGTAAGTGGCACAGACTTAGGTTATTAGGAACTGAGATAACTTATATACTTGGGCTACTGCAGGGACCAGGAGGAGAAATTGGGCTGGGCCTCAATGAGATTTAATTAACCAAGCTTAGCCCAAAGCTTTTAATTAAATCCAATAATAATAATATAGTCCACTAAAATATTATTATTGCACTACCCATCCAATCCCAAAATTACGTTCTGGGCTCCTTCTTATTATGAGCCCGATAGTCTCCCCATGTTTAAGATATACAATGCCCATTAATTAATTAAGTTACTGACAACTCAAATTAATTAATATCTCATCCGAGAGTAGTACCACTCAACCTTATTATCATGCCGGAAATTAATCCACTTGCAAGATTTACATGATAAATCTTATGAGCTCCTCAAGGGGACATCATCAACCTATGACGGACATGGATTCCTTCTACAATCAACATTACACCATAGAGACAGCACTACTTCCCAACTCACCGAGTTTGTTGATTTAATACATTTAAATCTCACCCATTGATGAATCAAAGAAATATATACTACCTTACGTGTCGAGGTTATTGTATAGGGATTAAGAGCACGAACATCCATAATAACAGAGATCAAGTTCTTCTATATAGACAGTACAAGTCGAACGATCTCAGACGGTCCTACTCAATACACAAAGCAGTGTACTAATGTGGTTCTATAGTCAAGACAAACTAATACCAAACCACACTACAACCATACCGATAGATAGTCCCCGTCTATCTCGGTTGTGAGCATCTGTTTATACTTTATAAGGAAACTGATAATATGATCTTCCGCGTGTTGTCGCACAACATATTATCTACAGTATAAAGTAAATGGACTTTTGCACAAATATATAAATAAATAATTTATAATATGCAAAACAGTTTGATCATATGATTCTCATTTCAAATAAAATCGTTATTACATAGTTCAATACAAAAGCAAGGCTTTTAGTATACAAATCTAACAATCTCCCACTTATACTAAAAGACTACGCTGCCTTATCTGCTGACACGCATCTAATCCCCATTCCTTCTACATGCCCATCGAACGCTTTCGCTGGAAGTCTCTTAGTAAAAGGATCAGCTAGGTTATCCTCAGATGCTATCTTAGCAACAACGACTTTCCCTCTTTTAACGATGTCTCGTATCAGGTGGTACTTGCGCTCAATGTGTTTACTTGTCTTATGGGCTCGTGGTTCCTTCAAGTTTGCTACTGCACCACTGTTATCACAATAAATTGTGATAGCTTTGGGCAAACCAGGAATCACATCCAAGTCCATTAAGAAGTTCCTGAGCCATACTGCTTCTTTAGCTGCCTCAGAGGCTGCTACATATTCAGCTTCCATGGTAGAGTCCGCAACGCATTTCTGCTTTACACTCCTCCATATTACGGCTCCTCCTCCAAGAGTATACACATAACCCGAGGTGGATTTACTAGCATCCCTATCTGACTGGAAATCTGAATCAGTATAACCCAAAGGTAACAAAGTATCTGCCCAGTAAACCAGCACATAATCCCTAGTCCTTCGCAGGTACTTCAAAATATGCTTTACCGCAGTCCAATGCCCTTGTCCTGGATTACTTTGATACCTACTGACCATGCCCACGGCATAACGGATATCTGGTCTCGTACATAGCATAGCATACATGAGACTTCCCACTGCCAAAGCATAAGGGACCAGCTTCATTGCCTCTATTTCATGTTGTGTCTTTGGACACATTTCCTTAGATAGAGGTATTCCATGTCTGAAAGGTAGAAAACCTTTCTTGGAATCTTGCATGCTAAAACGAGTCAGGATTGTATCAATATATGAAGCTTGGGATAAGCACAACATTCTTTTCTTGCGATCCCTTATTAATTTGATCCCAAGAATGTGTCCGGCCTCTCCCAAGTCCTTCATCTCAAATTGCTTGGACAGCCATACCCTTACGCCCGACAATACCTTTACATTGTTTCCAATGAGCAGAATATCATCCACGTAGAGTACAAGAAATACCACTACATTTCCGTCACACTTCTTGTATACACATGATTCATTCGGACATTGAATAAATCCATATGACTGGATTACTTCATCAAAACGGATGTTCCAAGATCTTGAAGCTTGTTTCAATCCATAAATGGACCTTTTAAGCTTACACACAAGATGCTCTTCGCCCTTTGCAATGAAACCCTCTGGTTGCTTCATATAGATGTTTTCCTCAAGACTTCCATTCAGGAAAGCTGTCTTGACATCCATCTGCCATACCTCATAATCCATATGAGCAGCAATAGACAAAAGAATCCGGATTGACTTAAGCATGGCCACGGGCGAGAAGGTTTCCTCATAATCGATTCCTTCTTTCTGAGTATATCCTTTAGCCACAAGCCTTGCTTTAAAGGTTTCCACCTTACCGTCAGATCCTCTTTTTCTCTTATAGATCCACTTGCATCCAATAGCTTTTACACCATTAGGTGGTTCTATAAGCTCCCAGACATGATTAGAATACATGGATTCTATCTCAGATTTCATTGCGTTTTGCCATAATTGAGCATCTTTATCCTGTAGTGCCTCGTTATAATTCCATGGGTCAATTTCATGTTCACCTGGGACCAAGTCGGATGACTCTCCCAATCCCATGAATCTATCCGGTTGTCTGGCAACTCTCCCACTACGACGAGGCTCCGCAGGTATTTGTGTATCATGTGTGACACGCGGTGCCGTGTCCTGTGGTATATCCTCTTGCACAATTGGTATTATATTTGGTGTTTCCCCTCTAACTTCTTCTAGAATAATTTTACTCATGGGTTTATGATCCATTATATAATCCTCTTCCAAAAATCTGGCATTCGCGCTCACGATCACCTTTTGGTCCTTGGGACTATAAAATAAACCACCCTTCGTTCCTCTAGGATACCCTATAAACAGACAAACATCAGTACGTGATTCTAACTTATCAGCATCTGCCTTTAACACGTGTGCCGGAGCACCCCAAATCCGAACATGTTTCAGACTAGGCTTGCGCCCGGTCCACAGTTCTGTGGGTGTGGAGGCTACCGATTTAGAAGGTACTAAGTTTAGAATGTAAGCCGCTGTTTCTAAGGCGTGTCCCCAAAACGAATTTGGTAATTCCGAATAACTCATCATTGATCTTACCATTTTCATAAGAGTCCTATTCCTTCTTTCCGCTACACCATTCTGCTGGGGTGTGCCCGGTGCAGACAATTGGGATTCAATCCCATTTTCCGATAAATAATTCCTAAACTCTCCCAAGAGATATTCACCACCACGATCAGATCGTAGTGTTTTGATATATTTTCTAAGTTGCTTTTCCACATCAGCCTTGTATTCTTTGAATTTATCAAAGCATTAAGACTTGCGGCCATCAAATAAATATATCCGTATCTTGAATAATCGTCAATGAAAGTGACGAAATATTCAAAACCACCTCTTGCCTGGACAGACATAGGACCACATAAATCAGAATGAACCAATTCCAACAAATCCTTGGCTCTATGCCCCTTTGCCTTGAAAGGCCTTTTTGTCATTTTTCCTTCCAAGCAGGATTCGCAAGTTGGATAATTTTCCACTACTAATGAACTCAGAGGTCCATCGGCTATCAACCTTTGAATCCTACTCAAGTTAATATGACCTAGTCTTAGATGCCAAAGATATGTTTGGTTCATTTTAGAAGGTTCTTTTCTCTTATTAGTAGATGTATCATTCATTTCAATTTGTTGCACTGTGGGAGTAATTGGATTAAGAGTATACAAATTATCTATCAATGCACCATCACAGATAAAAATTCTATTTTTCCTTAAAACAACTTTGTCATTAAAAGAAACAGAATATCCATCCATAAATAATTTAGAAACTGAAATTAAATTCTTTCTAAAATGAGGTACATAAAGACAATTCCTCAAAACAAGAGTTTTATTCTTATTAAAAGATAAATAGACGTCTCCCACTGCAACAGCTGCTACTCTTGTAGCATTTCCCATGAGTATAGTAATCTCTCCATCACTGAGCTGTCGGGTTTGGTGGAACCCCTGCAAAGAATTGCAGACATGGTCAGTGGCTCCCGTATCTACACACCAAGTGTCAGCAGATACAGCCGCTAAACACGATTCAACAACTAGTATATAAGACTTACCATTCCTGTTCCCCTTCAGAAGAGGGCAGTCTGCCTTGTAGTGTCCCGGCTGCTTGCATTTGAAGCACTTGCCTTTAGGCTTCTTGACCGCACCAGTCTTTGCTTTCACTTGGTTCACCGGTGCTGAATTTCCTTGCTTCTTTTTCTTCCTACCGCCTTTCGGCCTAGGATGAGCAGCATATTCAGCAACATGAACCTGAGGAGGTCTACGAAACAGTTCTTCCACCGCCACAAGTTCTGTCAGAAGTTCTGCCAATGTGTACAAATGTTTGTTCATACCATAGTTCAGGCGAAACTGCTCAAAACTCCTAGGCAAGCTTTGGAGTATGATATCGACCTGGGTTTCCCCATCGATTTCAGCTCCAAGAACTTCCAACTCATTGAGTTGGCCCATCATCCTGAGGACATGTTCCCTTACGGAAGTGCCCTCAGCCATTTTGGTATTCATCAAGGCCGACATGCCCTTCGACCTAGCAGGACGACTCTGATGTCCGAAGAGTTCCTTAAGATTATGCATCATATCATAGGCGGTCTCCATGGCTTGATGCTGAGTCTGAAGCACATTTGACATAGAAGCCAAAATGTAGCATTTAGCCATCCTATCAGCCTTGGTCCACCTATTATAAGCATTTCTTTGCTCTTCGATAAAGTCATCATTAGGTTCCGGAGGACATTCCTCAGAGAGAACAAATATATAATCTTCAGCAGTTAAAACAATGTCCATGTTTCGCTTCCAGTTGACATAATTAGTACCAGTAAGTTTATGCTCTTTAAGTATTACAGAAAGTGAGTTGAGTGCCATTTGAAAATCCTGAGAATCATAATTAAATAAACAGATCAAACACTTCGAATTTATCAATTTATATTGAATCCCTCAAAACAATATAAAATAAAATTCACCAACATCTCAAGCACCGTGAATTTGCATGCCACGATAGTGTGGACGTATACAAACCCGAACATTTACAAGAGAAGGTTTTACCCAATAATTTCATTTGTCAACCTAACTTTATGATAAAATAATTAATAGTCGGTTTCTATTTAGCCATGCAAATAACAGCAGTGACTCCGATGGGGAGGATACATATTATTTACACCTAAGTGTATACCATTATTTAATCCCAAGTCCGCGGCCCAAGCTTGTGTGCCTTACAGATGGAGAAGTACACACGCGCTCAGATAACTTCCTACGATTATCTTAAAGAAGTTTGTACCAGTGATCCGTGAACAAACTCATCCGATAGGGAGAAAGGCTCTAATGCCAACGCGCAAGTTTACTCACATCACTTACAAACCAATAATGGAGGCCATGGGAATTTATATACCAATCCCCTCTCCCACTTAGTTATTTAGCACAGATGGTTTTTAACATGCATATAATATTCCAGAATAAAATATACAACTTAGCATGCTTCTATATTTATTTAATTTAAAATTTAATAAATCACATAGAACATGCCACATATATAACAATTAATTGTCAAGTAGAACAATTAAATCAATTATATATAAAAGGAATTAAGGCACTAAATAAATCAAGTAAATGGGCCTATTAATCTAGCCAATAAATAAAACTAGAGCCAATAGAGCCCATCAAGCCCAATAAATTAGCCAATTAAACCTGCCAGCCCAAAACCAATACAAGAATTACAGCCCTTTTCTAATCCCTTAAATCATGGCCCATTAGATTTAAAAAGAAAATGAAACTGAGCCCAAACAACCCAACTAAAAAAAAAACTGCCCAACATCAGACACAAGCCCAACACCACAAAAAAAATATTGAGCCCTAGAATCACTGCTAGCCGCAGCATCCAGACGAAACATTCCCGGCAGTCTGTCACACAGCACATCCGCCGTTGGCACAACCCTCAGCCCATCGGAACGTCGCCATCAGTCCTTCTCCGATGAACCAACGGCCGGAGATCTCCATTGTAGTCTGCACCGCGCGTGTCGCCCAGCAGCCAGTCACCGCTGCCGCCGCGACCATGCACTCAGACGCGCATGCAGTCCGAAGCGTCACTGGCGAGACTCGTAGCTTTCCAGCACCGCGGCGCTTCACCGCGCACCACCGCGTACTACCGAGACCATCCATCTACGCCGTTGCCAGATTTCAATGACAGCGGCGCAACAAGATGCCTCCCCCGTAGGCAGCCGCTCCACAGCCATCACTGGTCAGCCGCGCGCCGCCGCCAGATCCTTCGTCGACTTGCCCCGATCTGCCTGGATCTACCTCGAATCGCCCAGCCAGAGCTCTTCGTCGATTGGGATCATCAGCGCCGTCCACCAGTCTCGAGTGTCACCGATCATCTCCGATCCGACCGGGATCGGCGTGAACTCACCCGGGACCTTCTGTTCTGGTCCGTCCAGACGCCAATCGTCAGTGAGACTCCAAGTCACGCCGACTCGTCGTCCAGACGCCTCGTCCTTAATTCTGTTGGATTGTATACTAAAAGTCTAGCTTTAGTATGAACAATGTCATAACAATATTTGAAATGAGTATCATTGATCAAATGATTGCATCTTATAATTTATTTTATATGCATGATGCAATAGTCCAATTACTTTATACTGTAGATAATATGTTGTGCGACAACACGCGGAAGATCATATTATCGGTTTCCTTATAAAGTATAAACAGATGCTCACAACTGAGATAGACGAGGACTCTCTATCGGTATGGTTGTAGTGTGGTTTGGTATTAGCTTGTCTTGGCTATAGAATCACATTAGTGCACTTGTGTGTATTGAGCAGGACCGCCTGAGGTCGTTCTTCTTATACTGACTATATAGTAGAACTTGATCTCTGTTATTATGGAAGTTCGTGCTCTTAATCCCTATACAATAACCTCGACACGTAGGGCAGTATGTATTTCTTTGATTCATCAATGGGTGAGATTTATAAGTATTAAATCAACAAACTCGGTGAGTTGGGAAGTAGTGCTGTATCTATGGTGTGCTGTTGATTGTAGAAGGAATCCATGTCCGTCATAGGTTGATAATGTCCCCTTGAGGAGCTCATAAGGTTTATCATGTAAATCTTGCAAGTGGATTAATTTCCGGCATGATAATAAGGTTGAGTGGTACTACTCTCGGATGAGATATTAATTAATTAGAGTTGTCAGTAACTTAATTAATTAATGGACATTGAATATCTTAAACATGAGGAGACTATCGGGCTCATAATAAGAAGGAGCCCAGAACATAATTTTGGGATTGGACGGGTAGTGCAGTAATAATATTTTAGTGGACTATATTATTATTATTGGATTTAATTAAAAGCTTTGGGCTAAGCTTGGTTAATTAAGTTCAATTGAGGCCCAGCCCAATTTCTCCTCCTGGTCCCTGCTGTAGCCCAATATATATAGTCATCTCAGCTTCTGGAAACCTAACTTCCTGCGCCTCTTTTGACGTGAGTTAGAGAGAAGCAGATTGAGAGAACTCTGGGGATTGTTGACCACCCAACACTAGAGTTGACTTGGGACATACAGCAGAAGATCAAGAGGTGTTCTTCTGCAGTGATTCAGACTCTACATCAACCCTGAAGTACGGTAAACACATTATTGCTTCCGCTGTTTACTGTTTGCCTATTTACTAACGATCACGTTTGAACCACAAGATCCAATTGCCAACAATTGGTATCAGAGCGTTGGTTTCGTGGTGTAACGTGAGACGTTAGATTGGGGTTGTTTGTGATTATATGATTAAGTGATTTGATCTGGTTATAATCGCATGTTTTGTGCTTCTTGTGATTTAATTTTCGCTTGATAGAAAGCATGTTTAAGGGTTTGTATTATTTGGGTTATTTATAAAAATTCCCTGTGTACATACTGCAACCCTAATATACATCTTTGGCTGTTTATTATTAAATTCTTGTTCTTGGTAATCACAATACACACACGGCTGCATCGTGAGAAACTGAATTGCGGTAGTGGAAAAGAACGATGTGACTGCCGGGTATTGGATGACTCACGGTTGGGGTCTGGTGGGAGCGATTGCACGATTGCAAGAAGAACGCGTGAAATCGAGAAGAAAGGAAGGCGCGATCTAGGCATCGTTGGACAGCTGCTGGCGCAAGTGTGTCTTGGTGATGTGTCGGATCGCCAAAGGCTGTCGCGACTGGCTGAGCAACTCACGACGGCGGGTCTGTTACCACTGCATCTGATCGATCACGGATGGGATATTGAGATCGCAGACTGCTATTCCAGACGAAGCGGCGGTCAGCGGCGGCTGGAGGCGGCGGCTATCCCACGAGGCGGCGGCGTCAGAGATGGACTGGGTGGCGCTGGACTCTGTCGCGTCTCGCTGGTGAGACGCGATTAGCAGACCCGGTCAGTCAGATCGGCGACTGTGGGTCGGTGGGAGTGTCGCTGACGGCTTCGCGACTGATGCGGCAGATCCCGTCCAGATCGGCCATCCAGAAGGCAGAGGCGCACGGCGTGAAGTCTGGCGAGGCGGCGCATGGCATCAGTGGTGCACGGCTGTGCCGGCGCTGTCAGATCGGCGGCTGGTTAGTCGCTGGCGTCGCTCGGATACAGGCGTCGGCGGAAATCTGCTACCGGGACTGGCGGACAAGGCATGGCCGTCGGTGGTCGCGGCGTGACGTCTCAAGGAGTGGGCGGCGCTGGGGGTTGATGGCGGCCGCGCAGGATCGGCTTGCAGCGGTGGGCTGGCGGCAGCGATGTCGGTCGACGGCTGGCGGCACGCGGTAGTTGGGCTGTTGGCGCGGCTCCGGCGGCTGACGGACTATCGCCGGAAGCAGCGGCGCCGGTGTCTTCCGGGCGTGTTGGCGGCTGGCAGGAGCTTTAAGGGCAGAATGGATATGGGCCTATGTTGTTGGGCTACTTTTGTTCTGATGTTGGGCTAGTTTAATTATTTGGGCCCAAATTTTTTAATTAATAGGATTTTGGGCTGCAGGGCCCTATTTTAATTAAGGAGTATTTGGGCTGATGATTAAAGGGCCCAATTCAATTATTATATTAGAGGCTGCTCATTTTATTTAATTTGGTTTTGGGCCTGGGTTGTTTTATTAATTCAACTTATTTTAGGGCCCAATTTTAATTAAATGGACTATGGGCTGCTGGGCTAATTAACTTTAATTAATTGTGGGTATTATGTTGGGCCTGATTTAAATATTGGGCTAGACCTTAATGTAGAAATTGGCAGGTTAAATGGGCTTAATTATTTTATTAATTGGTTGCTCATTTTTTTTGCTAATAAATTTTGGGTCAGCTGGGCCTATTTAATTGATCCAACATTTTATACAATTAATTAATGATATATAACTGATTTAATTGTTTTAACTTGACAATTAATTGTTATATATATGAAAGGCATGTTCTATGTGATTTATTTATTTAAATTGCTGTTAATAGAAGCATGTCTAAGTTGTATATTTTATTTATGAAATATTATATGCATGTTTAAAACCCTTGGTGTTAAATAACTAAGTGGGAGAGGGGATTGGTAATAAATTCCCGCGGCCTCCATTATTGGTTTGTTAGCAATGTGAATAGACTTGCGCGTCGGCATTAGAGCCTTCCTCCCCATCGGATGAGTTTATTCATGGATTGCTGGAACAGACTTCATTAAATAATTACGTTTGTAATATGATGCATATGAACTTGCGCGTTGGCTTAGACCTTCCTCCCTATCGGATGAGTTTATATGCGGATCACTGGTACAAACTTGTAATTGATGACTGTAGGAAGTTATCCGAGCGCGTGTGTACTTCTCCATCTGTAAGGCACACAAGCTTGGGCCGCGGACTTGGGGTCAAATAATGGTGTACACTTAGATGTAAATAATAAGTATCCTCCCCATCGGAGTCACTGCTTTTATTTGCATGGCTAAAGAGGAACCGACTATTAATTATTTTGTCTTAAAGTGAGGTTGACAAATGAAATTAATGGGTAAAACCTTCTCTTGTAAATGTTCGGGTTTGTAAACGTCCACACTATCGTGGCTTGCAGACTCACGGTGCTTGAGATGTCGGTGAATTTTATTTTATATTGTTTTGAGGGAAACAATATAAAAGGATAAAATTCGAAGTTTTGATCAGTATATTTATTTCTGATTCTCTGAATTTCGAATGGTATTATCTCACTAATTGTTAACTAAAAGACATTATATTTACTTGTCCAAATTAGTTGATTAGAAAAGAATCGTGATTTTGAAAATTACTGCTTAAGAAAATACATGTGTTCTCTCATCGGACGGCTCATGATGCCTATTAAAGTCTTTAGTGAAGAGATGAGAGGATCATAGAAATATGATGAACTCATGTAACTCTTCAGATACTTGAGTAATTTAAAAGGCGCAAGATCATGATAGAATTTGATGAATGAATTGGAAATATATATGGAATAGAAGTTGAAAGGGAAACCTAAGTCAATTTTATTTTCCATAATTGCCTAGATGTTTTTGAGAAAGTTCCACCTCAATTACAAGAGGATGTAAATGGTGGGAAACTTCTAACAAAACATGTGGCAAAGGAAAACCATTTTTATCATAAAGTGAACAAGTTTAATATCTTATTTACTAATAGCCTAAACATGATTAGTGATGGCATCTACTGACACGAAGTGTGTAGATACAGGAATCACTAAATGTTTTTCACTTAGTAAGGATAAGATTGTTAATAACATGGGTAAAACTACGAAGGTAGTGGCTATTGCAGTGGGAGTTGTTTATTTATCTCATGATAAGAATAAACGATTGATTATGAGAAATTGTCTTTACGTACGTTTCATAGAAAGAATTTAATTTCGGTTTCTATGCATTAACGGATGGATACTTCATTTCATTTAAATGACATGGTCATAGAAATGAGGAATGAGGCTATAATTCGTTATAGTACGTTGATGGATAATAATTATACTCTTGAATCATGCACATCCCACAGATGCAATAAATAGTAATTAATAATGCATCTTCTAATATTAGTAAGAGAAAGGAACCTTCAAAGAAGAACTAAACATACATTTGGCGTCTAAGATTAATTCATTTTACTTGAGTAGGATTCAAAAGTTGATAGCCGATAGACCGTAAGGTTTATCTGAAGTGGAAACTATCGGACTTGCGAGTCTTGCTTGGAAGTAAAAATGATTAACTGCTTTTTCAAGGCTGTGGGATATAGGGCCAAAGATATATATGTTGGAATTAGTTCAGTCTGATTCAAGCGGACCTAATATTATCCAGGCAAGAGGTAGTCATTACGGTTTAACCGTGGTGGTAAAAACCTCTTAGGATAGTTAGCAGCTATTAATCAGAAGTTGAGATTAAATCTCAAGATGGCAACACCGGAAATTCCCCAGTGGAATGGTGTGGTGAATAGAAGGTATTATGTCTTATGGTTATGATTAGATAGATGATGAATTATTTGGAATAATTAAATTCATTTTATGGATATGCCCTAAGATACAGTAATTCGTGAAACGTTTGTCTGTATATGGGACATCCTAGAAAAATGAAGGATGATTTATTTAGTCCAGAAGATCGAAGGGTAATTGTTAACACAATAACTAGATTTTTGGAAAAGAACTATGTAATAAATCACAAACCCATGTATGAGTTGTTCTAAAGGAAGTGAAAGGAAAACACTAAGTATAAGTACCAAGTGTACAAGAGGATATACCACAAGGTAAACTGCAACGCGTGTCACGTCTGATACACAATTACATGTAGTGCCTTGTCGTAGTGGGAGGGTTGTTCGACAACTCGTAAAAGATATATTTTGGGAGAGTTGTGAGACTTGGTCCCTAGTAAATATGGTATTATCCCACGGATACGACTTAGCACTACAAGATTAAAATGCGGAATCTTAGTAAGTTGTAATGAATGATGAAATAAAAGAGGATCATACGGTAAGGTGAAAACCTTGGAAGCAAAGCTTGTTGCGAAAAGGTGTACTCAGAAAGAAATGGTTCGATTATGAGAAAACCTGTTCGCTTGTAGCTATGCTTAGTTGATCCAGATTCTTTTAAATTTTGCTGCTCATATTGAATTATGAGGAACAGCAAATAGATGTCAAGACAGCTTTCCTGATTGGAAGTCTTGAGGAAAACATCTATGTGGAGCAATCAAAATAATTCATTGCAAATGGCTAAGTGCATTTTAATAGTAAGCTTATAGGTGTCCATCAATGGACTATACCAAGCTTTGAGATTGTGAAACATCTGTTTTGAAAAGGAAATCCATAGATATGGATTTATTCAATGAGCGGATGTATCTTGTGTATTGTAAAGAATGACGAAAACGTGGTGGTAATTCTTGTACTATACGTAGATAGTATCTTGCTCATTGGAGACAATGAAAGAGTATTATCGGGCGTATGGGTATGATTAAGAAAGTAGTATGATATGAAGGACTTAAGAAAAGTAAAATATATCCTTTTGATCACGGTAATACGGATCACAAGAAAGGATGTTATTCTTATCTCAAGTTTCATAAAATGATACAGTCCATACTCGTTTAGCATGTAAATTTATCTAAGTGAATGTGTCTTAGAGACACAAGAAGTAGATATAGTAGATGAAAGCGGTTCCTTATGCTTCGGCGAATAAGGAAGCTTAATCTAAAGAATGCTATGAACGAAGTTGGATATCTGTGTTGCTGAACGCATGAACAGAAGGTATCAACGTAACCCGGAACAAGAATGATGAACTGTAGTAAGACATATATAAAGTGCCTGAGAAGGACTGGAAATTATATGTGGATTTACTAAACAGATTCACTGCTTCTTGTGGATTACGTAGATTCGGATTTTTAGTCAGATTGGACGGCAGTAAATTCTCCTCAAAGGTTATGTGTTTAATTTTAGGAAGTAGAGTCATAATGTGGAGGAGTGTTATATAGAAATATATTTCAGACTCCGGGCTCCATCATGGAAAGATGATAAATTGGAGCCTATGAGGCAACCAAAGTATCCATATGACTCTAGAGACTTCATGATGGACTTTGAAGTGTTTCTAAGTTTGCCCAAAGTAATCACAATTTACATTGATGATATTGGTGCAGTTGCAAACTTGAAGAAATCACAAGTCCATAAGGCAATTAAACGCATGGAGCGCGAGTACCACCTGTTACGAGAAATCGTATGATGAGGCGAAGGTTGTTGTCGCCTAGATTGCATCGGATGATGACCTAGTAAACCATTTACAAGGACCTTAAGGCGAGAGCTTTTAATGGTCGTGTAGTGGGAGTAGGAATCAGATGTATGGCAGAAGACATGACAGCATAGTCTTTTAGTATAAGTGGGAGATTGTTGGATTGTATACTAAAAGTCTAGCTTTAGTATGAACAATGTCATAACAATATTTGAAATGAGTATCATTGATCAAATGATTGCATCTTATAATTTATTTTATATGCATGATGCAATAGTCCAATTACTTTATACTGTAGATAATATGTTGTGCGACAACACGCGGAAGATCATATTATCGGTTTCCTTATAAAGTATAAACAGATGCTCACAACTGAGATAGACGAGGACTCTCTATCGGTATGGTTGTAGTGTGGTTTGGTATTATCTTGTCTTGGCTATAGAATCACATTAGTGCACTTGTGTGTATTGAGCAGGACCGCCTGAGGTCGTTCTTCTTATACTGACTATATAGTAGAACTTGATCTCTGTTATTATGGAAGTTCGTGCTCTTAATCCCTATACAATAACCTCGACACGTAGGGCAGTATGTATTTCTTTGATTCATCAATGGGTGAGATTTATAAGTATTAAATCAACAAACTCGGTGAGTTGGGAAGTAGTGCTGTATCTATGGTGTGCTGTTGATTGTAGAAGGAATCCATGTCCGTCATAGGTTGATAATGTCCCCTTGAGGAGCTCATAAGGTTTATCATGTAAATCTTGCAAGTGGATTAATTTCCGGCATGATAATAAGGTTGAGTGGTACTACTCTCGGATGAGATATTAATTAATTAGAGTTGTCAGTAACTTAATTAATTAATGGACATTGAATATCTTAAACATGGGGAGACTATCGGGCTCATAATAAGAAGGAGCCCAGAACATAATTTTGGGATTGGACGGGTAGTGCAGTAATAATATTTTAGTGGACTATATTATTATTATTGGATTTAATTAAAAGCTTTGGGCTAAGCTTGGTTAATTAAGTTCAATTGAGGCCCAGCCCAATTTCTCCTCCTGGTCCCTGCTGTAGCCCAATATATATAGTCATCTCAGCTTCTGGAAACCTAACTTCCTGCGCCTCTTTTGACGTGAGTTAGAGAGAAGCAGATTGAGAGAACTCTGGGGATTGTTGACCACCCAACACCAGAGTTGACTTGGGACATACAGCAGAAGATCAAGAGGTGTTCTTCTGCAGTGATTCAGACTCTACATCAACCCTGAAGTACGGTAAACACATTATTGCTTCCGCTGTTTACTGTTTGCCTATTTACTAACGATCACGTTTGAACCACAAGATCCAATTGCCAACAAATTCATCATTGCCGCGCCGCCATCACCACTCGCCGTCGCCAGTCGTATTTCCAGTGCCGCCGTGACATCACTGGTCGGCCCGAAGCCACCATCTATTGACAGTCAGCACCGGTCAAATACCGCCTCCTTGTCAGACGACCACGCGCCGCCGGGAAGAACACACAACGAGTAGTGCGCGCGTGTGTGATACAAACAATACAGATTGCCTTTTTTTGTGTATGACAATTGTGTGTACAGTGTATATAATAAAAATACACATGAATAAAAAAACACACATCAAATCAAATATACAAGTCAATCTGTCTTCTTTTTGAACACACGAAAAAGTCCAATGAACATGTGATTAAAAACAGATTAAAATAATTAATCAAATAATCACAAAAACATCCTTACAAATCACGTTTCACCAAGAAAACTTGCTCTGATATCAATTGTTGGCAATTGGATCTTATGGTGAACGTGATTCAATAAGAAAAACAGATAATTAGATACAGCGGAAGCATAAAATAATTACCTGTCTTCTGGATTGATGTAGAGGATGATGATCTGTGAAGAACACCTCTGACCTTCTATAGTATATCCCAAAGTTGACTCTCTAGTGTTGTGTGGTCAACAATCCCCAGAGAGTTCTCAATCTGCTCCTAATCTGTTCTCTACGTAAGTGGCGCAGACTTAGGTTATTAGGAACTGAGATAACTTATATACTTGGGCTACTGCAGGGACCAGGAGGAGAAATTGGGCTGGGCCTCAATCAGATTTAATTAACCAAGCTTAGCCCAAAGCTTTTAATTAAATCCAATAATAATAATATAGTCCACTAAAATATTATTATTGCACTACCCATCCAATCCCAAAATTACGTTCTGGGCTCCTTCTTATTATGAGCCCGATAGTCTCCCCATGTTTAAGATATACAATGCCCATTAATTAATTAAGTTACTGACAACTCAAATTAATTAATATCTCATCCGAGAGTAGTACCACTCAACCTTATTATCATGCCGGAAATTAATCCACTTGCAAGATTTAAATGATAAATCTTATGAGCTCCTCAAGGGGACATCATCAACCTATGATAGACATGGATTCCTTCTACAATCAACAGCACACCATAGAGACAACACTACTTCCCAACTCACCGAGTTTGTTGATTTAATACATTTAAATCTCACCCATTGATGAATCAAAGAAATAT
Organism: Pogostemon cablin; assembly: GCA_023678885.1. NCBI lineage: Eukaryota > Viridiplantae > Streptophyta > Magnoliopsida > Lamiales > Lamiaceae > Pogostemon > Pogostemon cablin. The sequence continues at coordinate 20,481,142 of CM042979.1, read as the reverse complement.
ATACTACCTTACGTATCGAGATTATTGTATAGGGATTAAGAGCACGAACATCTATAATAACAGAGATCAAGTTCTTCTATATAGACAGTACAAGTCGAACGATCTCAGATGGTCCTACTCAATACACAAAGCAGTGTACTAATGTGGTTCTATAGTCAAGACAAACTAATACCAAACCACACTACAACCATACCGATAGATAGTCCCCGTCTATCTCGGTTGTGAGCATCTGTTTATACTTTATAAGGAAACTGATAATATGATCTTTCACGTGTTGTCGCACAACATATTATCTACAGTATAAAATAAATTGACTTTTGCACAAACATATAAATAAATAATTTATAATATGCAAAACAGTTTGATCATATGATTCTCATTTCAAATAAAATCGTTATTACATAGTTCAATACAAAAGCAAGGCGTTTAGTATACAAATCTAACAATTACAAGTATAAAAGGAGGCTCATGCAGTCAGAGGACAACACAATACAAGAGAGCTTTTAGGGAGTTTTAGAGAGCGTAAGATCGTGAAGCACAAGAGGAGACTAGGAGGAGATGTGACAGAGGTTCCGCTGGAAAGTCAAGTAAGATTGGTCCATCTAACCATGATTGTTCCTAGATCAACCATGGGCTAGAGCCACTTCGGTAGTTCTAGGGTTATGAAGGTTTCATGAGTTGATTTGTATTTCGTGTGTATACTCCGTACACCACTACTTGTGGTTTAGTTTATATAAGATAGTACGTTTTTAATCCATACTCATAGTTGTTTTGTGCATCAATAATCGTTGTGTAGAGTCTGAATGCATACATGGTTATTGATTGAGTGCGTTCACTAATGAGCAGGGTTTATTGTTATAATTCTAAGTGAAGGGATTCCGAGGTTTTATTAGAACCACTTATATGAATATTTGTTAATTGAATTGAATTCGGGTTAACAAGTAGGATTAAGAGTATAACTTTATAGTACCTAAAAAAGGTGATCAAATCGGGTTAGAGTACTAAGTGCACGGGAAATAATTAATTATGATAGTACCTAGAAAGGGGGGTAAAGTATACATCTTGCTCAGAGGATACTCACACGTGTCAAAAGCTTATCTATTTGTGTCTATAGAGTAGATTTGCATGGTCTAGCGATGCGTCCATAAACCATAAGGTAGAGTCGGACATCGACACACGAAAGTATGAATTAACGAATGAAACTGGATGGCCTGACGAACTACCTATCATCTTATTTGATCACAACTACTCTTCTCTTGTTCTTGTTATTGATTTGCTATTTTAATTGTTAGTTTAAAAATCAATAATTACTATTCTCAACATAGTCATAATTGCTAGAAAATAACTAAAGTAATATTTACCCATCCCGTGGATTCGATATTTAACTTGGTCACTTTCGAAACTACAATTGGTATCCTTCATACTTGGGGATTAAAATTGTGTATTGAGAAAACACCCATCAAGAATATCTTTTTGTTATTTCTCGTTTATTAGGGCTATTTATCTTGTTTTGCTGTTTTAATTCTAGTTCTTTTTAGGTGTATGCTCACGAGATCAAAGAAAAGTGAACTTGAACCCTATAATCCTGAGATCGGAGCATCGTCAAGAAAGAAGAAGAAGAAGAAGAAGAGCAAGGCAAAGACTGTTGATCCAACTGAAGCTCTGAATTTTGGAGTTGAAGTTGACGAGCAGATTTCGCAAATGATTGAAGCTACAACTGAAGTTAATTCGGGAGTAGAGACAGTCAACATGGCAGCGAATCCGGATAATCTAGCCATCCGGGAGGTTTTCAGAAATAATGGGGCTGGAAATTTTTGGCTTCTAGGAGCGAGGGGAACTAATGCAGCTTTCGATCTTCATCCCGCTCTTATTAGCATGATAGAAAGGAACTCCTTTTCAGGAGGGTCTTTTGAGGATCCACAGCAGCATCTGAACAAGTTCTTGGGCTATGCAAGTACTCAAAAAGACGTAGGAGAACATGAAGATGCTAGGAAGATCCTCTTGTTCAAATTCTCGCTTACTGAAAAGGCGAGAGATTAGTACGACACTATCAACGCAGCTGAGTGCACCACTTGGGAGCAACTGCAGTTAAGGTTCTTGGAGAGGTACATGCCACCTTCAAAGGTATTTAAGATGAAGCAAGACATTAACCAATTTACTATCGGTGGAGGTGAGAAATTTCATGAAGCATGGGATAGATTCACGAGTATTATTGGATGCTTCTTCTAATGGAGCATTGCTTACAAAATCATCCGTAGAGGCCGAGAAGTTGTTTGAAGATATTTTGATGAATTCGAGGGATTGGCCAACTGATAGAGTTAGAGGTACTTATGTCCTTGGGAAGGTAGCTCAGGTTGAACAAGCAATGGTGAAAACAAGTAGAGAGGATGAGATCGTCTCTAGCTTGTCCAATATCAACAAGCTACTTGAATCCCAACAGAAGCAAATCAGCAAATTATCTCAGCGTGTACCAATCATGCAGCAGGAGTTGAAGAATGATGGACCAATCCAAGAGGAGTTGGAAGAGGCACACTATGCCATGGGTCAAAGTATTCAAGGGACTAGGTATCCAGATCAAGGAAACCGGAACTACCAAGGGAACTATCGAGGAAACTTTAATAATCGTGGTCCCCCGGGTGGTTATCAACAGCCTAGGAGGTCGGAGTTCTCATGGAGCAATCCGAATAATGCGATTTAACCTCCGATGGGTATTGATCCGGGTGCTAAGGTGGAAGAAGGAAAACTAGGTTTTGAGGATACTGTGAACAGGTATATGGCCAAGAACGATGAAAGAGTGAACTGCCTTGAGGCCAAACTTGAAAAGAAAATCGATGTAAATCATGAGGTTATATCTAAGCAGGTGAAGGACCTTACATTGCTGATGGGGAAGATGGCAGGAAGTGTTAACAAGCTTACTCAAACTCTTGAGAAGGGGAAGTTCCCGTCTCAAAGTATTGAGAATCCAAGGACCTGCAACGCCATCACACTGAGGTCGGGAATGCAGTACGAGGGACCTATGAGGCCGAAATCAAATTTGGACATGTCTAGGGCAAGATTCGACCATAGTTCGACCAACATTGAAGGTTGAACCATACAGGAGAAGTCGAACCAATGCACTGGACACGATCAGGAGGCATCGTAGCATCGGTTCAACCAAACTGCAGATGGTTCGACCTGGCATACAGGTCGAACCATGGTCGAACCTGACAAATCGGAGCACTCTGTTTTTCTAGAACACTGTTTGACCAAATCAATGATGGTTCGACCTATCCAACAGGTCGAACTCAGGTCGAACCGCACAACTTGGAGCACTCTGTTTTGTCGCAGCAACGGTTCGACCACGATGGACATGGTTCGACCTATCCAACAGGTCGAACCTTGGTCGAACCGGAGGGCGGAAGGAGTATAGTAGGTCAGTTTGACCTAGGTAGCCGTGGTTCAACCTACTCAACAGGTCGAACCCAGGTCGAACCTCAACTTCAAAAAGAGAGCAGTTGTCCAGAAGAGCAGTTCGACCATTACGTGCCTTGTTCGACCTGTTCCACAGGTCGAACCCTGGTCGAACCCATCTAGAAGTTGCCTATTGCTACCTTGAACACTCTCGATGATGTTGATGCTACTCCAGTAGTTCGGAATGAGCAAAGTACATAGATAATAGCTGAGAAAAAGTGGGAGAGAGCCAAGCGATTGAGAGCCGAAAAGGAGAAAGCGGAGAAGGTTGATCGTGATGAATGGGGGATTCCCAAAATGAAGATACCTCCACCGTTTCCTTACAAGCTTATGAAGAAGGGATTGGAAGAGAAGTTCAAGAAGTTTTCAGAGATAATGAACAAGATAAGCTTGAGCATTCCTTTCTCAGAGGCAATCATGGAGATGCCGTACTATGCCCGATTTCTTAAAGACATATTGTTGAAGAAGCGGAGCTTAACCAGAATTAAAACGGTGAATTTATCTGAGAATTGCAGCTCAATCATTCAAAGGAAGCTGCCGCAAAAGATGAAGGATCTGGGGAGCTTCACTATTCTATGTGAGATCGAAAAGGGGCCGGCACGGCGAGCTTTGTGCGATCTAGGGGCAAGCATCAATTTAATGCCGTTGTCCATCTTTCAGAGGCTTGGTTTGGGGGAGTTGACCCCTACAACAGTGGTTCTCCAATTGGTGGACAGGTCGATGACGTTTCCAAAAGGTATAATTGAAGACGTTCTCATCAAAGTGGAGAAGCTAGTCTTTCCTTTGGACTTTCTTGTGCTAGAGATGGAAGATAACAAGGATAATATCCCTCTAATCTTGGGGAGACATTTCCTTGCTACTGTTGGAGCTATGATTGATGTTCAAAAAGGAGAGCTTAGATTGCGGATGGACGAAGAAGAAGTTCTTTTCAACTTGGACAAAGCAATGAAGATGCCCATGGAGTCTCAGTGTTATAGTATTGACGTGGTGGAGGAGATTGTGAAGGAGGATATGTCTCTGATCCTGTCAAAGGATCCTCTTGAGACATGTTTGATGGAGTCTCTTACTTATCCCACTATGGAGCTTGACGGACTCTCCAACGAGGTATGCATTGAATTTCTTGAAAACTTACTTGCTTTAGGTGATGACATGTTTGAATCGAAAAGAACTAAGGTGGAAGAAGTCAAGTGGACAAGGAAGTACTTGCCTTTGGATAACGAGATATCTCCGATGGAAGTGAGAAAAGAGGAGTTGAAACTTTTGCCAGAACACTTGAAGTACGCCTTTCTTGGCGACAATGAAAAATATCTGGTAATTGTATCTTCTTGTCTTGATGAAGATCAACTTGAGGAGTTATTGACTGTTCTTAGGAAGTATAAGTCTGCGATTGGTTGGTCTCTTGAGGATTTGAAAGGAATTAGCCCTTCGTATTGCATGCATAGGATAAGATTATTAGATGAGGCCAAGGAAAGTGTTCAGAATTAGCGGAGGGTTAATCTCGCGATTCAAGAGGTGATTAGGAAGAAAATCCTTACGTGGTTGGATGCTGGAATCATATATCCTATTAGTGATAGTCCCCATATTAGTCCATTGCATGTAGTTGCTAAAAAGGGGGGAATGACTGTAGTAAAAGCTGAGGATGGAGAAGCGATAGCCACAAGGATTCCTACAGGATGACGTACATGTGTAGATTATAGGAAGTTGAATGAGAACACGTGTAAGGATCATTTTCCTCTTCCTTTCATGGATCAAATGTTAGATCGTCTTGCAGGGTATGAGTTTTATTGTTTCTTGGATGGATACTCGGGGTACAACCAAATCATGATTGCCCCCAAGGATCAAGAAAAGACCACTTTTACTTGCCCCTACGGGACCTTTGCTTTTCGGAAAATGCCATTTGGGTTATGTAATGCGCCTGCTACTTTTCAGAGATGCATGATGGCAATATTCGATGGGTTGATAGAGAATATCATGGAGGTGTTCATGGATGATTTATCTATTTTTGGTTCCTCCTTTGATATTTGTTTGTCTAACCTAACTACTGTTTTGAAGAGATGTCAAGTGACTAATCTTGTCTTGAATTGGGAGAAGTGTCACTTCATGGTGAAGGATGAGATTGTTCTTGGGCATCATGTTTCAGCCAAGGGATTACAGGTCGATCGTGCTAAAGTGGTGGCAATTGAAAAGCTTCCACCACCGACCAATGAAAGAGGAGTGCGGTCTTTCCTTGGACACGCCGGTTTTTACAGGAGATTCATACAAGACTTCTCAAAATACTCCAAGCCCTTATCTCACTTACTTGAAAAGGATGTTCCTTTTGTGTTTGATGATGAATGTCTAATAGCTTTTCAAGTTTTGAAGGAGGCGCTTATCACTGCACCTATCTTGATCACACCGGATTGGACTCAACCGTTTGTATTAATGTGTGATGCAAGTGATGTAGCACTTGGAGTGGTGCTTGGGCAGCTGAAGGAGAAGAAGTTCTGCGCCATTTACTACGCGAGTAAGACTTTCGATACGGCACAAAAGAATTACACGGTGACCGAAAAAGAGTTTTTGGCTGTTGTGTACGCATTCGATAAGTTTCATCAGTATTTGGTTGGCATGAAGACTATTGTGTACACGGATCATTCAGCGATTCGGTACTTGATGGAGAAGAAGGAGACGAAGCCTAGGATCATAAGGTGGATTCTTCTACTTCAACAGTTTGACGGAGATCCGGGATAAGAAAGGTTCTGATAATGTGTTGGCGGATCACCTTTCGAGCTTGGAGACTAGGGAGCATTGTGATAATTCTTTCGAGTATATTGAGGAAATATTCCCGGATGAAAAGATCATGGCCGCGTTTGTTGAAGGGGCTGAGCGAGCGTGTGTGGTTGCTGCACAGGGAGTTGATCCATGGTATGCGGATTACGTTAACTATATTGTTGTGGGAGAAATTCCAAGGGATCTCAACCGATATCAACTTGCTAAATTCAAGAGGGATGTTGAGACTTTCATATGGTATGATCCGTTTGTGTACAAGATTTGCACGGATTCTATCGTTCGTAGGTGTGTGCCCGAGATGGAGATGGAGAGTGTTCTCGAGTTTTGCCATGCACAACCTAACAGGAGGCACTTCGGTGCTCAAAAGACAGTAGCCAAGGTACTTCAGTCCGCTCTTTATTGGCCTACGTTGTTCAAGGATTGTGAGACTAATGTGGCGTCTTGCGATAGATGTCAACGCATGGGGAACATCGGTAGGAGAGATGAGATGCTGCTTCAGCCGAGCATAGTGGTCGAGATTTTTGATGTGTGGGGTATCGATTTTATGGGGCCTTTTCCCCCATCTAATGGATTTCTCTACATTCTACTTGCGGTGGATTATGTTTCTAAGTGGGTGGAAGCGATTCCTACTCGTTTGAATGATACAAAAACTGTTATATCTTTCTTGAAGAAGCATATCTTTGCCCGCTTTGGAGTCCCTAGAGCACTTGTTAGTGATGGAGGTACGCACTTCGTTAATAAATTTCTTGAGAAGGTGCTTAAAGGGTATGGTGTTAAGCATAGGGTTACTACACCCTACCATCCTCAAGCGAATGGGCAAGTGGAGGTCTCTAACCGTCAAGTCAAACCGATTCTGGAGAAGGTGGTCGGAACCAATAGAAAGAATTGGGCTTTGAAGCTCGATGATGTCGTGTGGGGGTTCCGGACCACGTACAAGATGGTGTTAGATATGTCACCGTATCAGATTGTCTATGGGAAGCCGTGCCACTTACCTGTGGAGATTCAACACAAAGCATTTTGGGCTTTGCGAAGCTTGAAATTGACTCTCAAGGATGTGAAGGAGTTGAAGATGACTCACATCAATCTTTTGGATGAGTTTCGGAGTCGTGCGTAAAAAAATTCCGAGATCTACAAGGAAAGGATTAAGAGGTGGCATGATTCGAAGATCTCGTACAAGGAGTTCAAGCAAGGAGACAAAGTATTACTCTTTAACTCTCGTTTAAAGCTTTTTGCAGGCAAGTTGAAGTCGAAGTGGACATGACCGTTCATGATTCATCGAGCCTTAGGAGGGGGGAGTTTTGAGCTCATTGACTAAGATGGAGACATTATTGCGGCAATGGACATCGCTTGAAGCATTATAGGTCGCCGGATGATGTTTGTATCATTTTTGTGGATACCTTGATCTGAGTTGGTACCGTCGTGACTCTCTGACGTTAAACATGAGTGCCAGTTGGGGGGCTTTCCCTCCTGTTTTAATGCTTTATTTCTTTCGTGTGAGTAAGAAATTTTTATATTTGAAGTGCTTACTTATCGGCAATTACATCTCTTTGCAAACTTAGTTTCGACTATAGTTTCTACTAAGTTTGGGGGGTGTGATGTACTTACCTTGATAAGCACCGATAGTATAATCTTTTCTTTGTGACGTTTGTTAGGGGAGTTAATTTTTTGCGGCATATTTAAAACTTTAACCGGTTTGTATGTGTCGATTTTTTGTAACTTGCCTAATGTTCCGTGGTGTTTTGTTGTTTCATATTTTGAGTGATTGCTTAGTTACTCATGATTGATAAGTTTTTAAAGAACCAATTCTTAATGAAGTTGTGCTCTAATTGGTACTTAATAATTCATTTTGAAGTTTAAAGTGTGTAGGGATTGAAGAACACGTGTTTTGGAGCTTCCAGGAGGTAGGTTCGACCAGTGCCAGGAGGTTAAACCCAATAGTGGTGGTTCGACCTGATCCTACAAGTCGAACCTAGGTCGAACCAGTACGGCTGAAGTTCGGTTCGACCACGACATACTTGGTTCGACCTATTTAACAAGTCGAACCAAGGTCGAACTGGTGATCTGAAACATACAGTAGGGTAGTTCGACCTGATGCGTTTTGGTTCGACCTGTTCTAGTAGGTCGAACCCAAGTCAAACTTGAAGAAGAACTTGTCCAGAAGGGTGGTTCGACCTCGTCAGTCGTGGTTCGACCTGTTCAATAGCTCGAACCCAAGGTCGAACCAAGCCAGGTATGTGTTTTATGTTCGATTTTTTAGAAGGGTTCGATTATTTTTCACTTCACCCTTCCTCGAACCTTTACGAAATCACTACACCCTTGCACCAATTCTTCAATTACACTTGATTTTGCACCAATTACATATCACCACACCTTTAATTCACGACTTGGATGCGAATTTGGGGTGGATTTTACGCCCAAACTAGGGCTTAATCGCGATTTGAACGATTTTGTGTGGTTGTTCGAATTCTGCTATGGCTAAGACAAAAGGTATGTTTTCTCAACTCAATTACCCTAGGATTGATGTATAGATGATGCAAATTGTTGTGGGTAAGTTGATTGATGTTGAGTTTGTTTGCAATTCATGATGCTATGTGTTGAATTCGAATTAATTCATGTGCATTCTTATGATTTGAGTTTAGATTGCTTGATTGTTGATGAATTATGAGTCTCATGTGAATTGTTTGGAGAATTTTAGAGTATTGATTGATTATGCATGTTGGATTGATTGAAAATTGTTGAAATTAGAGTGGTTCCATGGAATGAATATGTTGAATTTGCTTGTGGAATTGCTTTGATGTTGAATACATGTATGATTGATGGTGATTGATGATTGAAGAGGGTGTAGTTGATGTGGTTTGAGGCATGAAAGAAGCAAGGGGGTGTTGGTTTGAGACGGTGAATTGTTTGTTTTCTTATGGCTTAAAGTCTTGAGTAGAGTCTAGGATGTGATAGTTGATTCTGTGCATTCTTGTTCTGTTGTTGGTATTGAAGTAGTGTTTTCAGGTGGAGCAGGACAATGATCTAACCAAAATAAGGGGAAGGGGAAGGCAGCCGAAGAAAGATCGAAAAAGAGTCAAGATAGGCCTTCGAACGTAGATAAGGTGATGGAGACGCTGAGATTGCAAGAACGCCTTCCCGAGAACTTCAAGATTCAGATGCCTGATTGGAGCGAGATCAAAGAGAAGTGGGCAGAGGTCTCAAAAAAGATAGCTCGGACTAGATACCAAGACGATGAGGCCATGAGACTCATGAGCATCCGAGATGATATGACGATGTTGTTCGATCGAGTGGGGATCCGCAGATTTATGGAGTTGAAGAGGCCGACTTACTTTCATATTACAGCAGAGGTAGTTTGCTCCTTTGAGATGGATAAAGACCCACTTGGCTACCCGTATCAGTGCACATTTCAATTGGGAGGAGTTCGAAGGAGTTGGACAGCTGACAAATTCAACAGCTGTTTCAGACGCCTCTTGAGATCTCTCCAGTGGAGAGTGGCTACTTCAATGCCCATAGATTTTGGAGGGAGATCTCCTGGGAGATCAGAGACTATAAGATTAAGTAGGCTCGTGCGACCTCGATCAAGAATCCAGTGTTGATGTATATGGATCGAGTGCTCGAAAACACACTGTTTGCTCATTCGGAGGGTGGCTGTGTGTCTAGAGGAGAGCTTTAAGCCTTATGGTGTATGATGAATGGGGTGAAGTTCAATGTGGGAGCATATTTCATCGCGCAGCTGCATCGATTCAGGACCGTCGGATTTCAGAAGGTGAACATTGGAGGGTTGCTGACGATTGTAGCTGAACACTACAACATGGACTTTACCGGCATTATACCTGTTAGAGGAGAGCCCGACTTGGTGATGTTAACATGCATAAAGGGAGGATTTGCACACTTTAGAGATGGTGATTTGTTCTTCACGAGAGGACCAAAGCCATTCGACTTCATGTTTTCCTTTGACGTGAACAACATGACCACTATTCGGGAGGCGAGGAACTTATTGATGAACTCCCTAAGACACACCGCTCTATCCGTGATTGTGAAGACCAACGGGGATTGGAGAGCCGTGGCTAGGATATGTGCGGAGGATAGGTTGGCGGAGCTACAGCAAATTATGGATCAGGGAGAGTACCGTCCACCATCGCAGCAGCCATTACAGCCACCACAGCAGCCCGAGGTCGAGCATCGGGTAGATGAGCAGCCAGAGATGGAGATTTCGGAGGAGGAACAACACGACGCGCCTCAGCATGCTCCAGTACCGCAGCAGCAGCGGGCTGTTCGAGATGATACCCGGGAATGGCTTTGCTTGATTCACGAGCAGTTGGTCGCGGTCGTAGCTGCACAGCAGGAGACGAACAGGCAGCTCGCACTCGCCAACGCCAACTACGCCATGTTGAACGAGAGGTACACTGCCTTGAATGAGCGGATTGGTAGAGTGAGTAGTCTGGTGGATCTTATGGATAGGAACATTAGCAGTCTGTATCGAGCTGTGGAGCAGAGGTTGGATGACGAGGATGATGATGATGAGGATGATGATGCTCCGCAGGAGTAGATCTTCAGGTTTTCTTTTGATTTTCTCTGATTCATCTCACCTCCATTCTTCTTTTTCTCTTTACAGATTGGGCTGTGTTTATTGAGTGAGTGTCATGTATATTCTTGGATATCATTGTTAGGATAGATGGATTCATGAGTGTTGAATACTTTTATGGTTGATTCGGTTTATGGGCTGTTGATTTTGTGCATTCATATGCTCATGTGTTAATTTATATTGATGAAAAGCATGTATAATTTGATAAGTATGTAGAGTTCTTGTGAAATTGATCTTAATTATGTGCTATGAGGAGTACTTATGATTCTATTTACCTATGTGAGGATTTGAGCCTTTTTAATCATGCTTGATCATGATTGTTTTATTCTTGAGAGGATCATTCATATGAACATATTCTAGAACTTGGCTTGGAGTCTTGTGTGAGACTTATGATTGATAAATTGCTAGGACATGATCTTAGGCCATTATTTTGTGATTAAGCTACTTAGCCAAATTTTATCCTTCCTAATGATTTTATTAACCTTTGGATGCCCCGTTGAGCCGTTAAAAACCTTTTCTTTGGTAGCCGAAGTAAATAACCTTATAAACCTTTATTTGAGCCTTGATTAACCTATTCATTGGTAGAGAGAGTTGAGGTGAGTAAGTGTTGCAAGAAGAAAAAGGAAGATAGAATATGGTTGGATAAAAAGGATATGGTTAAATCTTGTTTAGGGGTACTGCCTGAAACTGGTACCTCGATTGCTTATAACATGAAGCTTTAACCTTAAGAGCAGCTGATTGATAAAGAGAAAAAGGTAGTGCCTAAAACCGGTACCCGAATTGTCTAAAGAGATGATGTTGATGCACGGAAAAGAAGAAAAATCCATGAGAAGAAGAAGAGAAGTTGGAGGAGATATTGCAGCAAGAAGAAGAAATCGAGAAACTCCAAGGTAACTCTCTACTAGTGTCTTAAGTCACTTTACCTAAATTTTCCTACCTTTTTCCAAAGAGCCAACATTACAACCCAAAAACAAGTCCTTTGTGATCCTAGTGAAGAGTTGATTATAAGTTGATTTTTGAGACCTTTGCCAAACTTATGGTTACGCGTGAATATGGATTGATATTAGTGTTTATATTAGCCTATATAGTGCCTCACGCACTTGAGTGAAAGAGAATAAATACTTATCTTGTGAGCTAGATTACTTAGTACTCCGAATGGTGTGTGATTGGATTAGTTTTGCATGAGTGATATATATGAAGCAATTAATACTTGTTTGATTTAATAAAGTTACATGTGTGATATGTGTTGTACTTAATCTTGGTGAATTATACACGACTCCTGTGGTTTGATTTGGTTGCCTCGGGACGAGCAACATGTAAGTTTGGGGATTTGATGAGTGTGTAAATTCACAAGTTTGGCATCATGTTTTGTGCTAGTTTTGGAGAGTTTTGAGGTGGAAATATGTGGAAAACATATATATATTATGAATTAGCATGAATCAGGTGTTAGTGAAGCTATTTAAGTGGTTTTCATAGCAAAATCGGAGTGGAAGTGCCAAGAATCGAAGAGACGAAGTCGAGACCACGCGAACCGCCAAGGAGAGAGGTGGGTTCGACTTGTTGGAGGAGGGTTCGACCTCTCCAACAGGTCAAACCAGTAATGCAAAGTGGCAGCAGATGGGTTCGACCACGACTCGAGGGTTCGACCTGTCTATCAGGTCGAACCATGGTCGAACCAGTTCACAAGAAAGTTGGTCCGACCACGACGTTGGGGATTCGACCTGACGGTTGGTCGAATCAAGAGCAAAATTGTCCAGTAGCATGGTTCGACCTGTGGTTCGACCAAGATAGAGTGGTTCGACCTGTACAAGAAGTCGAACCAAGTGCAGAATACTTCCAGTAGGTGGGTTTGACCTGTGGTTCGACCTGCGGTCAATGGTTCGACCTGTTTGCTGAGGTCGAACCATCGTGCGAAACCTTACCTTATCCGGATTTTCGAGGCCAAAACGCATGTGATCACTTGAAAAGCCCATTCCAAGCCCTAGAGACGTGATTACAAGTATAAAAGGAGGCTCATGCAGTCAGAGGACAACACAATACAAGAGAGCTTTTAGAGAGTTTTAGAGAGCGTAAGATCGTGAAGCACAAGAGGAGACTAGGAGGAGCTGTGACAGAGGTTCCACTGGAGAGTCAAGTAAGATTGGTCCATCTAACCAAGATTGTTCCTAGATCAATCATGGGCTAGAGCCACTTCAGTAGTTCTAGGGTTTTGAAGGTTTCATGAGTTGATTTGTATTTCGTGTGTATACTCCGTACAATACTACTTGTGGTTTAGTTTATATAAGATAGTACATTTTTAATCCATACTCATAGTTGTTTTGTGCATCAATAATCGTTGTGTAGTGATGAGTGATATTTTCACCTAGATTTTAGTGTCTTTTTATATGTGTTTTTGTATTATTTTATCCGTATTTTATGTGTTATTTGGTTGTGTTTTGTGTTTTCATGGAAATGTGTGTGAATGAGCTTAAACAGTGAAGGAAACAGGGCAGCAGCAACACGACTGGCCGTGTCGGTGGCACGAGCCGTGTCGCAGTGCACGACTCGTGTAGCTAGCACGGGCCTGTCCAGAATGGCCGTGCGGCAACATCTATTCATCCAACACGACCACCACTTGGCCGTGTTGCGGAGCTCGATTCGTGTTGCAGCACACGACCCGTGTAGCCAACACGGGCCTGTAAGCGATGGCCGTGCGGGAGCATCAGTTCACGCAACACGGGCACCTTATGGCCGTGTTGCGCCACACGACTCGTGTCGTGTCAGGGATCAGAAAAAAATCAGAATCCTTCTAGAAGCCTCCCAAGGAGTATAAATACCCCTCCATTCAGATTTTATAAAAAAATCCGATTTCCACCCCTTCCACACACACCTCACACACCATTTCTTCCATTTTCCACCATCATCTTCATCCATTCTTCATCCACCCATCTACACTTGATCCCCTCCATCAAATCCACCATCCAAGTGATCAAGGAAGCAAGGGAGAGTGAGATCACAAGAAGAAGAAGGAGATCTCCATTGGAGCACTTCAAAGGGGGAATCTAATTCTAATTTTTGTGCATTTCTTTATAGATTGATCATGTTTTGTAAGGATCTTAATGTCTATGTTAATTTTCTTATGGATATGAGAGGCTAATCTCCTTTGTGAGATTAGCTCCATGATTGGTGTTGGATAATTTAGTTTTTATGCAAATTGATTTTAATCTTGAATGTGCTTTGTGTTATTTCTATCATTGATTGTTGATTGCTTGATGTATATGATGATTTGTGTGATTAATTGTCATGGGCATGTGATTAGATTGAGAAATCAATTATGTGTTTAGGATAGTTCATTGAATCATTTCATCATACACTTCATGTGCATTAATTTAGAATGAGATAGAGATATCCTTCTAGATTTAGAACCCTTTGATAGAACATTTGATTAGCTTAATCGAGAGGTTGGTTGATTAAATGAGGAGACCCAAACAATTAGTGAATTCATAGTACCTTAAAAGGGAATATTGCTTATGATTTAGTACCTAATTAGAGAACTCATAGAGTAATTAGTACCTAGTGGGAGGTGTTTGCTATTGTCTCGATCCTATGTGCGTTTGGGAGCCTTGTTGAGGGCCTACATCCTATCCATCTCGAGAGAGAGTTTAGGTGGAATTAGTGATCGCTTCTATACCTTGTCCATGAGAGATTAGAATTAATTGCATGATTACTTAATTATCTATGCCATGATTGTTGTTAATCTCATCCTTGCATCATTTGGAACCATCTTATCTTTGCATTCATTTTATCTTTATTTCTTGCTTTAGCATAATTGCATTCATTTGCTCCTATCCTCTCTTCCGTCGTCCTTATAAAATCACGATAAACTTGAGATCGCTTAAACTCTAGTACCTTCCTCCCTGTGGTTCGATAATTTCTTTAATTGGTCATGCCCACTATATTATGGCTAATCATGTAGAGTCTGAATGCATACATGGTTATTGATTGAGTGCGTTCACTAATGAGCAGGGTTTATTGTTATAATTCTAAGTGAAGGGATTCCGAGGTTTTATTAGAACCGTCTTATATGAATGTTTGTTAATTGAATTGAATTCGGGTTAACAAGTAGGATTAAGAGTATAACTTTATAGTACCTAAAAAGGGAGATCAAATCGGGTTAGAGTACTAAGTGCACGGGAAATAATTAATTATGATAGTACCTAGAAAGGGGGGTAAAGTATACATCTTGCTCTGAGGATACTCACACGTGTCAAAAGCTTATCTATTTGTGTCTATAGAGTAGATTTGCATGGTCTAGCGATGCGTCCATAAACCACAAGGCAGAGTCGGACATCGACACACGAAAGTATGAATTAACGAATGAAACTGGATGGCCTGACGAACTACCTATTATCTTATTTGATCACAACTACTCTTCTCTTGTTCTTGTTATTGATTTGCTATTTTAATTGTTACTTAGTTTAAAAACCAACAATTACAATTCTCAACATAGTCATAATTGCTAGAAAATAACTAAAGTAATATTTACCCGTCCCATGGATTCGATATTTAACTTGGTCACCTTCGAAACTACAATTGGTATCCTTCATACTTGGGGATTAAAATTGTGTGTTGAGAAAACACCCATCAAGGGGACTCCGAAGCTTCATTAGAACTATCATCTATGAATGTTTATTAATTGAATTGAATTCGGGTTAGTAAGCAGGATAAAGAGGGTAATTTTATAGTACCTATAAAGAGAGATCATATCGGGTAAGATTCCAGACGTGGGAAATAATTGATACTGATAGTACCTAGAAAGGAGGGTGAAACTACGTCTCTTGCTCCGAGGTTATTCACACGTGTTATACGCATGTTTGCTTGTGTCTATAGAGTAAATATACATGGCTTAGTGATGCATCCATATTTCACAAGGCAGAGTTGGACATTGATATACGAAAGGGAAATTAATAAATGAAACAGGATTATCCTAGAGCTACCTATTCTCCATACTTGATCCACTTTCGTAATATTCTAGTGCTTAGTTTATTTTTTTTGTTATTTTAATTAATTATTTAGTAGTTTAATAATTAAATCTTGAACTTTATTGCTTCCGTTTTAATTAATTTAGTAAATAATTAAATTGATAATACGCCGTCCTTTGGGTTTGATATTTAACTTGGTCGCTTACTTAAGCTGCAACTGACATCCTTAATACTTGGAGATTAATTTTGCGTGCAAAGAAAACGAGCATCAGCCAGCGACCTTCCGGCAGAAAGCGCGTGACGGCACGTCCGAGCGCGTGGTGGCTCCAGATGGCGCGTCACGGCATTTTTTGGCGACTGTCCGATGTATTCTGACATGTTTCAACTCATGCAGTCCATTGGTGATGTTTTCGAAAGCGTTTGACGTCATTTTTAGTGTGTATGTGTGGTTTTACTTTATTTTATAACATATTAGTTGAATACAAACCTATGTGGTAGCTATTTGGTTGCATTTTATGTTGATTATGCACCTTAATATGTAATTTAATTAGAAGTTCATTGTGATGTTGAATTGTTCAAACTCTAGTAGCCTATGAAAGTAGGAGCCAAAGAGAGTTGAACTCATTCACTTGTGAATATGCCTATTGCATCTTGGAAATTTATTTCCATATGCATTATATGGAGAGGAAATTCATGTGATATAGTTTGACTAACACTGGTGTTTTGTTTTGGTTGCTCATTTTCTCATAGGCATGGCATCAAGGAGAAAACAGTTTCTACGAAGGACATCAGGACCAAAGGAAAAGTCCTTCATGAATTTCTGAACTATAAAATGAAGCCAATACACAACGTTAGGGACCACACATTGGAACTATTTGAACTCTACAACCATTTTTTGTTCTTGATCACAAATAAAATTTTCCCAACTAGACTGTATGTTCAGATTTCTAGTCCTGAGACCTGGGCTAACACTTTACCTCCCTACTTACGAAAGGAGTTTTGGCCTCATAGGGAGACTTACAGTGTGGATCCCAATGGTCATCATATGATGCATGATTTGATGATTACTTCTTTAAAAGAAGATAAAAGAAAGGTACTAAGATCGGCTTGCTTAAGATGGGTGGGATTCGACACTCTGATTGTTTAAGACTGAGAAGTCGAAGAAAGAGTCAGATAAAGAATCCTCTTATAGATCCTTTGGCACGAGCTATATATAGTGTTGGGACTAGAGATTTTGATTATGGTCGTTATTTGGAATCAAGTGACGTATTTATAGGTTCTATCCGTAGATTTCCTTAATTGTATTTTCTAATTGGAAACTCGAGGAGTTCATTAGAATTTATGTATTGTCATACTTGGTTTATTTACAATTATGGATGGTTGTTGATGTTCTATTTATAAGTGGTTGTTCAATGTTATTGTTGATTACTTGAACCTTAAATGTGTTTTACGCTTGGAAATAAGAATCTAGTATTATGACACTTGATAAGATTGATGATTAGTAGTCTCCGAGCTATTTTTCGAGATTAAATCTTATGTTATTGATTGAGATGTCTCTATTTTGCTCAACGTAATAAAACATTGTTAACATACTGAATCACTTTAATCTCTAATAAAGATCATGGCATCGAAATCTATTGTCGCTGAGTTGAACAAAGGTGAGAAACTCAATGGCGACAATTATGACACATGGCGTCTAAGATTTGGTATGTGTTAGATGAACAAGATGCATTGGATGCTATAAACCAAGTCATGGCCGATCCAAGTGCGGAAATGGAAGTCAAGGGAGGCGTGACCAAGATGCATACCAGGCATGGAAAAAGAAAAATTTCATTGCACGTGGTATCCTTGTAAGCTCAGTAATCGATCCGATGATCCATGAATGTGAGCAACATCCCACCGCACATGATATCTGGGTGTATCTGCGTGAGAAGTATGGTGGTACATCGATTACAAGGCTTAGACAGTTGACTATTAAGTTTGACACCTACAAAAAAAACCTGATCATAACATTAGACAACATCTCAGGGAAATGTCTAATATGATAATCGAACTTAAGACTGCTGGTCACATTCTCTCTGATGAGCAACAAATACAAGCACTGATCCGCTCTTTACCTGATCATTGGGAACATCTGAGGGTCAACTTGACTCATAATGAAAGTATTAAAACTTTCAATGATGTTGCACGTCATGTTGAGTTGGAAGATGTGAGGCTCGGAGCCTCAAAGCCAATTTCTGGGGCCTTCTATGCCAGTTCTACTTCCAAAGGAGCTTCAGGCTTCAAAAGGAAAAGGAATTAGAAGAAGGAAAAGAAGGGAAAGTGATTTCATGGTGAAAAGCCTGACAATAACCCAACGAACAAAACTGATGAACATAAGAAGAAAAAGAGGCATAACAAAAAGAATAAGAAAAATAAGAGCAAAATGCCATGTTACAATTGTGGTAAGCTTGGTCACTTTGCACGTTAATGTCCTGATCCCAGGAGAGACAAGGTAGATTCATCTTATTCTGTTTCGTGTGAAATTAATGTCTCAAGTACTGTCTTGCTAACTGATTCTTATCCGTTGTGGATTATAGACTCAGGAGCAACGGACTATGTGACGAGAGACAGGGGAGCTTTTGTAGATTTCCGTCGTGTTCCAAAGGGGACTAGGTAGATATAAGTGGGAAACAATGCTCGAGTCGAAGTCAAAGGACTTGGGACTTGCAAACTAGACCTTGACAATGGT
Source organism: Pogostemon cablin (assembly GCA_023678885.1). Lineage (NCBI taxonomy): Eukaryota > Viridiplantae > Streptophyta > Magnoliopsida > Lamiales > Lamiaceae > Pogostemon > Pogostemon cablin. The sequence continues at coordinate 20,462,649 of CM042979.1, read as the reverse complement.
CGGGCCTTTATTCTACATGATGTTCTCTATTCTCCAGAAATCACGTGAAATCTAATCTCTGTTTCAATTTTAGTTAATTTGGGTTATGATGTATTATTTACTAAAAATACTGTGGTAATTAGCATTGATGATACTTGTTATGCATCTGGACATATGAATGATGGTTTTATGGTTTTAGATTGTAATAGAATGACTTTTAGTTATTATGATGATTATTCATAATTACTAAATGCTTGTTCTTCTAGTAATGCAAATGTGAATGATAATGTTTAGCATGCTAGATTGAGTCATATTGGGTAAGATAGGATGAATAGACTTGTAAAAGAAAGATTGTTAAGTCTTACTTCAAAAGTTGAATTATCCAAATACGAACATTGTCTTGCTGGAAAAATGACTAGAAAACCTTTTGATAAAGCCATTAGAGTTGAATCTCCATTGGAAGTAATCCATTCCAATATATGTGGTCCTATAAATGTGAGAGCACGACATGGAGCTCACTATTTCATTACATTTATTGATGATTATTCACGTTTTGGATATGTATATTTGATATCTCATAAGTCTGAAGCATTGGATTATTTTAGATGATTCTTGAGTGAAGTTGAAAACCAAAAGGACAAATCTATCAAAGTTTTAAGAATGATTGAGGACGTGAATATCTATCAGAATAATTCAAGGAATTTTGTAATGAAAAGGGTATAATCCGACAATTAACCATTCCTTATACGCCTCAACAAAATGGTGTTGCTGAAAGAATGAATAGGACTTTATTGGAGATGGTGAGATCCATGATGGCACAAGCTAATCTACTGATCTCTTTTTGGGGAGATACGTTTACGGTAGCTTATGTGCTTAATCGTGTGCCTTCCAAATCAGTTGCTTCGACTCCATATGAACTTTGGATGGGTAGAAAACCTGAATTGAGTAACCTTAGAGCTTGGGGATCAGTAGCTTTCGTACATGATTCATCGAGTCAGTATGGAAAGTTGGGTCCTAGAGGCAAAAATTGCATCTTCATAAGATACTGCGAACATTCTAAGGGTTACGTGTTCATAGGAGATCAGGATGAAAGTTTAATTGAGACAAAATCACGTAATGCTCATTTTCTAAAAATGGAATTTTCTAGTAAAGCATTAGGGATGCCGAACCTATTTTTGAGGTAGTAGAAAACCAATATCTACAAGATCCAAGTGGGAGTAGTAGTTTAGGTGATGGTGTGGATCTTGATAGATATTTGCCAATTGAGGATCAGACGATTCCAAATGAGAGCATTTTGTCTACTGAAAACCATCAACACCTATCTTGGAAAAGTTCTAGGAAACATGTGCCCAAGAGGCATTATGATATTGAAGGACATGCCTTCTTTGTTTCACCAGAAAATGGAGATGTTTCTCCTGTTGATGAGGAAGAGCCCAGAAATGTTAAAGAAGCTCTGACTTGTTCGACAAGGAGAAATGGATGAAAGTAATGAAAGAGGAGATGGAGTTTATGAAATCAAATCAAGTTTGGGATCTTGTAGATCTTCTGAAGGGACGAAAGGCAATTGGGAATAAATGGATTCTCAAAATTAAATGAAAGGCTGATGGCTCAATAGAGAGGTATAAAGCTCGCTTGGTGGCAAAAGGTTATACTCAACAAGAGGGTATAGACTACGAAGAAATCTTTTCACCTGTAGTGAGGTTTGCCTCGATTCATCTACTGTTGGCTATAGTGGCTATTATAGATTTAGAATTACACCAAATGGATGTTAAGACCGCATTTCTTAATAGAGAATTAGAAGAACAAATCTACATGCAATAGCTTGTAGGATTTATTCTTCAAAGTCAAGAGGATAAAGTTTGTAGATTGAAGAAGTCGATCTACGGACTCAAATAATCCTCTAGACAGTGGCATTTGAGGTTTCACACTATGATCATCTCTTATAACTTCGTTATAATAAACGAAGACCACTGTGTTTATGTTAAACGGTCCAATAGTTGTTTTGTGATTCTATCCTTGTATGTGGATGACATACTACTAGCGGGTAATAGCAAAGAGTATCTTGAAACCATAAAAAGGTGGTTATCTTCAAATTTCGAAATAAAAGATATAGGTGAGTCAGAATACATACTTGGTGTGAAGATCCATAGGGATCATTCAAAGAAATTATTGGGTTTGTCTCAAGAAACTTACATCAAGAAACTTTTAGAATGGTTCAAGATGGAAACTTGCAAGCCCATAGATACTCCCATTGTAAAAGGCCAATCATTCAGTCAACAAATGTGTCCCAAGACTCAAGATGAAATCAATGAAATGTCCAAAGTGCCATATGCCAATGCGATTGGAAGTCTTATATACGCAATGCTGTTTACAAGACCAGACATTTGCTATGCCATTGGTCTGGTAAGCAGGTATCAATCCAATCCGGGGAAGAAGCATTGGATGGTTGTTAAAAGAATTTTCAGATATCTGAAAGGGACTGCAGATTATTCTCTCTGTTACCAAGGGAATAACAGTACACTGAATGGGTATTCAGACGCTGATTGGAGTGGAGATTTAGATCAACTTTTGGTTATTTCTTCGTGCTCAACAATGGTGCAATCTCATGGTGTAGCAAGAAACAGACTTGCATAGCATTGTCCACAATGGAAGCCGAGTTTGTGGCATGTGTGTCTGCAGTTCAAGAGGCTATTTGGTTGAGAAGATTCATGAAATACTTGGAGGTCTTAAACACTCTGTTTTAATTAATTGTGATAATCAAGCGGCCATTGCTTACACAAAAGACCCCAAATATCATGGAAAGACCAAACACATTGACACTAAGTTCAACTTTGTTAGAGATATTGTAAACAAGAAAAAAGTGATTCTTAGATATATTTCTACTCGTTTAATGTAAGCAGATCCCTTTACCAAACCGATTCCTAGAGATGTTTTCATAGGACATGTAAAAGGATTAGGTTTGCGAAGGATTTAAAATGATGTATTGAATATGTTTATGTATGTTAATGGAATGGTTAACGACTTAACTATACATATATATTTTATAAATTATATGTGATGGTTCATATATAATAGTATGTCGGTAAGTTATGATTGGATCTCTCATACGAGCAATCACCTCTGGCTAAGTGGGAGCGCAGAGATGAGATTACAATAATTAATGTAATTGGGATAGATTTTGCCATGAATCTAATCCAACTTATTGTAAAGCTAAATCGACGGAGATCCTATACGTTGGAGGGAGGATATCCAGGTTAAGTGTATGGGACACACTTGAACTTTGATATACACGATGTCTAAATTAAAATGAAACACGACATACGCTTTCATGGAAGGAAGTTAAAAACATTGTGACAAGTGTTTTAGAAAAACGACTTGTGCTAAGTTGACCCCAACAGGATTGAGAAAATTATCTCCATTTTCTCAAAGTATGAGTCCTTATCTATTAGTTACCCTTATGACTTTCTACTATATTCTAAGTCTTCACTTTAGTGTTGCTACTTTAGCATCTTACCAAAAGAGTTATAGTTAATAACGGCAATGCGGGGTATGTCTAGGAAAGCAGCTACAGTGGGAGACTGTAGATACTTAGTGAGATGGGAAGGACGTCTTAATTTAACATATACTATTGTGATTCATTGACTAGTCAATCAAGCAGGGTCTTGATTATGAATATATAGTTTTATAAAAGGGTTGAATATGCTCTGTAACGGCAGCTTTTTAGTTTACATATTACGTGCATATATGTATATATTAACTACTTATATTTATTATATATATATACATATCTATTTAATTATTATTAGGATTTGAATCTTGGATGAGATATTCCCATTATTTTCTCAAGATCATAACCCCTCATCCCTTAAAAGTAAGAACTAATATCCCTACGTGCACATCAGAATCCCTTTCCATACCACAGATTACGACTGATCATTCTATTTAACCTTACGAGTTCTCTTCACATCGTACAAACTTAGAAAATCTCCACATCATATTCTTCTCTTCTTAGGGGGTAATGCAATAGAATCAAAGTCTTGAACCGGTGTGATCGTTAAACTATCGGCACTATTCATCTCTAAGGGGTCATCGATTCACTTCTTCGTAGGGTTCATCAAAGGGTAAGTCATTCGCTAATCATTACCTTTTCTTCTATGGAACTTTGATGTCTTTTTCTCATATGAACCTTCTATCTATTTGTGGATTATGGGTTTTAACCTTTTGAAGTATAGTTTGAGTAGTAAACTTACTAGTAATCCCAATCTTGTTTTTGCCATAAGATATATATATATATATATATATATATATATATATATATATATATATATATATATATATATATATATATATATATATATATATATATATATTACTGTATATGATTATGCATGTCGATCACTGGGTTAGTAGCCAGCATTCTTTCTGTATCCAATATTTTTACACGGGAGCATGTCGAATTTCAATATTCTTAGGTACTTCTCTTCTAGTGAATAAACCCTCCAATACCTTCTACAAACACATGTTTATGTACTGACTAATTTATTTTAATCTGCCTACTACTTATTTTCCAACCCACACAAACCATATCTAGGCATGAATTCATGTTTCTGTTTAGATTTTTCATTCATGATTAATGGGTTAGTCAAATTTATGACTTGCATCAGTCATGCGCCAATTATCAGCTTACACCAAGCTGTACCCCACTAAATTTCCATATTAATATTTAATAAGTGGTGTATGTTATAGATTAGACATTGTGCATACGGATTAAGTATTAGTTTTGGGGCTTAATTCTTAATAGACGTATTTATCATATCTCTAATGATTATCAACTATTATATATATATATATATATATATATATATATATATATATATATATATATATATATATATATATATATATATATAGTTAGAAATTTAGGATGTGACATGCTCTTACAAATTAAGGGATTGAAAAGAGATATGTCAACTTATGTTAAATGTTCAAGAATTCTGGGGTATAGCTAGCTTGATGAGTTTCTTCGATAAACTGGTCGAGTTGCTATATATCTCTAACAAGTGTATATCAATTAAAACTCATATCTCGTGGGTCACACGATGTACTAATCTGGACAAGAGTATGAATCATGAAGAAAATGAATCAGGAGAATTTTGATTTCATATGTGAGTGGGAGATGTAAATAATAATTAATATTATTTATTTATTATTTTCCACATATGAATGATGTGGCGCTGTGGACAGAGGGAGTTATGTAACTCCTGTGGTTTTCTTATTGGGATAATATCATATTTAGTCCCGTAAGAATTGCTCAATGCCAAAAATATCCCAAAATTGGCAGATTTAGTCCCACAGGAATTTTTTATCTAAATTGTTAATAGTTGACGAAATATTCTGAACCATTAATGAGACCAAAACGGACTATGTCTATTTTGAAACATAGAAAATAATATAAATCTGGTAGTTTATAATAATATAAGTTAATTTTAGATGAAAATTTTCGATTATAATATTCTTATGGGACCAAAACCGCTAGCTATGGGACCAGTATATTCCTACGGGACTATAATTGAATTGAAGGAATTCTTATGGGACCAAATGTGAAATTTTCCCTTTTCTTATTTGATTTGGATAAAGGAAATTGCACAGTACACATGCGCATACGCATAATGCAGAAAAGTTTTTTTTCTGAGAGTGAATTCTCGTTTGTTTATCTCTCGTATTCTTCATCCAGTTTTAATACAAATTCATGAATCATAATCTTTCAACTCCGTGTTGAAGATTTGATCCAGAGATACTAATGTGAGTATCAATCGTTTCGTACGTGTTCTTTCGCTGCAACACAATCCTACGGTGAGAGGTAAGAGATTTCTCTCTAAGTACGCTTGGGTATGTGCTTTAGGAATGTGAGTTTTTCAACAACTACAATATTGCATAATTTAATTTTAAGTTATGATAATTCATTTCTTATAAATCTGCGCATCAATATTATAATTAGATTTCTACACAATACGTCTTATATTATTGCACAATATATTTAAGAGTAGAATTAGTTTGCTACATGATACGGTTATATTGCTGCACGACAAGGTTATATTACAACACAATTAATGTATATTTTTGCACAACCTATTTTGTGTATATTTTCATCCCAATCTTCGTGTCTTGTAACGTTATCACGTAGGTGTGTATTGGAATTTCTTTTTTATTTCTTTAATTAATTTAAGGTGACGTGGCGATTTGATTATTTTGAAGATAATTAATGATATAATAAAAAATAGTATAATATTTAAAAAAAAGAAGATAATGAATATTTATATCTTTTTAAGCAAGATTCAAGATAGGGGATATAAAAGGAAGATTATCATTAATTTTTATAGTTATTATTAATTTTATATGTATCTTGTATCTATGAGTAATATACTGATATAGTGTGTAGTTAAAAGTAATTATTCCTTTATTTTTTTATGAATATAAATAAAAGTCATTATTTTTATGTTTTTTTATTATGTAATCTTATAAGTAATTAATAAAAGGATGATGTTCGTCTATATTCTGAATATTCAAATTAAAAAAAATACGTGTTAATCCATCTATATTATACTAGGCTAAGAGCAGCACCTAACAATTACAAGTGTAGTTTTGAAATTGGGATTCGTTGTTTAACTTTTGTTTGCCTTTTTCCATCCTTTCCTTTTGATCATATTAATCCCACAAGTTCCTGCAACATTTCTGACACATAAATTTTCATTAATTATCACCATGAGACATATTTCTTCTAAAAGTAACTGCTGGGTTTGATAAGCTCATTCGAACATTCATAATAAATGCTTGAATTCAAGGTGGATATATTCATTAGTAGGTATGCATCTATAGAGTAATAAAACTGACATTTATTTTTTTAACTATATAGGTCAAACCTTATCATGAGGTGAACGAAAGGGAATTTGCATATTTAGTCTAAGAGAACATGTACAATTTAATATTATAATGATTAGTACATGTCCTAGTAATAAAAGTTCAAAAGTGCATTAGAAAATCTGCATTTGAAGATAGCATTCAAAATTTGTGCATGAAGTTCTTAGTCTTGCTTTATGTGTTTTGGTGATGCCTGTTCTGTTTCCATTGGACATGGGAGGATTCTTTTACTTGTTGTTGAGTTACTTTCTTATGTGTTGGATTCTTGACTTGTTGGTTCGAAAGCCTGAGATGTTTGAGGTGTATCTTCTGGTTGGTGGTATTTCATCACTATGTAGCGCTTGGTCTTTTTTACTTGGATTTATTGTTGCTGCTCTGATGTGGAAGAATAGGGACACATTGCTGTATTTCTCACATATTTGGTCAGTTATTGGTGTATCCCCTGTTATGTATTAATATAATAAATTAGTATATTAATTGCTTGTGAACGGAATAAATCATAGTTGAGTTATTTAGTTGTATCTCAGCCTCTGCTATTTCTTGTCCTGACATACCCAAGAATGTTTCAGCTTCATTGTTCTGCATGACGATGTCTAAAGTCGCTCTTGTGTCATCGTGGAGTTTTGCCTTGAAGCTGACGTTGTTTATATTTAAAATGTTATGGAGATATTGTACTGAAAGAATGTCATAAATTTTATTAAAAAAGTGTAAGAGGTTCTTACATTGGTTTTATTGGCGTTCGATCATTTGGTTAATGTAACCGTTAAGGTTCTATGTGTTTCTAATTCAGCGGAAGGAAGAAAACATAGAAACGTATTACCTTTCACCAGGGTATGTTGAAGAAGAAAGATTCTCGCCGGCAGCCTGTGTAGCCTCACTGTTTTGGGCATAACTCTCTCATTCGATCTCCGATTTGAGTGATCTATGCGCCAAAATGATCCTCTCTTCCGTGGCTTTCCAACAGTGTATCATACGGAGAGTTTGGAATTCCACAAAATTTTGGAAATATTATGGAAGTTGATGAACAACAGCAGCAAACAACCTTCCGATCTTCTGTTGTATTCCCAAGTCCAATCTCGACGTCATGTGGGCAGTGATCTTTGAGATCTTCTCAATCTGCTCTCTCCCTTCTGTCGTGTGTTAGGCACAGATTATTATGGTTCCGAATAGCTGAGAAGACTTATATATGGGCTATAGCAGGGACCAGGAGGAGAAATTAGAGTCGGGCCTCCATTAGGCTTAAGCATCCAAGTTTAGCCCAAAACTTATACTTAAGTCCAATAATAATAATATATTCCACTAAAATATTATTACTGTACTGTCGCTCTAATCCCAAAATTATATTTTGGACTCCTTCTTATTATGAGCCCGACAGTCTCCCCTTGTTTAAGATATACAATGCCCATTAATTAATTAAGTTATTGACAACTCCATTAATTAATATATCATCCGAGAGTAGTACCACTCAACCTTATTATCATGCCGGAATAAATCCACCTGCAGGGTTTACATGATAATCCTTATGAGCTCCTCAAGGGGACATCATCAGCCTATTTAATAGGACACGGATTCCTTCTACAATCAACAATACACCATAGAGACAACACTATTTTTCAACTCACAGAGTTTATTGATTTAATATTTAAATCTCACCCATTAATGAATCAAAGAGATATATACTAGCTTACGTGTCGAGGTTATTGTATAAGGATTAAGATCACGAACATCAATAATAACTGAGATCAAGTTCTTCTATGTAGTCAGTATAAGTCGAACAATCTCAAGCAGTCCTGCTCAATACACACAAGGTGCACTAATGTGATTCTATAGTCAAGACAAACTAATACCAAATCACACTACAACCATCCCCATAGAGAGTCCCCGTCTATCTCGGTTGTGAGCATCTGTTTATACTTTATAAGGAAACTGATAATATGATCTTCCGTGTGTTGTCGCACAATATATTATTTACAGTATAAAGTTAGTGGACTATTGCATCAGACATATAAATAAATTATAAGACGCAATCATTTGATCAATGATTCTCATTTCAAATATTGTTAAGACATTGTTCATACAAAAGCTAGGGTTTTAGTATATAATCCAACAATATTCCACTTATACTAAAAGACTATGCTATCATGTCCACTGCCATACATCTGATTCCCACTCCCACTACATGACCATCAAAAGCTTTCGCTTTAAGGTCCTTGTAAAGGATTTACTAGGCTATCATCCGATGCAATCTTGTTTAATTGCCTTATGGGTTCGTGATTCCTTCAAGTTTGCAACTGCACCATTATTATCTCAATAAATTTTAATAATATTAGGCAAACTTAGAATCACATCTAAGTCCATTACGAAGTTTCTAGAGTCATGCAGATGGATTTGACTGCCTCAGAGGCTCCAATTCAACATCTTCCTATGGTGGAGTCCGAAATATATTTCTATATAACAATCCTACAAATTATGGCTCTACTTCAAAAATAAACACATAACCTTTGAGGTGGATTTACTGTCGTCCCTATCTGATTTGAAAATCTGAATCTATTTAACCCACAAGAAGCAGTGAATCTATCTGGTAAGTCCACATATAATTTCTGGTCCTTTTCAGGTACATAAGTATATGTCTTTCCACAGTTCAATATTCTTGTTTCGGGTTACCTTGATACCCACTGACCATGTCATTGGCAATACAGATATCCGTTCTTGTGCATAGCATTCCTTAGATTAAGCTTCCTTATTCACCGAAGCTTAAGGAATCACCTTCGTCACCTTTATCTTCTTTTGTGTCATAAGACACATTTCTTTAGATAAAGTCACATGCTAAATGAGCAAGGATTGTATCATTTCATGAAGCTTGAGATAAGCACAACATCCTATCTTGTGATCACCATGATCGCAAGGATATATTTTGCTTCTTTTAAGTCCATCATTTCATACTACTTTATCAACCATACCCATACGCTCGACAATACTCTTTCATTGTCTTCAATGAGCAATATATCATCCATGTACAGTACAAGAAATACCACCACATTTCCATCACTCTTTTCAATACACAAGACACATCCGCGCATTTATTAAATCTATATCAGTAGATTACCTCATCAAAACAGATGTACTTTGAGTTTAAAACTTACTTTGGTCTATTAATGGATAATTTTAAGCTCATACTCAAAATGCTTTTAGCCCTTTGCAATGAATCACTCTGGTTGCTTCACATAGATGTTTTCCTCAAGATTTCCAATCAGGAAATCTGTCTTGACATCTATTTGCTATTTTTCATAATCAATATGAATAGTAATAAATAAAAAAATCCGGATCGACATAGGCATAGCTACCGGCGAACAGGTTTTCTCATAATCGAAGCATTTCTTTCTGAGTATACCTTTTCGCAACAAGCTTTGCTTCCAAGGTTTTCACCTTAACATATGATTCTCTTTTATTTCGCATGACCACTTCCAGTGGGTTTTACACCATTTAGTGGTCGTACAAGCTCCCAAATTTGATTTAGAATCCATAAATCCTATTTCAAAATTCATTGCAACTTGCTAAGATTCCTCATTTCTATCTTGTAGTGCTTTGTCGTATCCATGGACCGATTTCATGTTTACTATGGACCTTGTCTCATGACTCTCCCAAAATATAAATCTTTCCGGTTGTAAAACAACCCTCCCACTACGACAGGGTACTACATGCAATTGTTATCAGATATGACACGTGATGCAGTTTACTTGAAGTATATCCTCTTATACAATTGGTACTATACTTTGTGTTTTCCCTCTCACTTCCTTTAGAACAACTTATACATAGGTTTGTGATTTATTACATAGTCCTTTTCTAAAATCTAGTGTTTGTGTTAACAATCACCTTTCGATCTTTTGGACTAAATAAATCACTCTTCATTTTTCTAGGTTATCCCACATATAGACAAACATTCATACGAAAAACTGTTTCTAGGGCATATCCATAAAATAAATTTAATAATTTCGAATAACTCATCATCTATCTAACCATTTCCATAAGAGTCTTTCTCATATTACGATTAGAAGACGCGTTATTAATTTCAATTTGTTGTATCCGTGGGATAAACATGATTTAAGAGTATACAAATTGTCACCAACGTACCATAACAGATTATAACTCTATCTTTCATTATAATGACCATGTCATTTAAATGAAATAGAGTACCCATCCGTAACTGCATAGAAACTGAAATGAAATTCTTTCTATGAAAATGTACGTAAAGACAATTTTTTATAATCAAATGTTTATTCCTATCATTAGATAAATAAACAACTCCCACTGCAACAGTCACTACTCTTGTAGTTTTACCCATGTTTATAATAATCTCTTCATCACTTAACTGCAGACATTTAGTGATTCGGGTATCTACACACAACGTGTTAGTAAACACCATCACTAATCATGCTTCAACAATTAGCGAATAAGATTCTAACCTTGTTTATATCTTGATGAAAATTGATTTTCTTCGCCACTTATTTTATTAGAAGTTTTCTACCGAATACAGCCTCTTATAATTCTGGTAGAACTTGCTCAAAACACTAGGCAAATTATGGAGAATAAAATTAACCTAGGTTTCCCCTTCAATTTCTACTCCAAGTATTTCCAATTTATTTATCAAGCTATCCATGATCTCTTGACTTTCTAACTTACTCAAGTATCTGAAGAGCTGCATGAGACCATTATATTTCTATGAACCTCTCACCTCTCCACTAGAGACTTTATTAGGCATCATAGGACATCCTTAGTGAGAATACATATTTAATTTCCTAAGCAGTAAGAATCGAATCCTAGATTCTTTTCTAATCATCTAATTTTAGATCAGTAAATATGTTTTATTTTAGTAAACTATAAGTGAGATAAACCATTAAAAAATATAGAGAATCACAAATAAATACACTAATCAAATACTTCGAATTTATCCATTTATATTGATTCCCTCAAAATAATATAAAATTAAAATTCACCGACATCTCAAGCACCGTGAGTCTGCATGCCACGTTAGTGTGAACGTATACAAATCCGAATATTTACAAGAGAAAGTTTTACCCATTAATTTCATTCGTCAACCTAACTTCATGATAAAATAATTAATAGTCCGTTCCTCTTTAGCCATGCAAATAATAACAGTGACTCCATTGGGGAGGATACTTATCATTTACATCTAAGTGTACACCATTATTTGATCTCAAGTCCGCGGCCCAAGCTTGTGTGCCTTATGATTAGCCATTTGTAGTCGGAATGACTAATTAAAGAATTTATTGTACTACAGGGAGGAAGATACTAGGGTTTAAGCGATCTCGTGTTCGTCATAGTTTTATAGAGACGATAATAGAGGAGAAGGAATAATCAAGTTATGACAATTAAGCAATTAAATGACAAGATAAAAAATGGGATAGATGAATGGAAGATGAATGAATGAGCCAAGTAGATAGAAAATGAGACTAGCAATACTTAAAGCATGAAAAATCTAGTTATCATGCAATGAATTCATATATGTCATGGATTAATAACTAAGGGCCAACACGAATTCCACCTAAACTCCCTCTCGAGATGGATGTGATGTAGATCCTTTACAAGGTCCCAAAAAGGCTCTAAAGTTGGTTCTCAATCAAACAATTCCAACTAGGTACTAAGTTCAATTAGAGAGTCCCTTCACACGATCAATTGACCTCTCGATCTAACAAATCACATGTTCTATCAGAGGGTTCTAAATTCCAAAGGATTTCTCAATCTCTCTAAAACTTATAATGCACATGAAGTGTATGATGAAATGATTCAATGAACTATCCTAAACATATAATTGATTCTCAATCTAATCATGCCCATGACAATTAATCACACAAATCAACAATACAAATCAAACAATTAACAATCAATGATAGAAAATTAACAAATCCAATCAATATATGAATTCAATTGCAAAATACCCCAAAATTATCCAACACAATTCATATTACTAATCTCACAAAGGAGATTAGCCTTTCATAGTTTCAAAGAAAATAACATAGACAATGTATCTCCAAAACACATGATTGAACTACAAAGAAGTCTACAAAAATTGGAATTAAAACTCCCTTGAATAGCTTTAATGGTGCTTCTCTTCCTCTTCTTGCAATCTCCACTCCCCCTTGCTTCTCTAACTACTTGGATGGTAGATTGAATGGTGGGATGAAGGTAGATGATATGGATGAAGATGATGGTGTAAAATGGAGGAAATGGTGTGTGTGGTGTGTGCAGGGGTGAAACCCTCGAAATTTTGATCAAATATTGAAGTATTAGGTATTTATACCCATTGAGAAGATTCTAGAAGGGTTCTGATATTTTTCTAATCCTGTAGCAACACGGCTCGTGTGCTGCAACACAGGCACATGATGGCCGTGTAGGTATTTTGGGTGTCGGAACACCGCCAAGGCTTATAGGGCCGTGTTGCGCAGCACGACTCGTTTGCTGCAATACGGCCGGCCGTGTTGGTGCAACTCCTATTTTTACAATTTTATTTCGACTTGTTTTCCCTCGTTTCAACTCCGAATTGAGATTCGCTTTTTCCTACATCTTTCTTTTCGTGTCTAGGATCGATTTTTTCCTAAAAATTATACGTTTAAGCTCATTCACACACATCTCCATAAAAACATAAAACACAACCAAGTAATACACAAATATGGATAAAATAATACGAAAACAGACATAAAAAAAATACTAAAATCTAGGTGAAAATATCACTCATCACCTTACAGTTGGAGAAGTACACACGCGCTTGGATAACTTCCTACAATCATCATAAAGAAGTTTGTTCCAGTGATCCGTGAATAAACTCATCCATTATGGAGAAAGACCTATTGCCAACACGCAAGTTTACTCACATCACTTACAAACCAATAATGGAGGCTGCGGGAATTAATTATCAATCCCCTCTCCCACTTAGTAATTTAACACCGAGGGTTTTTACATGCATATAATATTCAAAAATAAAATACACAACCTAACATGCTCCTATTACGGCAAATAAGGCAGTAAATCACATAGAATCATGCAAAACATATATAACAATAATCAAATAAATAAATCAATTATAAACAGTTATATATATTGACAAATTCGATTATTTGCCACCAAGCACGAATGCGGGCCCCAAAACCAAAATTGAATCCATCACCAGAACTGTAGCTCGACTCGAGCTAAGTCTCAAGCCCAAAGCTCGACTCGAGCTCTCTGCCGTGCATACCTGGTTACACCTCCGTACGACTCATTTTACACCCATGCGCCCGTAGTGCAAGTCGAAGCAAAAACAATCATGCTCAGCCCACGCTATACACTGGCACGACTCGTGCCATCACCTGCATGAATCGTGCCACCTCAATGCAGCTCCGCATACCTTGCTCCTCTACCGGCACGACTCATGCCTGCCAACATGTCCAGTCATGCTGCTGACAATTCTGTCCACCGTGCCGCAAGCCTATATCGCCATGTTCAGTCGTGCTGACATCCCCAACTGGTCGTGCCTTACTCGACATGACTCGTGCCTGTGAAGTGAGAACTTGTGCCACAAGACAACATCTCCTTCACACTAGTGTCACATCATTCTTGGAACGCCACGCCGCTCGACATGGTCCAATCGTATGGGCTTTGCCAAACCTCGCCTCTGTGAAGTGCTGAAAAGCCCGGTGCCAATCAACCCGCCTTCGCCAGCCATGGCGCCACTGCCCTTCCATCCACCTGGCCCGTCGAGGCGTCACCCATCAACAACCATCCTGCCGTGCAGCCCACGCCAAACCTTGGAGATATCATAAGTTACTAGTCACGCAACGCCTACGGTTTCTATCGCATGACCCACCTGGTCTGCGCCGACTCGACCCGACAAACACAGGACTCGCCCGGAACATCGCTGGACCCGAATGGAAACTTGGTCAACTCGCTCGGAACAACACTGTAGGCCCGATCAAAACTGGATAGAGACTCTGATGGCATTTAGATCTTTTGGTTAACGTGAACCGTTAGGGTTCCATGCATTTTTATATCAGCGGAAGCAAGATATCATAGAAACGTATTACCTTTCACCAGGGTATGTTGAAGAAGAAGGATTCTCGCCGGCAGCCTGTGCAGCCTCACCGTTTTGGGCATAACTCTCTCGTTTGATCTCCGATTGGAGTGATCTATACGCTAAAACGATCCTCTCTTCCGTGGCTTTCATCAATACAGCACACGTCCAGTTTGGACTTTTACACAATTTTATAAAAATTATGCAAGTTGACAGACAGAAACAGCAAACGACCTTCCGGTCTTCTATTGTATTCCTAAGCCACGTCTTGATGTTGGTGTGGGCAACGATCTACAAGACGAACTCAATCTACATTTCTAATCTGATTCTCATGATTTTATGCATGTGTATTGATTATCCGAACTGCTAAGATTGGCTATTATATACTACAACAGGGACTAGAAGGAGAAATTAGGGTTTGGGCCTCCCATTGGGCTTAAGCATCCAAGTTTAGCCAAAACTTATACTTAAGTCAAATAATAATAAATCATTCCACTAAAGAAATATTATTGCACTGCCATCCTAGTCCCAAATTACGTTTATGGGCTCTTTCTTATTATGAGCCTGTTAATCTCCTCGTGTTTAAGATTCAATGCCCATTAATTAATTAAGTTACTGACAACTCCATTAATTAATATGTTTACCAAGAGTAGTACCACTCAACCTTATTATCATGCCGTAATAAATCCACCTGCAGGGTTTACATGATAATTATTATCAGCTCCTCAGGGGGGCATCATCAACCAGTTCCGTTAGGACAAGTATTCTTTCTACAATCAACAGCACACCACAGAGACAACACCATCTCCCAACTCACCGAGCATATTGATTTATCTTTTAAATCTCACCCATTGATGAATCAAAGAAATAAATAATACCTTACGTGTCGAGGTTATTGTATAGAGAATATGAGTATGAACATCCATAATAATAGAGTTCAAGTTCTATTATATAGTCAGTATAAACCGAACGATCTCAACGACAGTCCTATTCAATACACACAAAGTGCACTAGTGCAATTTTATAGTCAAGACAGACTAAAGCCAAATCACACTATAACCATACCGATAGATAGTCCCCGTCTATCTCGGTTGTGAACATCTTTTTATACTTTATAAGGAACTGATAATATGATCTTCCATGTGACAACGCACACCACATTATCTACAGTATAAAGTAAACTGACTTTTGCAACAATAAATAATTGCAAATGTTTGACCACATGATTCTCATTTCAAACAATATCAAAAAATTGTTCATACAAATAGCTAGACTTTTAGTATACAATCCATCAATCTCCCACTTATACTAAAAGGCTATGCTGCCATATCTCCTTCCATACATCTGATTACCACTCCCACTACTTGACCATTAAATGCTTTCGCCTTAAGGTCCTTGTAAAAGGATTACTAGATTATCATCCGATGTAATCTAGGCGACAACAACCTTCCCCTCATTATACGATTTCTCGTATCAGGTAGTACTAGCTATCAATGTATTTAATTTCTTTATGGACTCGTGATTTCTTAAAGTTTGCAACTGCACCATTATTATCACAATAAATTGTGACAACCTTGGACAAACTCAAAATCACATCTAAGTCTATTACAAAGTTTCTAGAACCATACAGATACTTTGGCCGCCACAAGGCTCCAATATTATCCTTTTTCCATGGTGGAGTCCGAAATACATTTCTATATGAAACTCCTTCGTACTATGGATCTACTTTCATTAAACACATAACCTTGAGGTGGATTTACTGCCGTCCTTATGATTTGAAAAACCCGAATCTAAGTAACCGCCAAAAAGTAATGAATTATTCCGGTAAGATTACATATAATTTTCAGTCCTCTTTAGGCACTTCAAATATGTCTTACCACAATTCAATATTTTTGTTTCAGGTTACCTTGATACTCACCGACTATGCTATTGGCAATACAGATATCCAATCTCGTGCATAGCATTCCATAGATTAAGCTTCTTTATTGCCAAAGCATAGGGACCTTTATCTATTTTATCTTCTTTTATGTCTTAAGATACAAATCCTTAGATAAAGTCACATGATAAAACGAGTGAGGATTGTATCAAGTTATGAAGCTTGATACAAGCACAATATCCTATCTTGTGATCTTTATTACCATGATCGCAAGGATATATTTTACTTTTCTTAAGTCCTTCATTTCATACTGCTTTATTAGCCATACCCATACGCCCGACAATACTCTTTCATTGTTTCAAATGAGCAAGATACCATTTACGTAAATACAAGAAATACCACCACGTCACTCTTTTCAATACACAAGACCCATCTGAGCATTGATTAAATTTATATTACTGGATTTCCTAATCAAAATGGATGTTCCACGATCTTGAAGCTTACTTTAGTCCATCAATGGACACTTTTAAGCTTACACTCAAAATGCTCTTAGCTTTATGCAATGAATCACTCTGGTTGCTTCATCGTAGAACCACTTACATTCTAATGGCTTTTACACCATTTGATGGTTCTACAAGCTCCCAGAGATTTCAGAAAACATTGCAACTTGCTAAGATGCCGCATTTCTAACTTGTAGTGCATCGTCGTGTCCATGGAACGTATTATGTTTACTAGGGATCAAGTCTCACGACTCTCCCAAAACATAAATCTTTCAGGTTGTAGAACAACCCTCCCACTACGACAAGGCACTACATGCAATTGTGTATCAGACGTGACACGCGATGCAGTTTACTTGTGGTATATCATCTTGTATTCTTGGTATTAAAATTGTGTTTCCCTTCTCACACCTTTTAGAACAACTTATACATGGATTTGTAATTTATTACATAGTCCTTTCCAAAAATCTAGTGTTCGTGTTAACAATCACCCTTCGTTCTTTTGGACTATTAAATAAACCACTCTTTATTTTTCTAAGATATCCCACAAACAGACAAACATCATACAACATGTTGTTTCTAGAGCTTACCCATAAAATAAATTTAGTAATTCAAATAATTCATCATCTATCTAACCTTTTCCATAAGAGTCATATTCCTTCTTTCCATCACACCAATCCGCTGGGGTATGCCCGGTGTAGACTACTTGGGATTCAATCCCAACTTTTGATTATCAGCTCCTAAATATCCTTAGAGGTACTCGCCATCACAATTAAATCGTAATGACTTGATATATTTTTCATGATGCTTCACCGCATTAGTCATGTACTTCTTGAGTTAATCATAGTACTCAGTCTTGCAATGCATCAAATAAATATATCTACATTCTAGAATAATCATCAAATATTCATAACCACCTCTAGACAGGATAATCTTAGGATCGCTTAAATCAGAATGAACTAATTCCAATATATCTTTACATGGCTCTAAACCACTTTGCCTTGAAAAGACAATTAATCATATTCACTTCCAAGTAAGACTCATTTTTGAACCGTACTTAAGTAAAATGATCTAGTTTTAGATGCTAAAAATATGTTTAGTTCATCTCCGAAGGTTCCTTTCTCTTACTAAGATTAGAATATGCATTATTAATTACTATTTGTTGCATCCGTAGGATAAATATGATTTAAGAGTGTACAAATTGTCACTATCGTACCATAATAGATTATAATCCGTTAATGCATAGAAACCAAAATTAAATTCTTTCTATGAAAACGTACGTGAAGATAATTTCTCAAAATCAAACGTTTATTCCTATCAAAAGATAAATAAACAACTCTCACTGCAACAGAGACTACTCTTGTAGTTTTACCCATGTCCATAGTAATCTCATCATCACTTAGTTATAAAAATATAGTGATTCCGATATCTACACAAAACGTGTCAGTAGATGCCATCACTAATCATGTTTCAATGACTAGTGAATAAGATAATATCCTTGTTCATTTCTTGATAAAAAATAGCTTTTCTTCGCCACACGTTTTGTCAAAAGTTCCCCACTATATACAACCTCTTGTAATTCAGGTGAAACTTGCTCAAAACGTTAAGGTAAACTATGAAAATTAAATTGAGCTAGGTTCCCCCTTCAATTTCTATTCCAAGTTTTTCCAATTCATTCATCAAGTTAACCATGACTTCTTACCTTTCTAACTTTCTCAAGTATCCGAAGAGTCTCACGAGACCATTATATTTCTATGAACCTCTCACCTCTTCATTAAAGACTTAAATAGGCATCAGAAGACATCCTAAGTGAGAACACATTTTAATTTTCCTAAGCAGTAAGAATTAAAACCAAGATTCTTTTCTAATAATTTATTATGGACCAGTAAATATGTTTTCCTTTAGTTAACAATAAGCGAAATAAACTTTTCGAAAATTCAGAGAATCAAATAAATTAATACAATGATCAAGCTCTTCGAATTTAAATTTTATATTGATTCCCTCAATAAATAATATAAAATAAATTCACCAACATCTCAAGCATTGTGAATTTGCATGCCACGTTAGTATGGACGTATACAAACCCGAACATTCACAAGATAAGGTTTTACCCATTAATTCCATATGTCATAATTAACCTTATGACTCAATGATTAATAGTCGGTTGTCCTTTAGCCATGCAATTTAATAGCAGTGGCTCCGTTGGGAAGGATACATATTAATTGCACCTAAGTGTATACCATTATTTGATACTAAGTACGTTACCCAAGCTTGTGTGCCTTACAGTTGAAGAATTCTACACGCGCTCAAATAATTTTCTATGACCATCAATTATTAATTTGTATCAGTGATCCGCAAATAAAATTCATCCGTTGGAGATGAAGGCACTATAACCGACTCATAAGCTTACTTGCATCATATTATAAATAATAATTATTTAATGAAATTTATTCCAGTGATCCACAAATAAAACTCATCCGTTGGGAAGGAAGACACTGTAACCGACTCATAAGCTTAATTGCTTCACTTAATAAATCAATAATGGAGGCCGCGGGATCATGACCAATCTCTCTCCCACTTAGTTATTTAACAAGAGGTTTTTTGCATGCATACAATATAATAGATATAAATTATGCAAATAAACATGCTATTATTACGGAAAATAAGACAGTAAATCAAATAGCACGTGCATCCAAATATTTAACAATATTGACCAATAAAACAATTATATCAATTATATAAAAAGAAATAAAAAATAAAAAATAGTAATTGCCAAATAAAAATTGACTCAATAAACCAATTTAGGCAATTAAACATATGACTTGGGCAAAAAGCAAACTTGGGCCCTAAGCTACCACACAACCCACGCACACACCACCTGTAGAGGGTTTCCATCTGTGCTCATACCGCCGAAAGACTCTTCGCAAGTCAACCCAGCACAGACAGAGACCACGTCGGAGAATTGTCCTACGCCGAAAAAACCATGGCTATTGATCAGGTTTGTGGCGTCCATGATCCACGCCTATTTGGTGCGTCACCAGCACCGTCTTTCTTTCCCAGTCGTGAAGATCCTCTGTCGATTGTGCAAGTCACAGTAGCCTAGCCAGAACTCATCGCCCAGCAGCCGGAAAAACATACAAATTTCACCATCTGCTACCGGAAACCACACCGGCAGCAGCTATCAGTTGTTTCCATTCAACGTGCAGCCGTCAACTACCCCGGAAAAAACCTCAGTCATCGCCCATCAAGTTTGCAGAGTGAAGCTGCCGTCAGTGTATCGGCCATGGTGGAGCCGTGTCCCTCCAAGCCGACAACCGCGCCGGCGAGTCAAGTCGCCGCCGCCTCCGAGCGCGCTAAGTTTTTACCACCTGCATCACACATATCCTGCAGTCGGCCTCACCCAGCCTTGTCGTCCTTTCTGCCAATCGAGCAGACCACGACTGCCAGGACGTGCCACAGCCATCACGATTAGCACCATGAATTAGCCCACATTCCAGCCGTGCGATGCATGTTGCCTTTGTACTGTCAGTTCCGTCGTGCCGCCATCAGCCATGCCCAGTGACCAGCAGAGGAGACCCGATCAGAAGTTATGCAAACTCGATCAAAACCTCACCATGGTAGCTGCCCCGCTCGGAACAGAGGGTGACCAGCTCAGAACACATCCAGACCCAACGGAAACCACCGTAGACTTGCTGCCACCACCGTCAATCTGGCTTTCGCCTGATCCGCGCCGGCCTCAGCGACCAGCCACCCGGCGCCACCAGCACAGAACCACGCCGGAGAAGAATCATCCAGCGACATCAATGCCCAGCAGCTTGATAGCCCAGCGTGAACCCTCGCAGTTTATCGGCAGTTACACCAGCGAGAAGAATCACATCCTTCCAGCCCCGCTTCCGTGCTGTCATGCCGCCACTTCTCCGCTGGGTTTGCAGCCATCCTCATCGGGCCGCTAGCAATACTAACCCACCATGGGAGTTTTGCCAAAACCCTGCCGCCTGCCGTTTGCCCAGATGTCGACACCACCATTCGAATTGGAGTCATCCGCCACATACCACTGTCGTGTTTGTGCTGTGGTTGATCGCCATTCATCACCTCCTTTGGCAATCACACCGCTTACACTTCAGCGCGGTGTATGGCGCTCCCCGCACCCAAGCTGGTCGTGGTCGTCAATCATGCTGCCGTCGGGAGTCATCCAGCAGCTCTGAAGACGATGACTGTACAGCCCCGGTTCCCAGTCACCATTCTTGACAGCCGTTGATTCTCGCTCAGTTTCATCAACGAGCATCATCAATGAAGAACGTCGGGTATGAATATAGGGTTTCTCATGAACCAATCAGACGTGAAGAACGCGAAAAGGATTTCATCGTGATACACAAACTTATTCTGATAATTCACATAGGGCTTTCACATTGGAATATCCATGAATTAATCCATTAAAAACGAATCCCTAATTATCGCATGTGATTCTATTCCAAATAAAAACACATAATCACACAACGTGTCACGTTTAGCCATAGAACCTACGCTCTGATACCAATTGATGGTGTTTGGATCTTTTGGTTAATGTGAACCATTATTGTTCCATGGGTTTCTATATCAGCGGAAGCAAGTAATCATAGAAACGTATTACCTTTCACCAGGGTATGTTGAAGAAGAAGGATTCTCACCGGCAGCTTGTGCAGTCTCACCGTTTTGTGCATAACTCTCTCGTCTGATCTCCGATTGGAGTGATCTATGCACCAAAACGATCCTCTCTTCCGTGGCTTTCCACAGTATATCACACGTCCAGTATAGATGTTTAAACGATTTTATAAAAATCATGCAAGTTGATGGATAGAAATAGCAAATGACCTTTCAGTCTTCAATTGTATTCCTAAGCCACGTCTTGACGTTGGTGTGGGCAACGATCTACAAGACAAACTCAATCTATATTCCTAATCTGATTCTCACGATTTTATGTGTGTGTATTGATTATCCGAACTGCTGAGATTGACTATTATATAAGCTATAACAGGGACCAGGAGGAGAAATTAGGATTTGGGCCTCCCATTGGGCTTAAGCATCCAAGTTTAGCCCAAAACTTATACTTAAGTCCAATAATAATAAATCATTCTACTAAAGAAATATTATTGCAACTGCCACCCTAATCCAAATTATGTTTATGGGCTCCTTCTTATTATGAGCCCGTTAATCTCCCCGTGTTTAAGATTCAGTGCCCATTAATTAATTAAGTTATTGATAACTCCATTAATTAATATGTTTACCAAGAGTAGTACCACTCAACCTTATTATCATGCCGGAATAAATCCACATGCAGGGTTTATATTATAATCATTATGAACTCCTCAAGGGGACATCATCAACCAGTTCCGTTAGGACACGGATTCCTTCTACAATCAACAGCACACCATAGAGATAGCACCATCTCCCAACTCACAGAGCATATTGATTTATCTTTTAAATCTCACCCATTGATGAATCAAAGAAATAAATACTGCCTTACGTATCGAGGTTATTGTATAGGGAATACGAGTACAAACATCCATAATAACAGAGATCAAGTTCTATTATATAGTCAGTATAAACCGAACAATCTCAACGGCGGTCCTATTCAATACACACAAAGTGCACTAGTGCAATTTTATAGTCAAGACAGACTAAAGCCAAATCACACTACAACCATACCGATAGATAGTCCCCCTCTATCTTGGTTGTGAATATTTGTTTATACTTTATAAGAAACTGATAATATGATCTTCCGTGTGACGCCGCACACCACATTATCTACAGTATAAAGTAAACGGGCTTTTGCAACAATAAATAATTGTAAATGTTTGACCACATGATTCTCATTTCAAACAATATCAAAAAATTGTTCATACAAAAAGCTAGACTTTTAGTATACAATCCAACAGACTCGACCGGAATGGTGGCCTGACTCGCATGGAACCCCTCAAACACGTCCGAAAACACTGTGAAACTCTGCTGCATCATGAGCCACGGAGAAATCACACCTTTTGCCATCTACGCCAGCCACCGTCGTCTTTAGCGGCTGTCGTCGTGCCTGCCGTGAGAGCCAGTTATCCATGCCGTTGGAGCCGTGATGGGCATTTTCTTAACACATAATTTTAATCCCCAAGTATGAAGGATATCTATCGTAGCTTAGATAAGCGGTCAAGTTATATTATCGAACTCAAAGGACGATTTGTTATTAATTTATTATTATCTAATCTAAAGAAATTATTGTTGGTAATTGTAGTGAAAATATTAATTAAACTAATGAACATGTAATAAAATAGCAAATAAAATAGAGATAGTAGAGATAAACAAGAGTTGCTCAAGTGAGAAGATAGGTAGCTCTTCGGGCCATCCAGTTTCACTAATTAATCTCCCTTCCGTATGTCAATGTCCGACTCTATCTTGTGGACTATGGACGCATCACTAAGCCATGCGAATCTACTCTATAGACACAAGCAGATAAGCGTGTAACACGTGTGAATAACCTCAGAGCAAGATATATAATTACAACCCCCTTTCTAGTTACTATCAGTATCAATTATTTCCCGTTCACTAAGTACTCTAACCCGATATGATCTACCTTTATAGGTACTATATAATTATCCTCTTTATCCTACTTACTAACCTAAATTTAATTCAATTAATAAGTATTCATATAAGATAGTTCTAATGAAACTTCGGAGTCCCCTCACTTAGAATCATAACATGGAATCCTGCTCAGCAGTGAACGCACTCAATCAATAACCAAGATATGTATTCAGACTCTACATAACAGTTAATAATGTACAAAACAACTCTGAGTATGAATTAAAAATGCATAGTCTCATATAAAATAAATCCATAAGTAGTGTTGTACGGAGTATACATACGGAAGTTCAATTAACTATATAAAAACCTTAATAACCCTAGAACTACCAAAGCGGTTCTAGCCCATGATGTTTGGAAGAACGTTCATGGTGTTTAGATAGATCTTACCCATAGTCTTGAAAATTACAAGAAAGATTAAGTTGCGAAGTAAACCCTAGAAGTGGGCGCCGTCGCTTCTCGCTCCGTCTTGAATCTTCACTTGGTTCTCACTTGATTCGCTGCACGAATCCCTCTTTACAGCTCCGTAGAATGGAGTTAGGGTTTGGATGTGGTGTAGGATGGATGTGGAATCTAAATCTCTTTTTGACGTGATCAGCATACCTTTTTATACTTGTTAAACTCTTCTTATGGACCTTTACTGGGCTTTTTCTTGGAAAATACGTCAATTCACGCACAGGAGATGGTCGGAATTACCAAAAATGGGCACGCGTGTCCCTGCTCGATCAAACTGGTGAGGCCGAATGGATCTTATCCAGGTCGAGCGGTGGTCGAGAGGCTTCCCTGTTTGCTGAAACTCTGTACAGACCCTCGCTCGACCAAATCTACCCTTGCTTGATCAAAAGGTCTTAGTTGAGCGGTACCTCCTGAGGTCGAGCGGCATCTCGGACTTCGTGTTTTCAGATTCTGAGCACTTCTGACCTGTTTTTCTACATAAATATGCTCAAATAGCCTCAGTAACCTCTGATTCGTGGATTTTCCATAAATGTACCAATTTACCTTGGTAATCGCCCAAATGTGCTCAATTTCCACACAAATCAGAACTTAAAACGCGTGAATTATCACTCTCATCAAACCCCAAAACTTACATGTTGCTCGTTTTGAGGCAACGAAAATCAAAACAAAGACATGAGAGTATGATTCACAAGATCCTCATATATGCACAACTTCAATAACACATGTAATTCATCAAATCAAAACATGCAGTCATCATACTTTTCATCTATGTAAGATCATCAATCAATCTCAATACTTCTACGAGTGCTAAGTCATCTAGCTTACTGGATAAGTGTTTACTCTCTCACTCTAGTATAAAAGATATACACTTCAAGGTTAGTATATACACTAATAGTCAATTCATATTTCCGCATAACCATAAGCTTGTCAAGAGTCTCAAAAATCAACTTATAATCACTTCGTACTAGGATCACGAAGGACTTGCTTTTAGGTTGTAATGTTGGCTCTTTGGTAAAGGTAGGAAAATATAGATAAAGTGACTAATTTACTAGTAAAGAGTTACCTTGGAATTTTGCTTTTCAACAAACAGCTTCTTTATTTCCATCTTATTCTCATGATCTTTACTATTCAACTTTTCCTCCTTCATGTCAGCATCAACATCTTCTTTCTTCAAAGTACAAGGGTATCAATTTCGGGCATTACCCTTTTAAGCAGTCGGGGTGTCGGTTTCAGGCACTACCCCTAAACAAGATTTAACCATCTTTTTTCCTTTTCTTCATATCGCTCAACCAAATATTCTTCCTCTTCTTTTCACATTCAAGCTAGCATTTATTCACCTCAATTCTCTCTACTAACGAATATGGTATTCAACAAAGCTCAAGTAAAGGATAAATAAAGGCTTTTTATCAAGGCTTGCTAAAGAAAAAGCTTTTAAAGGCTCAAAAGGACTTCCAATGATTTATACAATATATGGGAAGGTAAAATTTAGCTAAGTGACTCAAGTAAATAATAATGGCTTAAGATCATGTCCTAATTACTAATCAATCATAAGTCTCACACAAGACTCCAAGCCAAGTTCTAAAATACGGTCATATGAACGATTTTCACAAGAATAAACTATCATGCATGTATGTAGCATGATTTAAAAGACTCATATTCTCACATGGATAATAGATTTTCTAAACACTCTTCAAAGCATGCAATCAATTTCAATTCCCACATAAACTACAAGTAATAACAAACAATACATGCTTCTTTTCAACAGAATCAACATATATCACAAGTATATTGCACAAGCATACCAAATAGTCAATATCAAACTATCCATCATCATCAAATGCACAGTATCCATCAACACCATCAATCTCACAATATCATCAATACGGTATATACCACTCATACATAAATCTCATAAAACCCACTAGAAGGGAGATGAGAAGAATCAGATAAAAGAAAAACCTGGCGCACTCTACTCTTTTGGAGCATCATTATCATTGTGCCAATCATCGAAGTCCCTAATAAAACTGTCGACCTTTCTATCAAGTGCCTCGTAATTCTCATTCATCTCCCCCAACCTTCGATCCATAGCATCATACCTTAGATTGAGCACATCGTAGTTAGTATTTGCCAAAACAAGCTGGCGATTCGTCTCCTGCTAATTAGTATTCAACGTGGCAAAATGCTCATTCATCATCCTAAATTGTTCTCTATAAAAGCGATCCTGAGCCTGCCAGAAATCATACTGCTGTGGCTGCTGCGGTGATGGTGGCTGCATCGGAGGAATACCCATCTCCAAAATATCGTGAGGCATCTCCATATGTACCTCGGGAATCAGATGCTCAAACGGTGGTTGCTACTGCTGTCCATACTACTGCTGCTGCTATGGCTCGTACTCCTCATACTCTGGCTTTCCCACTAATATAATATCAAGATCGAGATACACACCCTGAAGATGCATATCTACCAAAGTTTGTCAATCTCCTTTATCGCAACAAGTAGTAGAAATTGCAATGTGGGGAGGAGTGTTCATCAGCAAATTCGCATTGACCTGGACCATAGTAAGGTCAATGAGAGAAAAGGGCATTTGAAAAGAAATTGGATTCATCTCTCGGATGAACATCCATGCACCGTCTTCATGTCGAGCCAAGTTCATCCTAACACATGCTGAAAGAATTAGATTCGGCTCACCAATCACTGGCCGTTGTCAAGAAAAATCCACATTGTAATGCTCGGCCATTGGTGTGATCAATCCTCCAATGCTCACTTTCTGAAATGTGTGTGTAGTGAACCAATACAGCTGCTGCAAAACATAAGCCCCCAGGTTGAAATGGACTCCATTCATCATACACCAAAGGGCATACAATTCTCCTCTCGGGATACACCCGCCCTCAGCTCGGGCAAAGATGGTGTTTTCGAGGATCTTATCCATGTACACAATCATCGGATTTCGAATAAAAGTAGCCCTCGACTGCTGTGGATCATAAGCCCCTTGCAAACTCGTTATCGATCTCCAGAACTCATCAGCAATAAAACCTTCGTTCTCATGTGTAGGTACATCCTCAGGGCATCCAAACATCCTATTAAACTCACTAGCATATAGATATCTCAGCTCACCTCCAAGTCGGAACCATGCCGATGTAGGAAGAACAGAATTCTCACGAATCACCTCGAGAGTACACATCATCTCGGCTGTAATGTGGAAGTACGTCTCTCTCTTCAAATCCATGAATCCACTTGATTATATACATCTCCACCACGGCTTCATCATCTTGGTATCGAGTCCGAGCAATCTTCCTTGAAATCGCTTCCTAAAGCTCTTTCTTCTCATCCTAATCCGGTATTCGCAACCCAAAATCCGATGGCATATTCCCATCTTTCTTACTTTTCTTACCCGATCTCCTCTCTTTGGTCTTCCACTTTCCTTTCTCTTTGAACAAGAAGCAATGCCTTTTCCTACAAGAATTATACTTCAATGCAAAACATAGACAAGGAACAAGTATACCAATCTTAGGACTTATTATCACATAGATCCTACTCAAGACTTCAAATCGTATGCTCATCCATTTAAACTCAATTCCTCCACAATCTCACATGCTTAAATAATACGATGAACTTAACACATTAAACCATGGAAAATCAACATTATAAGTCTCTAAGTATCAACAAAGAATCAACATACCCACATGCTTAACTAGGATTTCCAAAAAGAATTTCAAAATTTCCAACTCAATTCTAAGCATCGACACTATTCCACACTTCAAATTCATCACCAACGTCTCTAAAAAACAATGAGCCCATACAAATCAATTAAACTCAAGCCCGTGACATATGCATCATCAATTTCAAAAAATTCCATAAATCCAACGTAAATTGAACTCATGTAACTCATATAAAATTTCAACAAAAACACCCAATTTCATATCATAATTCAAACCAAAAGCATGCTTAATCAACTTACCCATTCAAACTAGCCAAAGTACCATCCAATTCAAGGGTCATGAGTTGAGAAAACATACCTTTATCTCCAGCCATGGGTGCGTGAAAGTGACGAAGAACAACAACTAGAATTTGAGAAGAAACCCCACAAATTCAACTTGAATCTCCAATTTTTGATGTGGAATGTGGGTGGTTTTGGGTGAAGAAAAGTGTTCTAAGTGATTTGGGTAAGAATCATACCGTTCGGGGTAGTTGCTCGAGAAAGGGTGGTGAGAAAATGGTCGAGTAGCACAGAAACTGACCTTATATCGCAAAAACTTCTCCTCCGCTCGGGTCGAGCGACCCTTGGAATGGTCGAGCGGCGACCCTGTACACTGAAGCTTCCTCTGAACTCCACTCGACCTTCCACTCGACCCAGATTATTGTTGGATTGTATATAAAAGTCTAGTTTTAGTATGAACAATGTTATAACAATTTATTAAAATGAGAATCATATGATCAAATGATTGCGTCTTATAATTTATTTATATGTTTGATGCAATAGTCCACTTACTTTATACTGTAGATAATATGTTGTGCGACAACAAGCGAAAGATCATATTATCGGTTTCCTTATAAAGTATAAACAGATGCTCACAACCGAGATAGACGGGGACTCTCTATCGGGATGATTGTAGTATGGTTTGGTATTAACTTGTCTTGGTTATAGAATCACATTAGTGCAGTTTGTGTGTATTGAGCATGTTCGTGCTCTTAATCCATATGCAATAACCTCGACACATAAGGTAGTATGTATTTTTTTGATTCATCAATGGGTGAGATTTACATGTAATTAAATCAACAAACTCGGTGAGTTGGAAAATAGTGCTGTCTCTACGGTGTGCTGTTGATTGTAGAAGGAATCCGTGTCCGTTATAGGTTGATGATATCCCTTGAGGAGCTCATAAGGATTATCATGTAAATCCTGCAGGTGGATTTATTTCGACATGATAATGAGGTTGAGTGGTACTACTCTCGGATGAGATATTAATTAATGGAGTTGTCAGTAACTTAATTAATTAAAGAGCATTGTATATCTTAAACATGGGGAGACTAACGGGCTCATAATAAGAAGGAGCCCATAACGTAATTATGAGATTAGAACGGTAGTGCAGTAATAATATTTTAGTGGTATATATTATTATTATCACTATGCTGGAATAACAACGGGGATTTCAATATCCGTGGTAAAAACTCTAAAATTTAGCTGAAAAGCTCTCCCCGTTGCTGTTGCTAAAAAAAAGCGCTCATTAACAACGGAGATTCTCTTCCGTCGTCGTAGGTCCGTTGTTAAAGTACTCTAACCATTATTTATTTATTTTTTAATTAGTTTTTTTAATTAAAATATATTATATATAAATTTGACACTTGGAATTATTTTCTTCTTTCCTCTTTCCTGTGCCCTAGTTTGCGCCAATTAAACTCGCTCCTTCTCGTCCCTTGTCTCCGGCGCATCCTTCCGACAGCAAGCAGCGCAGGTCATCGCTCGTTTCCGGCGCAATATTCCGATGGCAAGTAGCAAGGTCTGTGAGTAGAGGTTGTGGCTGTGCAGGTCGTCGCTTGCTTCTGGCGCATCCTTCCAATCAGCCCTTTTGCTTTCTTCTTCTTCGCACCCCCTCCACTTTCTATTTTTTCCTGTACAACGACGCGTCCGCCCCGGCCTTCTCCGCTTCTGCCTCTTTCTCCTTCTCGTATAGGTACGCTTCTGCAGTTTTTTGTTTCCTGTACGCGCCCACCCCTTTATCCCTTACTCGTTCAGTTCGAATTCGAACTCCAATTGCGGTAATTTTTCCAAACAATGGTAGCTTATGATTGTTTAAAATCCCCTGTTCCCAATTCTGTAAAATCCCTAAAATCCTGTCTTTTCTTGGAGAGCTAGAAACGAGTGATAGTAAATACCCCTTCGTCGTGTCGGTTGTGCTTTAAAGTCTTTCTCTCCCTTCTTCTTCCTTCTTCTTCCCAAATTATTAGTCTTTTATAGTGAAATGGCCTTATAAGATATTGTTAATGGTTGTTAATATTATTCTCTATTCAATACGCACTCTAAATCGTCTTACTTGGTCAACTTCTCACTTGTGTAAATATATGGTTATAATTTTGTGAAGTCATTATCAGAGAAGTTTCAACTTCAATTAATTTTCAGTAAGATTATGGAAAGGTGGGGCTGCAGAGATTAAGATTTAGTTAATTTGATGCACATGAGACGAAAATATTAGCTTAAATGTACTGATCTTATAAAGGTTATTACAAATTATTCAGGGGTTAGTTGGTACACTGCTTTGACTGACAACTTACCTTAATTTTCTTTTCCCTAATAATAATTTCACTATATTTTATTTTGCCAAAAATATGTCTCTATTACTTAAACTTTGAATGTGAAGCTCCACTACCATTGGTTATTATTCCTCCATTTTGACTATAAAGTTCATGTTTTATATATCATGTAAGTTTAGGTTGTTCTTTGAATATTTCCTCTAGCTCCTGATCAATATTCAGATTCTTCATTTTCTCCAAATTTTTGAGCTCAGATAAACTGCAGTTGTTTGAACTATTAAATGGGAATTAAAGGTTCAATCTATAACAAGAATAACTTCTGTAATAATGTAAGTCTCCTTGCCTTAGTATATGCGTTTGTGTGAGTTTAGTGTATGTATTTCCATGTTTCGCCATCTGAATACACTTGAAAATTTAAAGACTCATGTTTAAGTTTTTACTTGAGACTCTTATTTCCATTCTAGATGAAACTTGCAAACATGACGATTTGTGCTTAGTATAGTTGGATGAGTGATCTGTAGATGAAACTTGCAAACATGATCTGATTGAGGATGTTTTGCAGTTTAAGATTAATGTTTAATGTGCCATGTATTGAATCATTGGGTAGAGGGCTTCAATCTTATGTTACGGTGGTTGAAACTTCCAGATGTTTGGTCCAGAAAGTTATAAAAGATAGTCTGACAAAGCCTAAATGATAACCTTGCAATAGCAGAAAGTTTTGTCAGATGGGAAGTTGAATTTTCTATTGTTGATGGTTGTACACTGACTGATTTTATGCATTTTAGAGGACTACAGATGCATTCTTTAGGTCTTGTGGTGGGTGAATAATCTCTGATCCTCTCGCTGTGTGGTTGAGCACCCACCCTCGCTCAAATTTTCAAATTTCAAGTGGAAACTAACTCAATTGCTGAAATGAGGTTGAACTTGCTGATAAGCTTCTACATATACAGTCTCTTTATATTCATGAAATGGTTACTCGATCATTTAAGCATGCACTTCGGGCTGTTATTGACACTGCTTCCAAATTCTTGATAGTTTTTATCATTAATTTTGATTTACAGCATCATTTCTTAAATTAGATCACCGGTTCATGTTGAAACACCAACCTAAGTGACCAAATTCTTAAATAACAATGGTTGCAGGTAGATTTGGAGAAAAGGATAGGTTGGAGAATGAAAGATGAGTTCCAACAATTGAGAAAGTTATCTATTCTTATAGGCCTTTGTGACAAGGTATTGTCAAATAAATTTCATGGATACTTGTAACTTTAGTGTTTTCTCTGGTATCATGTTTAGGATGTTTCTCTTCGGGTTGCTTGACCAATATTATATGCAGGCCAGACCATGTAAAAGTTTGTGGGTAGCTGGAATAAGCCAATCTGTCTCCAAATAAAAACTGGAGAATGAATTCCTCAAATTTGATAAAATTCAGGAATTTAGATTCTTCAAAGATCACAATACTGCTTTTTTTTATTCTGTTGCCAGTTTGTCGTGCTCGATGTGTTCTTGTTGGAGATGAGCTTGCTTCTGATATGTAAGTGTGATTTAACATTTATATGATTTTTCTCTCTGAATATTAAATTATTGTATCTTGCGTAAAATATCCAGTATTGAGAATCTATAGTTGAATTCTTTTTTCTCCCACTCATAGAAGTGTAACTAGATTCTTCTTAAGTGATGTTAATTACAGAGTAGTGGTTGTAATTTTCTTGTGTGTTGCTGAACTTTCCTTTTCAAAATTCCTTAATATACTGCAAGTTTTCAGATATGTTTTTTTGAGCGATGATGGTTTTTGTTACCTTGTCTATTTATATTTGGATATTCTTTTGGTTGTAGTCCTGATGGTAAATTGCTCCGCGCGAACTGGTTTGCATTGCTGAGCAAACATTATGAGGATGCTACTGGATTTGATATAGTGTGTCTTTGCCCATTTAACATTTACAGAATTTCTTTTCCTCAATGCTAATTTACATGTGCTTGAAATTATAATGCAACAGAATCTGGTGATCAGGACGAAGAGCGTTGAATACATGCTGTTTTATCTTTCTCTCGCTACATTTCTTGTAAGTGTTGCTTTCTTTGCATATGGATTGCTTAAATATGACTGCTTCCTTAGCGTAAGATTCTTCTCCCTTTCACTATTTTATGAAATGCAATTGTCGGAATCCAATTAATCTTAAAAAGTCTTGCTTTAGCCCTTTTCAATGTATGGGTAATAGTAATTCAACAGTGCATATAGAACTATCCATGACTTTTCTTTATCCGAAACACGCCATGCCAACTTTTAACTTGATTTCACCGGCTTTTAAAAATCAGGTTCCTAATAGGATAGGAGCCATTCTTGGAATCATTCAGCTGGTGTTGTATGTTTATTACAGTCGAAGTTGTGTGGAAGTATCACGTCGGCCTTTGCTCGAGTCGTACATCTGATCGATGTTCCATGCTCTCTTGCTTAGTTGATCTTAAAGAGGTTTGCTTATCTGATTCATTTGCTACATGACAATAGGTTCTGAAGGATGTTCTTCTTTGCTTGTATATGCTGCCTGCATTTCAAGTGCACAAATATGTCAATCATCTTTATGTTGTTACTTTTTAATGTTTGTACATATATCTAGGATTTTGTTCAATTTGTGTTCATTATGAATATAAATTAAATATTAGAGAATAAGCAGCCATATAGAGGACATATATAATTTATGCTAAACTGGAAATAAAATCACCTCACCTGAAACCATGATTTTTGCTTCTTTATTTCTCTTTTCTTTTTGTCAGACAATATATGGGGTTTGGAAGGGCTCAATGAGAGAGAAGAAAATATTCTCTCTCAAGCCATGCTACAGACTAGAGGGGCTTGTCTTACTTTACTTTGTTGTTAACAGTTGTTGATTTCAAGATGTTGATTAAGCCCATGATGTATTTTATGTTATTTTGCTAAATACAAGTCCTTTCTGGACTTATATTTTCAAAGTAATCTTGTCGGTCATGTGAGACTGCTTTTTCCTTTTCTATAAGATATAAATTCTCGCCATGTCTGTATTTACTTGTTTTTAATTGGTGTTTTCCTCTCATTCTACTTTTCTCCAGCTTCTCCGTACGAAAAGCTTCTCTCATCATTGTAGTTATTACCCTAAATCTTTGATTCATATTTGTTTTAGACCTTGGGCAGATATGTCAACCGTGCATTGTTCTTCATTTCATGTAGGCTCTCTCACCCAAACACAACCTCTACTTATATAAATGTAGCTATGATGGAGGAGGGCATAGGAAATGTTCACATTGCTCTTTGATATTTGCATGACGCTCCCTTAAGTGCAACAAAATGGTGTTAGGAACAGATTATATACTGGTTTATTTCATCCGTTTATGTATCTTAAAATCAAACATGATACCATGTGACTTTCATAACTCTTCTCAATTAAATTTCCAGACAGACTTTAACACAACTGAACAGTTTATTTACGTGCTACTGTGCCCATGTTATTGAAAACTCGTAGACCCTTAAGTTTATATGATTCTTTTTTATATATCTCTCTCTCTCTAAAGCCTAAAATGATGCTTGCTATATCTGCCAGATTGCTGCTAGTTATCATGCCATAGCCATAGCTCTGTCCTTGATCGAAGCATATACTCTTAGCGTGCAGCACGAACCAAACATTACAAAATTCTTCAGAGTAAACTTGGAGCAGAGGATCTCAGTACTCAGGTTTTTTTAACTCATTTTTCTCTTACAAATAGCTGCTGCTACTGTGTGGCCAATTTCTTACTTATTCTATATTTGCTTTCATCATATTAAAAGATAGGAGAACTTTTTTTTTTGGTGGTATGGTTACATTTTAACTTTACGATAGACTGCATTCAACGTTAAAAGTGGAGCACATCATATTATTTGTATTTTCTTCAGTTTTTTGTGAACTTGCTTTAATTTGACTTAAAGATCCCCTGAGATGAGTATTTTTAAGGTCTGGCAGTCCAATCTTTTTGAAAGAAGTGAAGGAAAAAGGAGGAGTATTTGAGCCTATTTGTCTATGTTGCTTCTTGCTTTATCTTAGCAGCTTAATCGATCTTTCATTGGTTGAACCTAATTTTTTTCAGCCTTGTAATGATGGTGTTCATGCATGTTTTATTAGGGAACTCATATTTATGACCCAAATGCTGATAGATCTGGGCATGCATAATGTTATGCAGGTGAGAGAGACTCAACTTATGCGTATGCACAACCTACCTGTTGCTCTTTCTCAGGTGTGATTTTCAGCACCGATTTGAGGAAATTCATATGATCTATTTTCTGCATGTGATTACAATATTTTGAGTGCCTTGCTAGATAAGACGTTTTGGTTGAGAGTAGGTTTTGCTCTCATGTGTTCTCTTAATCACGCAAAAGAAAGAATGTATTTGACCTTTCATTCTTGGGATGTTGAGATATATATATCCTAGCTCATATATTGTATTTTTTATTTTTAGGTGACATCAGAGGATTTTAATTAGGGTGATAATGAGTTTTGTGTGTAAAGTGAAGTTATGATGCGTTTATTTACTTTGATATTAGGTTTCTTATTATAATATGTTTATTTGATTTTAAATGATAGTTTTGGTTTTTTATTTGCAAAGTCTGGTTTGGATTCTGGTGCAACCTCATCCAAAGAATATAAATCCTGCTTCATGACACACCACATTATCATCTCCCTCTCCCATATCATCTCTCCCCTCCCTCTCCTCCCCAAATCATACTCTTTTCTTCCAGATTTTTGTACAGTATGGTAGGACTGCACTCATTGGCATTCTCCTTTCCAATCTCCCATTCTTCCCACCATTCACTCTGTATTCCAGGTAACCTTTCATCTCTTTTACTGCACATCACTACCTCACTCTGTCTATTACTATCCTAAACAACTTCATATTCTTCTCCTCAAGAAATGTGGTTTTTGAAACATGAATTGTTTGATGCACTTTAATTTATATGATTCTGATATATTAAGGTTTTTTTTTTGGGGTGAGTGCTGTTTACAGATTGAAAAAATAAACAAGGTAATTTAATTTATCAATCAAGCAAAATTGTGAAACTTGTGTAATTAGTCATGAAAAAATGTGAAGTGAATTTTAACTTCCCCTTTCTTTTGTGGTTGGAAAATGTGAAATTCTCTTAATAGCTTCTGCAGTTTGTTCTTAAATACTTGCATCTTTGTTGATGCTGTTAAAGTTTAATTCACCATTTATGATCCACTATTCCACTATTTATTTCATCTCATGTTTGCTTTTTAACTTCTAATATTTGAATGTTTGCTCAATCATTTATTGTCGAAAATCATTTATTAACTTTTACATTTTTAATTGATCAGGAATTCTTATACAATATACGGTAATGAAGCTACTATTGAAGTTGCAAAAGCATCATTGACATGGAAGAATGAAGGTGGAGATTAGAATTGGTATATTCTCGTTAGAATTTGCGGCAAGGACATATATGAAGAATACATTTACATGTACAAGATTGTCATAGATTTGTTTGAGGCTCATGAGATGTAATTGTAGTAACTAACGATGATATTGA
This sequence comes from Pogostemon cablin, assembly GCA_023678885.1. NCBI lineage: Eukaryota > Viridiplantae > Streptophyta > Magnoliopsida > Lamiales > Lamiaceae > Pogostemon > Pogostemon cablin. The sequence goes on along the minus strand of CM042979.1, from coordinate 20,426,459 downwards.
TTTAGTTGTCTTGAAGAATACAATATAGATTTTTAGTTAAAATTTTAATGTGTAAGGATGCTTTGTATTGGTGATGAATTTTTCAACAATATATTATAATTTTTGTATTATATTTTTTAAAATTTTGGAGCATTAAAAAAATGGCTATAACAACGGGAATTTCCCGTTGTTAAAAGTTGCATGTTTTAACAACAGATCAAACAACGGGGATACTATCTGACTACGGGGATACACCGTTGTCAAAGAAGGCTACGACAACGGTGATTCGCCGTGGTTAAAATTTGCTTGTTTTAACTACCAACCAAAACAGAGTAATTGCTTACGACAATGGAGATTCTCCGTTGTTAAAGATAAGCTACAATAATGGTTCGAGCACCGTTGTTAAAAGTATGGGACTTTTAACAACTGCTGGATCAACAACGGAGCATCGAGAGCAACGACAACAGGGAATCACCGTTGTCGTAGAAAGATACAACAATGGGAAGTAACTAACAACGGGGATATTCCGTTGTGAAAGAGTAGCTACGACAACGGTTCAATCACTGTTGTTAAAAGTGTACAACCTTTAACAACTCTCGGATTAACAACGGAACTTCATGGCTACCACAACGGAGATTTCCCATTGTTTTATAGAGCTACGACAACGGAGATTCCCCGTTGTTAAAAAGTATTTTGGTGACCAACACAGGTTTTAACAACGGAAATTTGGAGCTACGACAACGTGGATACTCCGTTGTTAAAGATATGCTACGACAACGGTTTAATTACCGTTGTTAAAAGTCTTGAGCTTTAACAACTCCCGGGTTAACAACGGAGCAAGATGGGCTACGACAACGGGGATTCCCCATTGTCTTTCCACAGTTTGGCATAGTGTATTGGACTTAAGTATAAGCTTTGGGCTAAGCTTGGATACTTAAGCCCAATAGAGACCCAACTCTAATTTCTCCTCCTGGTCCCTGCTGTAGCCCATATATAAGTCATCTCAGCTGTCCGAAAACCCTAATCAACTGATTAATCACACCTAACACTGTGAGGAGGGTGAGGGAATAGCAGATTGAGAAAATCTCGAGGATCGTCGCCCACAGGACGTCGAGATTGGACTTGGGAATACAGCAGAAGACCGGTAGGTTGTTTGCTGCTGCTGTCTGCCACTTTCTACGATTTTTATAAAATCGTACAGACTTCAAAACAGGACGTGTGATATACTGACGGAAAGCCACGGAAGAGAGGATCGTTTTGGCGTGTAGGTCACTCAAATCCGACATCGAATGAAAGAGTTATGCCCAAAACGGTGAGGCTGCGCAGGCTGGAGGCGAGAATTCATCGTCTTCAACATACCTTGGTGAAATGTAATACGTTTCTTGTTTTCCTGCTTCCGCTGACTGTTAGAAACATATGGAACTCTAACTGTTCACGTTAAGCAAATGATCAAACGCCAACAATTGGCATCATAGCTTCAGTTTCGTGGAGAAGCGTGACACGTTAGGCTAGGGTTTATGTGGAATATGTGATTTATTTTCGAAATAGAATCACATGATATAATTAGGGTTTTGGTTTTATGAATTGAATCCATGGATATCCCTATAAGAAACCTTCGTGAATTATCGTCATATTATATTCCGTTTTCTTCAAACCTGCCTCATGAGAGTAAACCCAAAAGCTCTGTAAGAGTCAACTTGATGGACGCTGATTCACGACGCCAACTTGGTCTGCACGGCTGACTTGCATATGGCGTGAATCACTATCCACTTCGCCGGTGGCACTCAATCATCTCGTCGGGGTTATGATGTTGCTAGTGAAAGATGACGACGTGGTTCTGTTAGATTGTTACTAAAAGTCTAGCTTTTGTATTGAACAATGTTTTAACAATTTTATTTGAAATGAGAATCATATGATCAAACGTTTTGCATATTATAAATTATTTATTTATATGTTTGTGCAAAAGTCCATTTACTTTATACCATAGATAATATGTTGTGCGACAACACGCGGAAGATCATATTATTGATTTCCTTATAAAGTATAAACAGATGCTCACAATCGAGATAGACGGGGACATCTATCGGGATGGTTGTAGTCTTGACTATAGATTTACATTAGTGCACCTTGTGTGTATTGAGCAGGACCGCTTGAGATCGTTCGACTTGTACTGTCTAAATAGAAGAACTTGATCTCAGTTATTGTGGATGTTCGTGCTCTTAATCCCTATACAATAACCTCGACACATAAGACATTATATATTTCTTTGATTCATCAATGGGTGAGATTTACATGAATAAAATCAACAAACTTGGTGAGTTGGGAAGTAGTGCTGTCTATATGGTGTGCTGTTGATTGTAGAAGGAATCCGTGTCCGACATAGGTTGATGATGTCCCCTTGAGGAACTCATAAGATTTATCATGTAAATCTTACAAGTGGATTAATTCCGGCATGATAATAAAGTTGAGTGGTACTACTCTCGGATGAGATATTAATTAATGGAGTTGTCAGTAACTTAATTAATTAATGGACATTGTATATCTTAAACATGGGAAGACTGTCGGGCTCATAATAAGAAGGAGCTCAAAACGTAATTTTGGGATTGGATGGGTAGTGCAGTAATAATATTTTAGTGGACTATATTATTATTATTGGATTTAAGTATAAGCTTTGGGCTAAGCTTGGTTACTTAAATCCAATTGAGGCCCAAATCCAACAGGTTCCCTGGTAGTTCTCTGCAGTAGATCTTCAGGATTGGACTTGGGCCATACAGCAGAAGATCAGGATTGGACTTGGGCCATACAGCAGAAGATCAAGAGGTAGTTCTCTGCAGTAGATCTTCAGCATAATTCCCTGGTGAAAGGTATTGTAAACTTTAATTATTGCTTCGGCTGTTATAGTTTACATGGATCCCTAAAGAATCACGCTAACCAAACGATCCAAAAGCCAACAGGTTCAGCAGCGTTGAGCGGTGAAAGCATGGAAGCGAGCGCCGAAAATGCACGGCGATGGTGGGTTATGGCGTTCGCTGGTTGAAGTCGGCGGTGGTGGATGGTGGCTGAACTTTAGAACACGACAAAAGTCCAGCGCTGCAAACTGGCACGGCGGAGTTGGCAGGATGCGATGCTCCTCGCTGGTGTTACAATCGGAGAACATGCGTGGCTGGCAACTGAAGCCATCACCGATGTATGGCTTGGCTGGTGAGTTTTACTGGCGGTATGGCTTGCTTGCGGCGGCCAGGGTTTGGCGATGTCCTTCGGCATCAGGATGGCATCATGACTCTCCCAGCGGGCATGGTGACCGCTGAAACACAACGCTGGACTGGTTGCTTTAGTGGCGGTGATTCGGTTCAACATGGGCGGGAATACAACGGTGGCAGCACGATGGAGGCGATGGGCTTATGACAGCCGACTTTGAGTCGTACTGTTGGGCCGGATCATGGCGTTGAAATCATGTAGTTTTGCCAAAGGATCGCTGATACACGGCATGTTCCGGATGGATCACAGGGTATTCCGATTGAGTCTGGGAGATTCTGGTCGGGTCTGCATATTTTTCGATCGGGTCTCTCGAATTTCCCGAGCGAGTCTGCCTGGAGTTTCGAATGAGGCTACATCAGATCATGAGCTGCCGGCGTGTGGCTTGCGGGTAGTGGCTGGTATGGGAACTGCAGTGATCTGCGATACGGCTGGGTGGAAAAGGCTGGAAGCAGCGACCGACAACCACTGTCGGCATGACTGCCGACAATGGATGGCGCGAATGAGGAAAACGAGCGGCACTGTCTCATATTGTTCTTCAAGGCTATTGGCGCAATCTTTTGGGACTGTCGACACAAATCGTGCGAGCGAGGAATCAACATGGGGTGCCGTTGATGAGAGCACGAGCGGCACAACTCAAGGCAGGCACCGGCGCAACCGCCGGCAGAAGGCGGTACGAGTCGTGCGGTTAACAACTCAAGTGGGCGGTGTGACATGCTGTGGATATTGGCGCGATCAGCTCCACAGGTTGAAACTGTCGCTGCATGTGTAGTTGCAGGTCAGCACGACTACCGAGATGCTCCGGCAGAGTGGTGCCGACGACGGGCATGTCCGGCGGAGTTTCTCCGAGCAGCTGAGGATTTGTGTGTGTGGTTGGCTTAGGGCGTAAGAATACTTACTCCACGTGCAAGGACATCCATTAATTGGGTGGGAGTGTTGACTAAGTCAACTATTTTTGGCAATTTTTTTCTCCTTATATATAATTGTTATAATTGTTTTATTTGTCAATTATTGTTATATATTTGGATTGTAAGTTCTATTTGATTTACTGCCTTATTTGCCATAATAATAGCATGTTTGTTTGCTTATTTTATTTGGAATATTATATGCATGTAAAAACCCTAGGTATTAAATAACTAAGTGGGAGAGGGGATTTGTAATTAATTCCCGTGGCCTCCATTATTGGTTTGTAAGTGATGTGAGTAAACTTGCGTGTTGGCATAGACCTTCTCCCCATCGGATGAGTTTATTCACGGATCACTGGTACAGACTTCATTAAATAATTATTGTTTGTAATGTGATGCACATGAACTTGCGTGTTGGCATAGACCTTCCTCCCCATCGGATGAGTTTATTTTTGGATCATTGTACAAACTTATAATTGATTACTGTAGGAAGTTATCCGAGCGTGTGTGTACTTCTCCATCTGTAAGGCACATAAGCTTGGGCCGCGGACTTGGGGTCAAATAATGGTGTACACTTAGATGTAAATAATAAGTATCCTCCTGATGAGAGTAGAAATTCATGTATTTTCGAGTCCAATTTAATACCTTTTTGAGTGTATAATTGCTATTATTTGCACATATATTAATACTTAGGACTATTATTGATTAAAAGGTGCTACTAAGGTATTTTATTGTGTTTTGATAGGAAATAGGATCAAAAGTGCAAGTGTGAAGAAAAGGTGCAATTTATGCAATGATGATGAAAAATGCATGTCCAACTTCATAAATATTCTGTGTTCAATGTGAAGATCAAAAATAATAGTGTGCAGTTGGAAAGCCACTGAAGAGAGGGTCGTTTTGGCACAAAGAACACCCCAATCGAGTTCCAAACGAGGAAGTTATAAGCAAAACGATGACGACGCGCGCGAGGTGCCGAGCAGGATTGCTGGCCACTTTCCATAGCTTATTGCACACTCAACTCTTGGTATTTATGAAAGATCTTTATATGGATTGAAAGCCAAGGAAGTGAGGATCGCGTGAGAGCAAGAATTATTGAATTTGAAACTCGGATGTGGAAGTTATACACGAAACAATGAGGAGGTGCAAGTAATTCGACCTCAACAACTTGATTCGAGCAACCATGGAAGTCGAACTAGGCATATGCAGCCTCCAATGCCTCGATTCGACCTGAGCTTCGTTGATTTGACCATGAGCTCAGGTCGAATCCAGGTCGAACCAGCGTGCAAGGATGTCCAGAAGCTCGATTCGACCTGGACAGCTTTGATTCGACCAAGAGCTCTGGTCGAATCGAGGTCGAATCGGTTCAGAAGTCGTCCAGTAGCTTGATTCGACCACGACAGCCTTGATTCGACCTACACCTATGGTCGAATCAAGGTCGAATCGGTTGTTTTCAGTGGGAAAAAGGTCAGTTCGACTTGCATTCGACTTGGAGGGGTGTAGTTCGACCTGTTCACGTGCAAACCAGCCTGGAAACAATGATGCAAGTGGGTGTAGTGCACACATGGGAAAAAGTGAAGATGATACACTCCACATGGAACATGAAGCACCTAACATGCCTTAGATTCTTCAAGGCAAAGAAGACAAGGAAGAAAGCTTGAATGTGCTGCAAAAGCAACAAGCAAAGTGAGGTGGAGCAACATGGGCAGCAAGAACAAAGACAAGTGGGAACATGGGCAGCATGAACAAAGTGAGGTGGAGCAACATGGGCAGCCATTAAAATGGAATAGATGCATGTGATGTTGTGTTCCCTTTCACAACTATAAATAGGGGCAGCAAGCATTCAATTCAAAATCATCCTACAACATCTAAAACACTCACACACAGCAGCAACATCAGCTGCACTCCCTTCTCTTCCCCAATGGGGGAGAGAAGGGAGGAACACCACCTTCACACTCTATCCATCATCCATCCACCGGAGAGACGATCGGAGTTGCTACTTGGATCGGAGACGAAGATCCCAACGGAGATAGTGATTGAAGAGACGGAGTCCTTCACACGGGTTCTTTCTTTTTAGTTATTCGTCTTTTGTTATTTTAGCAAAATGGTAGGATTAATTACGTCTTTATAATTTCTCCTCATCATGATGCTAAGTTTCTTTGTTGATAATGTTAGGGCATGAATACATTTTGATTTTGTGACTTGATTAATTTAGATTTTGATTTATTATCTTGCAAATGGTTTATTTCCATATTGAAGATTTTATTTGAAACTTCGTATTATTATGAGTTGGAGATTTGATCCCTTTAAAATTATCATTGAAGATAATAGGCATCTTTATTTCCGCATAATGATTGTGTTTCATGAGGCAAAGTCTTAAGTGTATTGACCATTAAAGCCTAGACGTGTTTTCTGAGACATTCTTAGGTGTATTGACCATTAAAGCCTAAGAGTGTTAGACAATCAATTTGGAATACTGATTACTTGGTAAAACATCATTATTGAGTAATTGGTAAGGAGAAAGATTTAACGATCATGTATCTAGAAAGGGAAGTCTAGTGCTCTAGCCTTAATTGGAATTTAGCATGAAGTACCTATAGAGGGAGAGGTAGTTAATTTCTTATCGATCCAAGGATTTCCAGCTCATTACAAGTGTTAGATCCTACCCGATCAAGGTGATTTAACTAGGCTTAGCGATCCTCTTATAAACGTTTGCAAGTAATTAATTAGGGTCTAGATAAATCAGTCACAACATTATCAATTCTCCTTCCTTGAACTCTTGATTCGTTCTCTCTTGTGCGATTCATTCCATCTCATTATCATTTTATTTCATTTCATTTAAGTTATTAGTTAAACATTTCATCATTTTTTCAAAAACCCCCGATTTGTCTTGCAATGAAATAATCACTTGGAATTACTTCTTGAATTTATAACTATCCCTGTGGAGACGATATAACTACTTGGTCACTCGTGCTACAACCGATCCCTTACACTTGAGGGTAAAGCGAATGATGGACGAATGGTGAAGGTGGTGTTCCTCCCTTCTCTCCCCCATTGGGGAAGAGAAGGGAGTGCAGCTGATGTTGCTGCTGTGTGTGAGTGTTTTAGATGTTGTAGGATGATTTTGAATTGAATGCTTGCTGCCCCTATTTATAGTTATGAAAGGGAACACAACATCACATGCATCTATTTCATTTTAATGGCTGCCCATGTTGCTCCACCTCACTTTGTTCTTGCTGCCCATGTTCCCACTTGTCTTTGTTCTTGCTGCCCATGTTGCTCCACCTCACTTTGCTTGTTGCTTTTGCAGCACATTCAAGCTTTCTTCCTTGCCTTCTTTGCCTTGAAGAATCTAAGGCATGTTAGGTGCTTCATGTTCCATGTGGAGTGTATCATCTTCACTTTTTCCCATGTGTGCACTACACCCACTTGCATCATTGTTTCCAGGCTGGTTTGCACGTGAACAGGTCGAACTACACCCCTCCAAGTCAAATGCAGGTCGAACTGACCTTTTTCCCGCTGAAAACAACCGATTCGACCTTGATTCGACCATAGGTGCAGGTCGAATCAAGGCTGTCGTGGTCGAATCAAGCTACTGGACGACTTCTGAACCGAATCGATCTCGATTCGACCAGAGCTCTTGGTCGAATCGAAGCTGTCCAGGTCGAATCGAGCTTCTGGACATCCTTGCACGCTGGTTCGACCTGGATTCGACCTGAGCTCTTGGTCGAATCAATGAAGCTCAGGTCGAATCGAGGCATTGGAGGCTGCATATGCCTAGTTCGACTTCCATGGTTGCTCGAATCAAGTTGTTGAGGTCGAATTACTTGCACCTCCTCATTGTTTCGTGTATAACTTCCACATCCGAGTTCCAAATTCAATAATTCTTGCTCTCACGCGATCCTCACTTCCTTGGCTTTCAATCCATATAAAGATCTTTCATAAATACCAAGAGTTGAGTGTGCAATAAGCTATGGAAAGTCGCCAGCAATCCTGCTCGGCACCTCGCGCGCGTCGTCATCGGTTTACTTATAACTTCCTCGTTTGGAACTCGATTGGGGTGTTCTTTGTGCCAAAACGACCCTCTCTTCAGTGGCTTTCCAACATATAGCACACTATTAGTTTTGATCTTCACATTGAACACAGAATATTTATGAAGTTGGGCATGCATTTTTCATCATCATTGCATAAATTGTACCTTTTCTTCACACTTGCACTTTTGATCCTATTTCCTATCAAAACACAATAAAATACATTAGTAGCACCTTTTAATCAATAATAGTCCAAAGTATTAATATATGTGCAAATAATAGCAATTATACACTCAAAAAGGTATTAAATTGGACTCGAAAATACATGAATTTCCACTCTCATCACCTCTCCATCGGAGTCACTGCTTTTATTTGCATGGCTAAAGAGGACCCGACTATTAATTATTTTGTCATGAGGTTAGGTTGACAAATAAAATTAATGGGTAAAATCTTCTCTTGTAAATGTTCGGATTTGTAAACGTCCATAATATTGTGGCTTGCAGACTCACGGTGCTTGAGATGTTGGTAAATTTTATTTTTATATTGTTTTGAAGGAATCAATATAAATGGATAAAATTCGAAGATTTGATTAGAATATTTATTTATGATTCTCTGAATTTTCAAAATGGTTTTAATTCACTTATTTTTTACTAAAAGAAAACATATTTACTTGTCCAAAATTAGATGATTAGAAAAGAATCTTAGTTTTGAATTTTACTGCTTAAGAAAATATAAATATGTGTTCTCACTAAGGATGTCTCATGATACCTATTACAATCTCTAGTAGAGAGGTGAGAGGTTCATAGAAATATGATGGTCTCATGCGACTTTTCTGATACTTGAGTAAGAAAGGCAAGAGGTCATGGTTGAATTGATGAATGAATTGGAAAAATATGGAGTGAAAATTGAAAGGAAAACTTAGATCAATTTATTCTTCATAATTTGCCTGGATGTTTTGAGCAAGTTTTACCTGAAATATGAGAGGTTGTATATGGTGGGGAATTTCTGACAAAACATGTGGTGAAGAAAATCTAATTTCATCAAGATGTGAACAAGGTTAGTATCTCATTCACTAGTGATTGAAGCATGATTAGTGATGGCATATACTGACACGTTGTGTGTAGATACCGGAATCACTAGAAGTCTGCAACTAAGTGATGATGAGATTGTTATATACATGGGTAATACTACGAGAGTAGTGGCTATTGCAATGGGAGTTGTTTATTTATCTTACGATACGAATAAACATTTGGTTTTGAGAAATTGTCTTTACGTACGTTTTTCATAGAATGAATTTTATTTCAGTTTCTATGCAATTACAGATGGATACTCTATTTCTTTTAAAAGACATGGTCTTAGTGATGAGGGATGTAGCTATAATCTGTTGTTGTACGTTGGTGGACAATTTGTACTCTTAAATCATGTTCATCCCACAGATGCAACAAATAATAATTAATAACGCGTCTTCTAATGCAAATAGGAGTGAGACTCTCATGGAAATGATTAGATAGATGATGAATTATTTGGAATTACTAAATTCATTTTATGGGTATGCCCTAGAAACAGCATGTCGTATAACGTTTGTCTGTTTGTGGGATATTCTAGAAAAATGAAAGGTGTTGATTTATTTAGTCCAAAATATCGAAGGGTGATTGTTAACACAAACACTAAATTTTGGAAAAGGACTATGGATTAAATCATAAACCCATGTATAAATTATTCTAAAGGAAGTGAGAGGGAAAACACAAAGTATTAGTACCAAGTGTACAAGAGGATATACCATAAGGTAAACTGCAATGCGTGTCACGTCTGATACACAATTGTGTGTAGTACCTTGTCGTAGTGGGAGGGTTGTTTGACAACCGGTAAGATATATGTTTTGGGAGAGTCGTGAGACTTGGTCCCTAGTAAACATGAAATTGACCCACGGATATGACAAAGCACTACAAGATAAAAATACGAAATCTTAGCAAAATGCAATGATTTATGAAATAGAATCTAGGGATTTTAAATTAGATCTGGGAGCTTGTAGGACCACTATATGGTGTAAAAGCCGTTGAAAGTGGTCATGCAAAATAAAAGAGGATCATACGGTAAGGTGAAAATTTTGGAAGCAAAGCTTGTTGCGAAAAGGTATACTCAGAAAGAAAGGTTCAATTATGAGAAAAATGTTCGCTGGTAGCTATGCCTATGTTGATCCGGATTCTTTTATCTGTTGCTAATCATATTGATTATGAGGAATAGCAAATAGATGTCAAGACAGCTTTCCTGATTGGAAGTCTTGAGGAAAACATCTATGTGAAGCAACTAGAGTAATTCATTGCAAAGGGCTAAGAATATTTTGATTGTAAACTTAAAGGTGTCCATCGATGGACTAAAGCAAGCTTTAAGATCATGAAAAATCCATTTTGATGAGGAAATCCAGGCATTTGAATTTATTCAATGCGCGGATATGTCTTGTTTACTGAAAAGAGTAACGGAAACATGGTGGTATTTCTTGTACTGTATGTAGATGATATATTGCTCATTGGAGACATTGAAAGAGTATTATCGGGCGTATGGGTATGGTTGATAAAGCGGTATGAGATGAAGGACTTAAGAGGAGCAAAAATATCCTTTTGATCACTGTAATACGGATCATAAGAAAGGATGTTACACTTGTCTCAAGCTTCATGTGATGATACGATCCTTACTCGTTTTAGCATGTGACTTTATCTAAAAAAATGTGTCTTATGACACAAAAAAAGATAAAGGTGGTGAAAGCAGTTCTTTATGCTTCGGCGAATAAGGAAGCTTAATCTAAGGAATGTTATGCACGAGTATGGATAACTGTTTTGCCAAAGTCATGAACACTGGGTATCAAGGTAACCCGAAATAAGAATGTTGAACTATGGTAACACATAATTTTGAAGTACATGAAGAGGACTAGAAATTATTTGTGGACTTACCGAACAGATTCACTACTTCTTATGGGTTTCATAGATTCAGATTTATCAAATCAGATAGGGATGGCAGTAAATCCACCTCAAAGGTTATATGTTTAATTTTAGGAAGTAGAGTCATAATGTGGAGGAGTGTTATATAGAAATATATTTCGGACTCCGGACTCCACCATGGAAATATGACAAATTGGAGCCTCTGAGGTAGCCATAGTATCTGTATGACTCTAGAAACTTCATGATGGACTTTGAAGTGTTTCTAAGTTTGCCTAGGTTATCACAATTTATTTTGTTGATAATGGTGCAGTTGCAAACTTGAAGGAATCACGAGCCCATAAGACAATTAAACACATGGAGCGCGAGTACCACCAATTATGAAAAATCGTATGATGAGGGGAAGGCTATTGTCGCCTAGATTACATCAGATGATAACCTAGTAAATCCATTTACAAGTACCTTAAGGCGAGAGCTTTTGATGGTCGTGTAGTGGGAGAGGAAATCAGATGTATGGCGAAAGACATGACAGCATAGTCTTTTAGTATAAGTGGGAGATTATTGGATTGTATACTAAAAGTCGAGCTTTAGTATAAATAATGTTATAACAATTTATTTGAAATGATGATCATATGATCAAATGATTGCATTTTATAATTTATTTATATGTTTGATGCAATAGTCCACTTACTTTATACTGTAGATAATATATTGTAGGACAGAGGTAGTTGGGAATAGTTGGAGCAGTCCACTCACCATCCTCCTCATCATCCCAGTCCTCAGGCTGCAATTGCAAAGTGTTCTAACACAGAATTAATTATATTTTCTTGGCAGTTTAGACAGAGGTAGCATATGACAGGTTGTCACCTTCTTAGGTTTAGGATCTGGAATATGCTGTAAATGTTCCTATAAACTTATGTTTACCCATCTCCCCTAACACAGGACATATATATGAGTAGGAGGAGGCACGGAAAAAACAATGAGTGCGTTGTGTATACTGAAGATATAATTAAACCAACTTTGTAAAGAGTTAGAAGAACAATGGGTAACAGTTCATGTCTGCTAAATATTCCTATAAAGTTATGTTTACCCATCATTCTTATCATAAGATATAATATATGAATTGGAAGAGGCCTGGAAATAGTAGGAAAACACAAATAGAAAATCATTAAAATGACTACATGTCTATGGGAAATTTCTCATACATATGGTGGGCAAAGTGTATATAAGCAGATAGAATGAAAAATTTATAAGAAAATCAATGACACCTAAGGAATGGTAGGAGAGAGAGATCACTGAGTGTACGAGAAGGAGCACACATACAAGATAATAACACATCCGCTTAGCCAGTGTAAACCCTTTTCTAAGAATATTTATAAAAAATTTAAGGAGCAATAACTTTGAAAACTTCAGCAATATTAATTTCAAGCAGAAGAAGTGTGTAAAGGCATCAAATTCATATTAACCAGCAAATAGAAGTACATGGAGTTTGCAAAGGCATCAAATTAACAGTAACTCGCTCAAAAAATAAGGAATCGAAAAGTGAAACCAAGACTCACCTTATTATGTTAGGCTACGGTCAAATGAAGGTAGAAAGAATTGACGATCAGGACGCATGGTAAGAATTGATGATCGGGACGTGTGGTTGGGCGCTAGAAGAAGGGGGTGGTGGATGTAATTGAATTTCTTAGATGGAAGCAACAATCAATTTATAAATAATCGTAATTATTAGAGGGAGTCCGATGAAATTGAGTACCAAAAATAGAGCACGTGAAGAGAAAGTGGGCTGAAGATAAATGATGTTCACGGTAGAGCAGATATGAGAAAATGAGAGAGGCTAGCTGTGGCGCACTTGGAAGTGCCGCCGCAACCCAAGGGATTAGAGTAACAGCATGGGATAAGAAACACGAAGAGGGAGAGATATGTGTGTTGGTGTTTGATCATTTGGTTAACATAAAGCTTTAGGGTTCCATACGATTCTATATCAGCGAAAGCAAGAACATAAAAGCATATTACCTTTCACCAGGGTATGTTGAAGAAGATAATGAATTCTCGCCGGCATCATGCGCAGCCTCACTATTTTGGGCATAACTTTCTCATCCAATCTCCGATTTGAGCGATTTTTGCGCCAAAACGATCCTCTCTTCCGTGGTTTTCCAACTATATATTACACGATTAGTTTTTTGTACCACACGATTACAGAATAACCGTGGAATTTGAAGATCAGGTTACTGAAAACAACCTCTTGATCTTCTATTATTTTCAAGTCCAATCTTGACATCGTGTGGATGACGATCTTCAAGATCCTCTTAATATGTAATCCTCCCTCAAACTCACGTGTGTTACGTGCCAGAATTAGGGTTTCCGGATCACTAAGATGTCTTATATATGGGCTACGACAGGGACCAGGAGGAGAAATTAGAGTTGGGCCTCCACTGGGCTTAAGTATCCAAGTTTAGTCCAAAACTTATACTTAAGTTCAATAATAATAATATATTACACAAAAATATTATTACTGCACTGCCGCTCTAATCCCATAATTACGTTATGGGTCCCTTCTTATTATGAGTCTGTTAGTCTCCCCATGTTTAAGATATACAATGTGAGCCCGTTAGTCTCCCCATATTTAAGATATACAATGCCCATTAATTAATTAAGTTACTGACAACTCCATTAATTAATATCTCATCCGCGAATAGTACCACTCAACCTCATTATCATGCTGGAATAAATCCACCTGCAAAGTTTACATGATAATCCTTATGAGCTCCTCAAGGGGACATCATCAACCTAAATAGGACATGGATTCCTTTTACAATCAACAGCACACCATAGAGATAGTACTATTTCCCAACTCACCGAGTTTGTTGATTTAATTACATGTAAATCTCACTCATTGATGAATCAAAGAAATAAATACTGACTTACGTGTCAAGGTTATTATATAGGGATTAAGAGCACGAACATCCATAAAAACTGAGAACAAGTTCTCCTATATAGTCAGTATAAGTCGAACGATCTCAAGCGGTCCTGCTCAATACACACAAAGTGCACTAATGTGATTTTATATTCAAGACAAACTAATACCAAATCACACAACCATCCCAATAGAGAGTCCCCGTCTATCTCGGTTATGAGCATCTGTCTATACTTTATAAGAAAACCGATAATATGATCTTCCGCGTGTTGTCGCACAACATATTATTTACAGTATAAAGTAAGTGGACTATTGCATCGATATATAAATAAATTATAAGACGCAATCATTTGATCAATGATTCTCATTTCAAATATTGTTAAAACATTGTTCATACTAAAGCTAGGCTTTTAGTATACAATCCAACAATGTGGAGGGGAAGAAAAGAAATAACCAGGTGGAGGTGGAAGTCACAATCGTAATCAAAGGTACACGTGGCCACATCTTGGAGGGGGAGGAAGCGGGCAACCGGCAGGATACCGTGCCAAAATGGGGTAAGTCGCTCTTTTATACAGTAGTAGATAAAAATTAATATACATATTGGTGCATGCATTCACATAGGTACCCAAGAGTGGCGGACCCAGGATTTCGATACAGGGGGCAAATAATACTCTCTTCGTTTCACAAAATAGTTCGTATTTATTATGTTATGTTGTTTAAAAAAAGTTATTTTATTTATTAAAGTGTAAAGTATATTATGTGTTAAGTGAGAATGATAAATTTGATATGTAATTTTTTGGAGTTATAGAATAAAAATGCTATTTACTTTTTAGAAATGTAAAGGGCATTATGAGCAAATATAAATGAGAAAAATGTGAGAAGTTTAATAAAATTAAAGTATATATTACTCTATGTATTTTAAATCAATAAATTAATTACAACATATTTTACTCCATAATATAGAATATTTATATATAAATTATCGATCGGTTTCACACTATAAATAGTTCACTAATTATAATGATAAGAGAATTAACAGACTAATAAAAATTAAAAATAATTATTGTTAATAATAAATAAATAGGAGGAATAAATAATTATTCAAAATAGAATTTAAAATTTTAATATAAATAAATTGAAACAAATCAAATCAATTGCGAAAGAAAAAAAAGAGAAAAATAAACAAAAGATAAAAAAAATTATAATATAAAACAAATAATATATTAATTAATATTTAAAAAAAGTGAATAAGTATTCAATGTTTATGTGGGGAGTCAAACCCATAACCTTTTTCTAACTCACTTGGAGAGCTAAATCACTATACCACGTACATACACGTATTAGTTCTAAAAACTATAAATAAATAAATAAATATATATATATATATATATATATATATATATATATATATATATATATATATTACTCTTTGAAAATTTCAGGTGGACCACGTGCCCCTAGGTCCCTTAATGTGTCCGCCTTTGTACAAGGATATCTAGGATATCAACTCTAAAATAATACTCCCTCCGTCCCACGTATTTTTACCCACTTTCTATTTTGGGATGTCCCACATATTTTTACTCATTCCATTTTTGAAAAAATACATAATATTTTATTACCTACTTTTTACAATCCCAACAACTTTAATTACTTTTTTACACTTTATTTATCATTCCCAATAACTTTATTTACTTTTTCTTTTTAAATTACTAATTTGTCCCTACTTTCTCTTACATTATAAATTAAAAAAATAAAACGTCTTAATCTCCGTGCCCGTACAAACGAGTAAAAATACCCGGGACGGAGGGAGTAATATTCCCTCCGTCCTGGGTATTTTTACCCATTTGTACAGGCACGGAGATTAAGGTGTTTTATTTTTTAATATATAATGTAAGAGAAAGTAGGGATAAATTAGTAATTTAAAAAGAAAAAGTGAATAAAGTTATTGGGAATGATGAATAAAGTGTAAAAAAATAATTAAAGTTGTTGGGATGGTAAAAAGTAGGTAATAAAATATTATGTATTTTTGCCAAAAATGGAATAGGTAAAAATACGTGGGACACCCCAAAATGGAAAGTGGGTAAAAATACATGGGACGGAGGGAATAATTAATTAAAGAAAAAGTATTGCATTTATATAAAAAATTGTACACATATACTTACAAGTAAGTTTACGTATTCAACATAAATCTAAATACTCCCTCCGTTTCTCAAAGTATTTCACACTTTTCTTTTCATCCGTCCCTCAAAATATTTCATACTTTACTTTTATTAAATTTGATAAAAAATACATTATAACAATACTCACTTTTTACACACATCCCAATATAATACTTACTTTTTCACATCTCCCAACAACTTTACTCACCTTTTTCATTAAATCAACTAAAATATATATTCTCTTTCTAACTTTATACATAAAAATACAAAATTTTCTTAAACTCCGCGTACACCAATACGTGAATTAAGGTGTCCCGTTACAAGAATTACATTTCCTTTTTTAGTAGATGGGACCAACATAAATCAATCACTTTATCTTAATGGAGTCCACACGCAACACTAATACAATTACTTACATTTATATAAAAATAAATGTATATACGTATACTTGAGTAAATCTCTGTCTTCAACTAAATCTTCTATACTCACCTCCACCTAATTTAACAGATCCTCTATCAATGGAAGGTGTAGTATATTATCAGAAATTTAATTAATTTTGACTGATTTCAAACTAATAATATGAATGCTTCAGGACATATAATATGAATCCTTCCTTAACATAGTAAAACATCACAAACAAACAAATATTGATTTAAATTATAAACAAAGAACACTAAACTGAGTAGTGATATATATGTGAATCGTGATAAATATATGAATATAAATAGACACATTAATGTCATTAACAAAAGAAGATGATTCTTTCCCAAATTGTGAAGATCCCCAAATTCTGAACAATTCCGCTATGTTTCGTGTCGTTGCATATATCTAAATTCATTATCTTCATCACAAACTTGAGAGATCCTCATCTTTATCTCTGTTAGGCGGATACAGTCGTCATCGTCGTCCGTGTTCGTCGTCTACGCCGGAGAAGGTGGTCGAGGGATGAACTCCACAGTGCTCAAATTCCCGTTGAACTCACACAAGAATTCAAATCCACGTTCTCCCCGTGAGGGTCACAAATGGGTGATTAAATGGGACCAAAAGTGTAAGGCTATGGGCCAAGACACACTTGGCCCAATACTTTGAGAGAAGAAGACCAGCATTTGGGCCAAATGCCCAACGGGCCCAACAAATCTCCACCTTGGCCCAAATCATCTACCCTTGTGTATAACTAAATGGGAATTCATCATTACACTTTTTCCCGGACACCTGCAAAACGAAAAGACACAAAGTCAAGGTATCACAAAAGATAAACAAACCTAAGCCGAAGCAAAGATCAAGGACACACAGTCAAAAATATTTAAAATATCCCAAGGACAAAATAAACAGAGCACACAAGCTCAAGAGTGGACACAACATCCACGGAAAAGAACTGCATACAACATGCTTCAATCAAGAGAGTCGAAATTTAAAGTCCTCATGCAAGACCTAAATTTTTCAACAGATAAGCATTTAGTACCAATATCAGCAGGATTAAACTCAGATGCAATCTTTTCCAGGTTAACAATACATTTTTCCACAATATCACGAATGAAATGATACCTAACATCTATATGCTTGGTTCTATCATGGAAAATAGGATTTTTACACAATTGAATCGCAGACATACTATCAGAAAACACAGTGTCACATTTGTCAAGAAAACCTATTTCATTCAGAAGGCCTTGCAGCCAAATAACTTCCTTTAAAACATCAGTAATAGCCACGTATTCAGATTCAATTGTAGATAAAGCAACCACATGCTGTAACTGAGACTTCCAACTTATGCAAGAGCCACACAAAGTATACACATAAGAAGTTGTAGACTTTCTATTATCCCTATCATTTGCATAATTGGAATCAACATAGCCAACAAGGCTCACACCATTTGTAGATTTGGAAAAGCGCAAACTTACCTCCATGGAGCCCTTGAGGTATCTCAAGAGCCATTTCAAAGCCTCCCAATGAGGCGCACTTGGATTAGTTATATACCTACTCAGGCAACTAACAGAATATGCAATATCTGGTCTAGTGCTAACCATAAGATACATAACAGACCCAATGACATTGTAATAAGGAACCTTTTCCATTTCAGCAATTTCAGAATCAGTCTTTGGAGACTGATCCTTACTTAACACAAAGTGAGCAGCAAGAGGCACATTCACAGTTTTAGCAGACATCATAGAGAATTTACTCAAAATCTTTTCAACATATGAAATCTGATTAAGCAAGAGAACATTGTTCTTCCTATCTCTATCAATGTTCATACCAAGAATCCTTTTAGCATCTCAAAGATCTTTCATATCAAAATTATCACATAGACTCTTTTGAACAAGCTCAACATATTCAAGATCAGGGCTAACAATTAGCATATTATCCACATATATGAGCAGAAAAATAGGAACAGAAGTATCAAACTTGAAGTAAAGACAATTATCATGCAAGCCTCTCTTAAACTTCAACGATGTCATGCATTGATCAAACTTCTTATTCCACTGTCTAGGAGATTATTTCAAGCCATACAAGGATTTCTTCAAATAACATACATGATCAGGATTTTTGGGGTCCACAAAACCCTCAGGTTGTTTCATGAAAATCTTTTTGTCTAAATCACCATTAAGAAAAGTCATTTTGACATCCATTTGCTTCAATTCCCAATCGAAATGAGCAACTAATGCAAGCATTATATGAATAGTGGTGAATTTAACAACAGGAGCAAAGATTTCATTATAATCAACCCTTTCCTTTTGAGTAAAACCTTTTGCTACCAATCTAGCTTTAAATCTAATATTTTCAGGCTCATGTTTCACTTTGAAAAGCCACTTGCAATCAACAACAGAGCAATGAGCAGGTTTTGGAACCAGAGTCCAAGTATGATTAACATGCAACGATTTCATTTCATCTTTCATAGCATTTAACCATTTCACAGAGTTGTCAGATTTTAAAGCCTCTTGATAGGTCTTAGGTTCATTATCAACACTTTCAAACGCATTACACGCATGAGTATCAATATGAAAATCATCATACCTAGCAGGTGGCCTAATATTCCTTCTAGGTCTATCCCTAGGCAACACATAGTCATCATCTTCAGGAATATCATGCTCATTTTCATCATTGATAGCAGGTTCATTGGCAACAAGTTCTTGATCAACAACAGTGTCAGGCAAGTTTTCAACATCAGATAACAAAGGAGACAACTCCACCTTACTCGAAGAAGTGGTAGGATCATGTAAAGGCACGACATCAGGCATAAGAGCAGATAAGCAAGGAAATTCAGATTCATTGAAGATCACATCCCTACTAATCACGATTTTGAAACCCGATTCAGAAAAATCCCACAGCCTATAACCTTTAACACCCTCAGGATAACCAAGAAAAACACATTTTCTACTCATAGGATTCAATTTGTCATGTTTCTGACGCACAAAAGCAGCACAGCCAAATACACGTAGCACAGAATAATCAATACTTTTACCAAAAATACATAATCAGGGCACTTATCCTTTAAAGGCACAGAGGGGGATTTGTTTATTAAAGATGCTGCGGTAATAAGCGCCTCACCCCAAAACTTTTTAGAAAGTCCAGAAGACGCCAACATGCTCCTCACCCTTTCTAACAAAGTCCTATTCATCCTCTCAGCAACCCCATTCTTTTGGGGAGTGTAAGGAGCAGACTTATGTCTCACAATTCCAGATTTGACACATAAATCATCCATGGCATTATTGCAAAATTCCAATCCATTATCAGTTCTAAGATACTTAATCTTTTTACCCATTTGATTTTCAATCAAAGTTTTCCAATTTTTGAACTTTTCAAAAACATCAGATTTGTTTTTAAGCAGAATCACCCACACTTTTCTTGAAAAATCATCAATAATGGACAGAAAATACACATTGCCACCTTGAGTTGGCTCACTAGAAGGCCCTCACACATCAGCATGCAGGTACTCAAGTATATCACTACACGAAGAAGTCTTAGGGTATGGGAAAACATGGAATTTCACCTTCGCATGTTTGTCTTGCACACAAGAATCACAGAAAGGAATGTATGTAAGCTTATCATTACCAAAAGAACCAGCTTTATGCAGTATTTCAAGACCTTTTTCACTCATGTGACCTAACCTACCATGCCAAATATTTGTTTTATCTTCTTTAACCGCGTTAGCAGACATAACAATAGATTTAGCACAACAAACATACAGGTTATTCCTTTTTTCAGCATTAAAGATGGGCACAGAACCCTTTACAATAGACATGCAACCCTTTCCCCACCTACCCTCAAGCCCCTCATCTTCAAGTGCAGCACAAGAAATCAAGTTGTTACACAAATCAGGCACATGTCGCATGTTTTTCAAAGTGAACACAGAATCATCTTCAAAACGCAAGCAAATGTCACCAACACCAAGCACATCACATCTTCTTTCATTAGCCATAGACACAGATCCATGAGAAACATTTTTATATGAAGAGAAAAGATGTTTAAAAGGTGTCATATGAAATATGCAACCGGAATCCACAAGCCATTCACTATCACACAGAGATGAATGCACAGAATTCACACAACTATCAGAAATAGCAAACACATCACCATAATTCACAGATTCAGAGGCAACATTAGCATGATCATTAGGATTATTCCTCTTAGGATGAGGACACTTGTTTGCAAAATGTCCCCTTTCATGGCAATTAAAGCATTTCTTCTTTTTCTTGTCCCCATTCTGATTATTCTGGGATTTCACATCAGAATTTTTGTCCTTGTTCTTATTCTTGTTCTTGTTCTTGTTACGTTTGTTAGGTTTCCCCTTAACATGCATAACCTCCCCAGAATTCTTAACACCCCCATTTTGTTTTAAATCATGCTCTTTGTTTTTTAAGGCATTCACCACATATCAAGAGTAACGTCATCACGACCATACTTTATAGCAGACTTGACATCATTGTAAGAATCAGGTATAGCATTTAAAAGCACAATAGGAGTGTATTCATCAATATGCTTGTCACCAGTTAGCTTAATATCTTGAATCAACTTCGTGAACACATCCAAATTTTCTTCAACATCTTTTTTTAAATCAAGTTTAAAACGAAAGAATTTTTCCAGAAGAAATATTTTACTAGGCAAAGATGTTTCAGTGTACAGCTTATCCAACGTTTCCCATAAAACTTTTGCGGACTCATGCACACCAATTTTTCTAAGCACAGGATCAGAAAGATTCAAGATAATCGCAGATAAAGCAAGCTCATTCATCTCAGCCTTTTTAGCAGATGTATCATCCTTATCATACGAGTGATCTACAACTTTGAATACCCTTTGTTGAATGAGTATGCACTTCATTTTCTGTTTCCAGATTCTGAAGTCTCACTTACCATCAAACGATGCTTGTCCAAACGAAGACGAAGTCATGGGTATTTAAAGTTGAGTAGAACACACTTTGAACGGAGAAAATACAGAATTACAGAGCAATAATCTGTCACACACCAGGTTGACTCTACTCTAATCACACACA
The DNA here is from genome assembly GCA_023678885.1 of Pogostemon cablin. Lineage (NCBI taxonomy): Eukaryota > Viridiplantae > Streptophyta > Magnoliopsida > Lamiales > Lamiaceae > Pogostemon > Pogostemon cablin. Next base: position 20,404,798 of record CM042979.1, on the reverse strand, counting down.
AAGCGAGAAACGGAGCAGCATAACACACAAGGACAGATTTTCAGCAGCGGAAATTGAAAGACTAAGATGACAGTTTCACAAAAGAAATAAACAAGAACAGTAATAAGAGGGCCAGCCGCCTCAGGTCATCACACAAGAGCAAATAAGAGGGACAGCCGCCTCAGGGCATCAGACAAGAAAAATAGATAAGAAAGACTCAAGCTATTTCACCAGAGCGGCATCTCCGACGAGAACACCGTACCACCTCTATGAGCCACCAGCCCGTTACTTAACGGGGGCGGATCCCTCGTAGTCTTGTTCACATAGCAAACACGAACGGGGCAGCCACTCACAGCAGCTTACAGCAAGATCACTTGCACCCACTTGCACCTGTGACAAGAATCCGAACAAATCGGAGTGAAAAAGTCAGAAGAAACGAGCTGGACAGAAAGTTAAAGGTGAACAAATCACAAATTGGAAGTAAGAGGAGGAACTTCCCTTTCTGGCAGGTCTGATCGGCTGACCGAAACCCTAGCTCCGGCGGCCGGAGATCAGCAGCTCTGTACAGCGGCGGCGTACAGTGGCAGCAGTTGGTCAGCAGGCAGAACGGAGGCGGCGGACAGCAACTCCAGCGTTCAGCAGTTGCGCCGGCGGCTGACAGCAGATCTGACGAGCGGTTGGAAGTAGGTCAGCGGCGGTCTCGCGGCGGTCTCCAGTCGCGGTGCGCGATTCTACAGATCGTGAACCCGGCGGCTGCGACGGAACCCTAGCCCGATGGTGATCGACATCGCGTTCCAGGCGGCGGCTATTTACTGACGTACGGCGGCGTGACGAAAGGCTGGCGGGCGTTGACCAAACCCTAGCGGCGCGACGGGAAGCTTTGGTCGGTGAACTGCTGGCGATGGGCGGCGGAGATCCAGGCTGATCCGGAGTAGATCTATTGAGGTCTACTCCCAGTCGCGATTCCAGCGGAGCGACGGCGTCGGGACCAGCAAGCTGCGGTGGTGCGTCCCTCGCGATCTGGTCGCGATCTCGACGGTGGACAGCAGTGGTCGCGATTCCAACAACGGTAGGTCCGGCGTCGGTCGGACAGCGACGATCTCCCACCGGCAGCTGACGGTCAGCAGCTTCGGGAGATGGATGGACGACGAAACCCGCTCTGATACCACTGTTAGGCAGATACGGTCGTCATCGTCGTCCATGTTCGTCGTCGACGCCGGAGAAGGTGGTCGAGGGATGAACTCCATAGTGCTCAGATTCCCGTTGAACCCACACAAGAATTCAAATCCACGTTCTCCCTGTGAGGGTCATAAATGGGTGATTAAATGGGTCCAAAAGTGTAAGGCTATGGGCCAAGACACACTTGGCCCAATACTTTGAGAGAAGAAGACCAGCATTTGGGCCAAATGCCCAACGGGCCCAACATTCTCTTTAATCATCACCATCGAAAATCGTCATCCAAGTTTATAATTAGGTATATCAATAAAGGTGAGAGAACTACGAAGAAATCAATCTGATAGGAGAAAAGTTTTCAATTGGTAAATCAATGAAAGTGAGAAAACAACAACGAAATCGAATGAATGGAGAAGGGAGAGCAACGAAGAAATTGATTCTGAATTAGAGTTTCTTTTGGAAAGAAGACGCAGAGTGAGAGAGAGCGAGTGAGAGCCAAGGTGAGACAGGTCGAATGAATTAGGGTTAAATTTTTCCTTAAATATTGCGGGTCGGTTTCGGAAACGGGTTGGACTCAACCCGGTTATTAAGGTACATCACGTTGTATATTAGAATTTGCTTTTTCTTAATATTCAACTATCTATTTAAACTATTTTATTTTAATTTTAATTTTTTTTAATGCATCAATACTCAATCCATAAACTGACTAATTCAGGGGAGGCTAGAACCTATTGTCCACTAGGGAGGACCCCCCATTTCAAATCAAAGCATTTAACTATTTAATTTAATTTTTTAATGTACTGGTACCTAATTCGTAGACTGACTAATTCGGTGGATGTTAGAACCCACCGTCCACTGGCGGGGACCTCCCATTTCAAGTCAGAGTCGTAGACCGACAAATTTGGGGAAAGCCATAACCTCCGTCCACTGACGAGGATTCCCATTTCAAGTCGGAGCTTTACGCTCTGTATGAACTGATCAACAATTAAGTCAAAGCCATAAACCTACTAATTTGGGGAGGCCAGAACCTATTGTCCATTGGCGGGGATCTCCATTTCAAGTCAGTGTTTTGTGCTCTGTATGAGCTGACCCTACTATTGTTGACTGCACATGTGGGTTTCGAACTTGAGATCTTAAGGAACTTCACCTTAAAAAAACCTCAAACTCTCACCGCTAGGTCAATGCCTGAGTTACTATTTAATTTTAATTTAATTTAGTCAAAAACAATTCATGATTATAAATTGAAATGGATCTTATTTATTTAATAAAATAAATTTGAAGAGGAATAATTTATTTATTTACAGAGTAGTAATTTATCATTTAAAAAATAAAATTCCATACACAGTACATTGAGTTCACAAAATAATTTGCTTTACCATATTTCTTTAACAAATAATTTGTTATAATAATTTTTTTAAAGGCATTGTCTAGTGAGACGATTATATGTGGGATAGGTTGTGAGACGGTTGACCTATTGTTCAAATATGTTTATTATATAAGTAAAGTATGCTTATTCGTAGTTAAAGCATATCATTAGTTAATTATATTATAACACCCTAAAATCATATTATAATGATCATTTATCATAGTTTAGAAAAACATAATTTATGTGACAATAAACATATTTTACATATACGGTCTGTTTGATAGGTGAGATGAGATAAAGAAGTATTATGAAAGTAAGTATTATATGTGGTAATATAAGGTAGTAATATGAATTAATAAGTTTGTTTGGTAGAATGTATAAAAAGTAATATATAGTGTTCGGTAGATGATATAAATATTATATGTAAGGTACAATATTACTTTTATGCCCCTTTTAATTTGTGGATTTTCAAAGTTATATTTTTAAGTGTTATTTAAATAATTTAATATTTTATATTATTAAATTTTGAATTTTATATCATGAAATACAGTATATATAAAATCTAATCTAATTATACTAATAATAATAGATTTTGTTATTTAAATTTTACTTGTTTATTTAACAATATAAATTTGATAAATATAAGAGATATTTTTGGCATATTTAACTAATTTTTAATCAATATATGTTTGATTTAAATTAATATATCAATCAATATTCATATATTAAAATTTAATTTAATATACTTAGGACATATGATTCTCCTTTGATTTCAATCAATCATAAAATTTAATTGTACTAATAATGAATTTTATTATTTAAAATTTACTTTTTTATTGATTTAATTTCACAATATAAATTTGATTAATTTTTAATCAACATATGCTTAATTTCAATTAATATATCAATTTTATTTTTATTAGAATCGTCTCTATAAATATTTACTTTCAATCACGGTCGTTCATTCATTAAAATCATTCTATATAAATCTTTTTAACCTAATCAAATTATTACTTTCTCCTTCTTTTTTTTTCTCTCTATTGCTTTTTCTTTTTCATCTTTTTTACAGATTCAACTTTCATATTATTTATAATCTACTCTAATTTGTTTTGTCTTTTATACTTTTATTTGATCTTATATGCAGGTTCAATCATTCTCCTAAAGGTACATTATACTTTTTAATTTTTTGTTATCTTATTTTTTTCTTTGTGTTTTTTTAATAATTCTATAAACCTTATTTTTATAATTTAATTTATTTATCTTCTTTTATACATACTTTTATTTGATATTATTTTTAGGTTCAATCATTCTCACATTTGATCTTATTCTTTTTGTTTTTTCTCTAATACTTCTTCTTTTTCTTACAGATTCTACTTTCATATTATTTATAATCTACTCTAATTTGTTTTGTCTTTTATACTTTTATTTGATCTTATATACAGGTTCAATCATTCTCCTAAAGATATCATTATACTTTTTAATTTTTGGTTATCTTATTTTTTTTCCTTCGATTTTTGTATTTTTTATTTAATAATAATTCTATAAATCCTATTTTCATAATTTAATTTATTTTATCTTCTTTTATACTTTGATTGTATTTTTAGGTTCAATCATTCTCATATTTGATCTTATTTGTAAGTCCAATCATTCTCTTTTTTTTTTATTTTTCTCTAATGCTTCTTCTTTTTTTTCTCTTTTACATATTCTACTTTCATATTATTTATAATCTATTTTAATTTATTTTGTCTTTTATACTTTTATTTGATCTTATATGCAGGTTCAATCATTTTCCTTAAAGGTATCATTATACTTTTTAATTTTTTGTTATCTTATTTTTTTCTCTTCAATTTTTGTGTTTTTTTAATAATTCTAATAACCCTATTTTCATAATTTAATTTATTTTTATACTTTTATTTGATATTATTTTTAGGTTCAATCATTCTCATATTTGATCTTATTTGTAAGTCCAATCAGGTATCATTTTTTTTTATCAATTTTTGTGTTTCCTTTATGATAATTATATGAACCATATTTTTATATTTTAATATTCTATCTTTTGTTCTTCTTTTTAATCCTCTTTTTGTTTTGTTTTTTTCTAATTTCATATTATTTATAATCTACTCTAATTTATTTTATTTTTTATACTTTTATTTGATCTTATATACATGTTCAATCATTCTCCTAAAGGTATCATTTTACTTTTTAATTTTGTTATATTTTTTCCCTTCGATTTTTGTGTGTGGGGGGTGTATTTTTTTTAGTAATTCTATAAACCCTATTCACATAATTTAATTTATTTTATCTTCTTTTATACTTTTATTTGATATTATTTTTAGTTAATCATTCTCATATTTGATCTTATTTGTAGGTCCAATCATTATTTTTTTTTTCTCTAATGCCTTTTCTTTTTCTTTTCTTTTACAGATTCTACTTTCATATTATTTATAATCTATTTTAATTTTTTTGTCTTTTATACTTTTATTTGATCTTATATGCATGTTCAATCATTCTCCTTAAAGGTATCATTATACTTTTTAATTTTTTGTTATCTTACTTTTCTTCTCTTCGATTTTTGTGTTTTTTTAATAATTCTATTAACCCTATTTTCATAATTTAATTTATTTTATCTTCTTTTATACTTTTATTTGATATTATTTTTAGATTCAATCATTCTCATATTTGATCTTATTTGGAAGTCCAATCAGGTGTCATTTTTTTGTCTATCTTTTTTTCTTCAATTTTTATGTTTCCTTTATAATAATTATATGAATCATATTTTAATATTCTATCTTTTGTTCTTCTTTTTAATTCTCTTTTTATTTTTTTCTCTAATTCTTCTTATTTTTCTTCTCTTTTACAGATTCTGCTTTCATATATTTATAATCTAGGTACAATCATTCTCCTTAAATTTAATTTTTTGTTATCTTATATTTTTCTCTTCAATTTTTGTGTCTTTTTTTAATAATTCTATAAATCCTATTTTTATAATTTATTTATTTTATCTTCTTTTATACTTTTATTTGATATTATTTTTAGGTTCAATCATTCTCATATTTGATCTTATCTATTTTACTTTCATATTATTTATAATCTATTCTAATTTGTTTTGTTATTTATACTTTTATTTGATCTTATATGCAGGTTCAATCATTCTCCTTAAAGGTATCATTAAAATTTTTAATTTTTTGTTTTTTTTCTTTTCGATTTTTTGTGTTTTTTTAATAATTTTATAAACCCTATTTTTATAATTTAATTTAATTTATTTTATCTTCTTTTATACTTTTATTTTTTATATTATTTTTAGGTTCAATCATTCTCATATTTGATCTTATTTGTATGTTCAATCAAGTATCATTTTTTTTTATCTATCTTTTTTCTTCTATTTTTGTGTTTCCTTTATAATAATTATATGAACCATATTTTTATATTTTAATATTCTATCTTTTGTTTTTCTTTTTAATTCTCTTTTTATTTTTTTTCCTCTAATGCTTCTTCTTTTTCTTTTCTTTTACAGATTCTACTTTCATATTATTTATAATTTAGGTTCAACCATTCTCCTTAAATGTATCATTATACTTTTTAATTTTTTGTTATCTTATTTTTTTCTCTTCAATTTTTGTATTTTTTTAATAATTCTACAAACCCTATTTTTATAATTTAATTTATTTTATCTTCTTTTATACTTTTATTTGATATTATTTTTAGATTCAATCGTTCTTATATTTGATCTTATTTTTAGGTCCAATTATTCTCATTTGAGGTATCATTCTTTTTTTTTGTCTATCTTTTTTTTCTTCAATTTTGTGTTTGCTTTATATTAATTTTATGAACCCTATTTTTATATTTTAATATTCTATCTTTTGTTATTCTTTTTAATCCTCTTTTTATTTTTGTTTTTTTTCTCTAATACTTCTTATTTTTCTTCTCTTTTACAGATTCTACTTTCATATTATTATAATGTACAATAATTTGTTTTGTCTTTTGTACTTTTATTTGATCTTATATGCAGGTTCAATCATTTTTCTTATAGGTATCATTATACTTTTTAATTTTTGTTATCTTAATTTTTTTTCTTCGATTTTTGTGTTTTTTTAAATTTTTTAATAATTCAATATACCCTATTTTTATAATTTATTTTATTTTATCTTCTTTTATACTTTTATTTGATATTATTTTTAGGTTTAATCATTCTCATATTAATCTTATTTGTATGTCCAATCATTCTAATTTATGATATCATTCTTTTTTATTATTTTTTTTGTTTATATTTTTTTCTTTAATTTTTGTGTTTGCTTTATAATAATTCATGAACTCTATTTTTATATTTTAATATTCTATCTTTTGTTCTTATTTTTAATCCTATTTTCAGGTTCAAACATTATCATTTGAGGCATCATTCTTCTTTTATTTTCATTTATCCTATTTTTTTTCTTTTTTATTTGATCTTATTTGCAGTTTCGATCATTAAAAAAAGTCATCAGTGTATGTATCTTATATGCAGGTTCAATCATTTTTCTTAAATGTATTATAATACTTTTTAATTTTTTTTATCTTATTTTTTTTCTTTTCGATTTTTCATTTTTTTAATAGTTCTATAAACCTTATTTTTATAATTTATTTTATTTTATCTTCTTTTATACTTTTATTTGATTTGATATTATTTTTAGGTTTAATCATTTTCATATTTGATCTTATTTGTAGGTCCAATCATTCTTATTTGAGTTATCTTTTTTTTTTTGTCTATCTTTTTTTCTACAATTTTTGAGTTTGCTTTATAATAATCCTATGAACCTTATTTTTATATTTTAAATTTCTATCTTTTGTTCTTCTTTTTAATCTTATTTTTATGTTCAAACATTATTATTTGAGGTATCATTCTTTTTTTTCCGTTTATCTTATGATTTATGTTTTTTCTTTTTTTTTTGTGTTTTCTTTATATTCCATAAACTCTAGAAGACATACTTCTTGAATGTGGTGATGACCCTATGAAGAGTATTGTGGATGCTATATATCCTAGCTTCTTGAACGCGATGGATGATCCAGGTTATCTTCAGAAGCATGCTATACTTGCACCCCACGCTAGATTCTATGAATTCAATAAATGAATACATCATAACATACATAGAATAAGAATGTATCCAGGATATATCTCAGTTCGGACACCGCATGTAAATCGGATACCAATGTAGACATCTTGGTAGATGTTCATACTCCAGAGTTTCTAAATTTAATAAAGTATTCGGGAATACCAAATCATGTTTTGAAGGTTGATACACCAGTTATGCTATTGAAAAATCTAGACCACGCAAGAGGATTATGCAACAGTCTACGTTTACTCATTACAAGACTCGGGGATAGAGTAGTACAAGCTAAGGTGATGACAGGTAACGATGTCAGAGAATATGTTTTTAATTCTGAGACTTACTTTAACACCTTCTGATATTACGATTCCATTCAAGTTTCAACGGAGACAGTTCCCGTTGATAGTATCATATGCTATGACCATAAACAAAAGTTAAGAACAATATTTGAAGATTTTTGGATTGTACTTGAAAAGGGCAATATTTAGCCATGGCCAACTCTACGTTGCTATATCTAAAGTTACAACAAGGAAAGACTTGAAAATAATATTTTGTAATACTGATGATCGGGCCATAAGTATGTGTAAGAACGTTGTGTTCAGGGAGGTATTCAGAAATGTCTATAAAGTAATAGCTGTAAAGCTCTAGAAGGTAAAACACATAGATGATTTTATCCGTAATTTGCATGGTAATGAACTTCTTATCTTCTTGATGCAGGATCAGGTACGTCTTTCACCTAAGTTTGAATTTAGCTAATTTTATCTGATGCATTCAGAATTTGTTTCTTAATGGAATTTTGGTTATGCTATGGAAATTGTATTATTCTCATCAATATGTGGGATTGTTAAGTCAGAACTTTTTTTCTCTCTTCTTCACAAACATACCATATATATATTGAGAAATGACCTTATATTGGTGTAAGGGAAAAAGTTTGAGATATTTAGGGTAGAAAGTGTTTATAGTGGAAATTTTTATTTTCCGAAGATCATATTCGTGCATTGTTACATACACTAATTTTTTCCAAATCACAGTCTAAACAGTTTTAAGATTCATGCCGATGTTTTGAAATATTTAACAATTATTAATGGTATAATATAGTTCAATATCTTTGAATTTTGTAGTTAATATATATATATATATATATATATATATATATATATATATATATATATATATATATATATATATATATATATATATATATATATATTCAATATATCATGTTTCAAAGATTAACTACAGTTTTTCTCAACAATATTTTAACAATTGAAGTTAATGGAAGGATTCTTATTTAATAGGATATGCACAAAATCAAAAGATGGTTTCAATTGTATAAATCATTTGCAGGCAAAAAAAAGCAGTTATTAAATGATTATGGAGATAGTTTCATCAATTAGAGTTTTTTTTTAAAGGCCTTAAACACTGCCACCTGTATGGAATTTATAACTATTATTAACTACTAGATACATAGAATGAGCAATGGAAACTGACCAAAATGGTGAACATCTACTGAAGCTATTGTTTTTGTTCTAATGTTGAATGTCAAACAGATCTCTACCTGATAGAATGATGGGCAATCGAAATTTTTTTGGCAAATCTAAAAAATTTTATTCATGCCCAATTAAATTATATTACTACAACCACACAATACACAAAAAATAATAATACTCTCTGTCTCATCCTAATGGTTACATTTTCTTCTTGCACGTTGTTCAAGGAATATAATATTTTAATGTATAGTGGATAGTTGTGTTAAAATGGTAGGTGGGTCATATGTAGATGGTTTAATCGTTTTGTGTGGGTCTCATATACGAAAAAGGACAATGAAACCATTAGGAACTGATCCCCAAATTAAAAATATGTAATATAAGGCTGGGAGGACATAGGAAGCATAAGAAAGAAAACTAATTATAAATAAAAATGTTTATAATTATTTCTGTGCAAAATACATATGGGATAATTATAAACATTAATAAAAAAATAATATTACAACAAAGTTCTAACCAAACCAAAATCAGACGAGACAAGCTCAAACATATTCGTAGAGATAAAACTTTTAAAACTAAAATATAATTAACAATAATCCTATAATAAAATACTTAAAAATTATTCGCAAAATATAATTAATTCCGTGCAAAACATATATGAGATAATTATAAACATAAATAAAAAAATACTACAACAAAATTCAAGCCAGACGGAAACTGGATGAGAGAAGCTCAAACATCTTCATTTAGATAAATAATACTATTAAAAAATAATAATAATAAAATTAATCAACAATCCTATAATAAAATAATTTTCGTGCCACGCACGAATGGGGAATACTAGTAGAATTAAATGTAAATCTATTCGTAATCGAAATATTTAGGATTTATTTATAATAAAATTATTGTTTGTTTGTTTATGGTTTTCAAGACGTCAATTGCAGCGATATTTTTAATATATTATTATTGAGTTTAATTTTTTTTTTATTTTTTTATTTAATTAATTTTTATTTTTATTTTATTAAAAATAAGTTAATTAATTTTTTCATATTCTTAAATTAAATTAATTTTATGTATATTAGTTTAAGAAATAAGTCTAACTTGCATCCATTTAAATGAGTTATTAAGTAAGGTCAATTTTGTAATTTAGCTTTCTAATATGGCTTACTGTTAGAATTCGTATTACTTATACCACGGTGGAGGTGAGATTGTTTTTGTAAAAGGAAACAGTAAATAAGGTCGGGCTGAAGTTTTAGTATAGAGCCTCCCATATTAACAACACTTGCTATCAAACAACGTAAAGGCACTATAACTTTTCTCATGTACCCAAATTACGGGGTACCAAACGAGCCTATATAATAATCATATTTTACAACGTCTAACAAACTGTCTCACTCAAAAACCATTCACTTAAAAACAGTTGCACAAGACTCTTTAACTATTATAGAAGTTAATAATTAATTTTAAAATATCACTTCCATGAAACCAATTCCACATGAAAAGATCGGATCCTTGCATTATAATTATAACAATATATTAAAAGTGGCAAGAGAATGAGAAGCATTTTTGGACTATAATATCCCTAATCAATTTCAATTTATGCCTACTTTACCATTCACTAATATTTTCCATAATTATTAGTATTAATTAATTATTAATTATTGTCCAAACTTAAAGTGAATGTATCATGTATCTAATTAAATTTATATTAATTACAAATAATGTTTTTTCACCTTTTTCAATTAAATAACATTCCCAAGACAAATGCCATCATAAACATCATTCCTCATCTTCTAGGAGTCTAAGATTCCTCATCCTCCTTTTTTCAAGATTACTGTAGGTAATTCATAACATTTACTAGGTGTTCACTTTTGTTCTTTCTCAAGAACTTGAGTGTTCCAAGGGAATATGAGAAGAACTCTATGATTGTTCTTTGGTTGGATCGGATGATCATTGTAAAATAAAAAACATTGTATACAAAAAGGTCTTAATATGATTTGAAACAAAATACTGTATCGATGTTATTAAATTATTTATTGTATATATATAGAAGTTTAAAAGTGATTACTAAATACAATATTTACTTAAATAGTTCATAATTATATTGAGAAAAAAAAAAGCTTTTTAAAAGAACAAAATTCCAAAATAAAAAATAGGAGCAAAAAAATCACATTACAAATTATGACGTGCATTCGACATGCAACATACATCTTGAAAACTAATAATCCTAAACTTAGACTAAAAAATCGAAAACGAACATAGCCTTAGAATTTCAAAGTTATAATCTTGGTTTCTTAGTGTTTTTTTTTGGTAATTTAATGGAGAAGATTGATGAATGTGTATCATCTTGATTTCTTACTTTTTTTTGTAATGGAAAAGAAATTTTATTAGGGATTGATGAATTTGTATATAGTATGATCTAATTTAATAAACTTGTAAAGTGCTTAGTTATATGATTTGTTTGTATCTCCTTTTTTTTCTTTTTTTTTTCTCACTTCCCTCTTCTCTCTATAGTATTTTTGTGTAAGAAAATATGTGCAAGAGTATTCAATTGGATTTATCTAGTCTAGTAGGAAAAACAAATTGAACGGTTTTAATATATAGATTGAAACTTGAATGTTTGGGGCATATTTCTTTTTAGTGTGGAGGTAATTTGGTAATCTCATATTTTACTCATGTTCAGGAACAATATTCCTATTTCATTTTTATCTATTTCTTTCTGGAAGTTGACCCTACACTTCCATTAATATTCATAAATATTTTTACAAAATTATAACTAATGCCATCCTTTTTATTTTAAAAGGAAGGGCAATATCATAAAATTAACACTATTTTCATCTTCTCTTTTACGGTAGTAACTTTAAAAAAATCACCTTTTCTAAAATTTATGTTATAAAGTATGTTATGAAAAAGAATGACAATTTTGAAATAAAAATGCGTTTTGCGGATAATGGGTGAGTGTGTGAAAATGTGAAATTAAAGTTGAGTCAAGACTAAAACCAAAGTATAAAGTTGAAGTTGAAACATATGGAGTACAATTACTACCATTACACATAAAGTAATAATATTCCTTCATATAAGTGAAAAAAAAATCAAATACTTATACATTACGGATGGAAATGAATAATATCCTTATGTATCTTGCATGTTATTCATGAAATTATTCACAAAATAAATGTTACTGCACTTATCATGGATCTTATTCCTTAGAGCAAATGTAGGAATTTAAAAGGGGTACTGTTCAAAACAACATATAATTACAATTACTATTTTCTATACACAAGAAATAAGTATTGGAGTATATTTCATTCACTATATATCGTATGCATGGTGACACACAGTAGGCTAATCTCACACAATCTTTTGTGTGGTTTCAAGAAGGCGCAAAGTAGTAACAAGTTAGATTGTACAAAATGAAGAAAACGGCAATTGAAGCCCGACTAAAATTATACCAACACCATATTTATATTGATCCTCTGATCCCGCAGCATATTCAAATTGGGAGCCAGTAGTCGCGTATACCGATCAAAGTAAAGAAGCTGCTTCATAAGAAGCGCAAACTCTCGAGGAAATCTCAAACCATATGATTCACTGACTCGGACCTATTTAACATTACAATTCAAGAACCAACTTACAGAGAGAAAAGATGCCAACGGGAAGCAATGCAAATAAATGAATGGGATTGATTTCTTTGGACAAACACCATTTTTTCCACTTTACAATGGTACACATTTCTCATATCAAGGAGTGTGAATCAGATTCTACTTAATCAAATGTATACTTTCTGTATAAAAAAATAAAAAAGGTTCACAAAAGTTTGATCTGGATTTGGCGAAGTGTTCATCTGCTAAAGGTGTTCCAAACATGTTTGTGATCGAATAGATAGTTCTATGAATGAAAGATTTCTAGGAAAGTTATACCCTAATCAGCATTCAAACACATTTAAACAAGTGACTGATCATTGTTATGCATTGGATGTCAAGTTTCCGATGTGCATCATAGATAGGAATAAAATGTTTAGTTAGCTACCAAAGACTTACCACTTCAAGAAACAATGTGTTTGCTTGTCTCTCGTCAACTAAAACATTAGCTGAAACTGCTGTTGCATTTGTGTTCGGTTCTCTGACTGCAGCAACAATGATTTCAGTGTCCAAATCCTGTACCAAGACATCAGACATCAGGAGTGATCTCACCTCATCCACATTTTTCTTTCTCATACTACTACGAACTACAGGAATGTCAGGACATGTTCAGCAATAATTTTATGGATGCAGCAGTTCATTAAAACTCAACGGAAGAGCTTAAAGATATAAAATATTGTTTTGTAATTTATACTTTGCATCAAGGGCTTGAAAGGTTCAAAGTTAAGCTTGTAAGCTGCAGAAAACTAGATCCACTCTTTCTAACAACTTATAAGCCCTCTTATCAGAACATTGAGATGTAAAAATATAGGGGAAAAAACCCTATTTGATAATTTGTGCTACATGGATACGTGAATAGAACTTTTTAAACTGCAATGAACTTATATACATTAATAATAGCTATAAGGAGATTTGTTAGCACTCAGGAAATCAAACGCAAAAGCGTCTGCCAATAGCCAAATAGGCTCCCGTTTATTTCTTCAATGTTCAATAATAATCATCACAATGTTCACACGCAATATTTAAATAATAAAACCCTAAGCCCATATATGGCCCATAACTAACACAATACGTAACAATCAGAATTTGAGGCTATAAACTAGGCCCGAGGCCTACGTCGCCGATACACAATCAACGGCCGAGGAGACTGCTCCACATCAATTCCCTCCCCCTCCAAATCAACCTTGTCCCCAAGGTTGAACCAGGGAACTGACGACGGAACTCCCCAACATCAACCCACCGCGCATCCTCCTCCGGCAGGCTATGCCACTTCACCAGTACCTGCTCAACCAGCTCCTCGCCCTCCTGCACCTTACGGCCAGCCAGCACGAGCTCCGGTTCAAAGATAGGGACCTCCGGCAGTTCCAAGGACTCCGGCAAACCAGCCTCCACCGCATGGTTACCCACCACCCGCTTGAGTTGGGACACATGGAAAACGGGGTGAATGCGACTCGCCGCCGGCAACTCCAACTTGTACGCGGCTGGCCCCACCCGATCCAAGATCACAAACGGTCCATAAAATTTGGCAGACAACTTGTTGTGGGATCCACGAGCCATCGACCGCTGCCTGTGAGCTCGAATCTTGAGGAAGACCCAGTCCCCTACCTCAAAAGTCACATCGCGACGATGGCGATTGGCGAAGTGGACCATGCTATCTCTCGCGCGCCCCAAATTCTCGCGCAGACGAGCCAGTGTGGCATCCCTTCCACGAAGCAGATCTGCAACCGCCTCCACTTTACACTCCCCTGGAAGATACCTTCGAATTGAAGGGGGCGGCCGCCCGTAAACAACTTCAAAGGGAGTCATACGGGCAGCTGTTTGGTACGCCGTATTGTACCAATACTCCGCCCATGGCAACCAATTGACCCATTTCCTGGGCTGCTCCCCCGCAAAACAACGCAAGTAAGTCTCAAGGACCCTATTCAACACCTCCGTTTGACCGTCGGTCTCTGGATGATAAGCCGTGCTGAATTTGAGCTGAGTACCCGACACTTTAAACAGCTCCCTCCAAAAAGAACTCATGAAAACAGGGTCCCGATCACTAACAATCTATAGCGGTATGCCGTGAAGTCTAACAATATCCCGCACGAATACCTCGACCACCCCACGAGCCGTCACCCCTCCCTTTAACGCCGAAAAGTGCCCATACTTCGATAGACGGTCTACCACTACCATAACTGTAGTACACCCCTGAGACTTCGGCAAGACGGTGATGAAATCCATTGATAAGTCCTCCCAAACCCTCTCCGGAATCGGCAATGGCTGCAGCTGCCCCGCGGAGATAGTGCTTCATACTTCACTTTCTGGCAAACCAAACACCTGGCCACATACTCCTTCACGGCTCTAAACATTCCCCTCCAGTACACACTGGCGGCCAAACGCCTATATGTCCTCAGGACCCCAGCGTGGCCGCCAACGGGAGTGTCGTGAAATTCCCGAAGCAATATGGGAATCCACGCTGAATCGAAGCCAAAACCACTCTTCCTTTATAAAATAGCCTTCCTCCACGCACTTCATACCCCACGTGAGTACCCAAATTCTCGTTCAAGTCCCTCACCACTCCCTGAATAAACTCGTCTCGTGCCTGCTCGACCCAAATATCGGCCATCTCACCCCAATGATGAACACTGAGTGCCAACAAATTTCCGTCCTTTCCACCCCCATCGCCACCGCCCGCCGCGACATCTCCATGCCGGGAGAGAGAATCAGCCGCTGAGTTTGCTGTTCCCGGCTTGTACTCAATTGAGAAATCATAGCCCATTAACTTGGCCACCCAAACTTGTTGCGCCGGAGTTATAATCTTCTAGGATAACAAATGCTTTAAGCTGTTGTGATCGGTTCGGATAAGGAACCGGCGACCCACAAGATAGGGTCTCCAGTGCTGTATCGCTAGCACTAGACCCATCATCTCGCGTTCATAAGCGGACCTCGATAGGGTACTGTCTGCAAGAGATTTACTGAAATATGCAATTGGCCTCCCCTCCTGCATCAGTACAGCCCCAATTCCTGTACCGGACGCATCACACTCAACTACAAACGGCTTTGCAAAATCGGGCATGACAAGCACAGGCGCCGTCACTAGAGCCGATTTCAGCCGCCGGAATGCCTCGTCAGCCGCCTCCGTCCATACAAAGGGCACCGGAGCCGACTTTTTCAGCAGATTGGTAAGGGGCCGGGCTATCTGCCCATACTCCCGCACAAAACGGCGATAGTACCCGGTCAATCCCAAAAATCCCCTCACATCCCGTACACCACGAGAGCACAGCCAATGCTCGACCGTCGACACCTTCGCCGGGTCTATCTCCACCCCGGCTGCAGAAATTATGTGGCCTAAATATTCAACCTTCGAACACGCGAAGGAACACTTTTTGTGGTTAGCTTTGAACTGATTGTCCTGCAAAATCTGCAAGACCTCTCTCAAGTGCTCCTTGTGTTGTAGCCAGGACCTGCTATAGATAAGTATGTCATCAAAGAAAACCAAAACAAATTTTCGTAAGTAAGGACGAAAAAGCTCGTTCATAGCAGATTGGAAGGTTGCTGGCGCGTTTGTCAAACCAAACGGCATCACCAGAAATTCATAGTGACCACTGTGAGTTCGGAAAGCCGTTTTATGCACATCTTTCCTCGCCACTCGAATCTGATGATAACCGGAGCGAAGATCTATTTTAGAGAACACCGCAGCCCCTGCCAATTCATCCAACATCTCCTGTATGATCGGAATGGGGTACTTATTGAGGACAGTAGCCTTGTTCAACTCTCGGTAATCGACACAGAACCTCCAACTCCCGTCTTTTTTCTTAACCAGCAGAACTGGGCTGGAAAATGGGCTAGAGCTCGGCTGGATTATGCCTGCCAACAACATATCAGAAACTAGCCGTTCAATTTCGTCCTTCTGCGCCTGTCCGTAGCGGTATGGCCTTACCGACACCGGTCCGACTCCCGGCACTAACTCAATCGAATGTTCGGCCCCCCGGTTGGGAGGGAGACCCACCGGCTCGCCGAATACATCACCAAACGGCTCTAACACTTCCTCAACTTCCCTAGACACCGGATGCGCCAATTTCGGTGGTGACGCCTCTAGTATCAAGACCCAAAACTCAGCATCTTGAATCTGGGTCAGCTCCCGAAAGTCCATGGGGGCACGGCACAAAGCTGGATCACCCCTCAGAGTTACCACCTTACCACCGCTTTCGAATTCCATGGTCATATCAGCCCAATTTGTTTTCACTTCCCCAAGTGTTGCCAACCAAGACACCCCCAATATCACATCCACCCCTCCCAGCGGAAATAAATGAAAATCCGCCACCACAGGGACATCCGCCACTGAAAGTTCGAGTTGTCTACAACAACCCTGCGACTCCTGGCGCCGCCCGTCACCCAGTTGCACACCAAAGCGTACCGACCTGTCAAGACTCAATGTTAGCATAGGCAATAAAGAACTGGATATGAAGTTATGGCTAGCCCCGCTATCCACCAGAATGGAAACACTACGCCCCTGCAACTCCCCTGTCAATCTCATAGTTCGGGTCCCTGTGAATCCTGCCATAGAGAAAACCGGAAGCACGGCATCCTCCTTATCTTGCTCCCCCACCTTAGCCTCAATTTCTCCCCCCATCTCCCTCTGGACGCCAGAATCCTCATGGAATTCGAAGCAATGTAAGTCCATAGCTTCGTCTTCCTCAGCTACCAAAATGTTCAATTGCCGCATCGGACATTGATGTCCCGGCCTATAGGTCCTTTTGCAGCGGAAACACAACCCCTTGGCGCGCAACTCAGCCATCTCCTGGGGAGACATTCGCGCAAAACGAGGCAGCTCCGGAGTCTGACCCGTTGACTCCGTTCTACCCAGCGGCAGGCTGTGGGCCGGCACCCGTGGCGCCGAGGAGGCCGCTAACGATCCCCTCGTGGTGGATGCCTGGCCTCCCGCCCTAAATCCCGAGCCGAACCCTCCAGACGAAAACCGGGTTTGGGGCGCTAATCGCCCAACTGAATTGCTCACGACGGGCCTCGGCACGCGGCCACTCCCCGAGGATGCAAGACGAAACTCCACATCCCTAGCCAACTCCATCGCTGTCTCCAGATCAGGTGGGCGAAATAGCCGCAGTTCATTACGGACATCATCCGCTAAGCCCAACATGAAGTAGCCCAGATAATGATCATCACTAAGCCCCGGAACTTGACTGGCCAACTGCACGAACGTCGACACATACTCCTCCATTGTACCGGTTTGTTTTACTGCTCCAAGCCGTTCGAAAGGATTTCCCTTAAAACGAGTGTCGAATCGGCTGACCAAGGCAGGTGCAAACTCCTCCCATGTGATGGCCGGCTTACGGGACCGGAACCATGAAAACCAGTACAACGCCGAATCCTCCATTGCCACCATAGCAGCAGACATCTTCATCTCGCGGGGCGTCTAATGCAATTCAAACTGTTGGTTCGCTCTTGCCAACCAACCGATCGGATCGTTCCCATCGAACGAGGGTAGTGAGGGTGGCGCCGGTGGCTTAGCCGCTCCTTCCGCCGTGCCTGGCCCCAGCTTCAAAGCCGCCCACACTGCTTGGCGCGCCACCTCCTCCGCGGCAATCGCGCCCGGTCCCGGCGCCTCGGTTCTCGCCTGGCGCACCGAATCCCCGTCATCCGCCGAAGTTTGGCGAGGCAGCCCTGCCCCCGTCGCTGAAGCAGGGGTCGACGACGAGGCCGTAAGGCCTGCCAGCGAATTGGTGATCAGCGTTAGTTGCTGCGCCACCTTGGCCTGCTCCGCCGTGACCGCTTGGGTAACTTTGGATTGTTCTTCCGCCATCAACTTCAAGTGTTCCTTGATTTCAGTCTGACCGCGTTCCAAATCCTCAATTCGTTGTTCGCTGCGAGTCAACGTCATCTCGGGTGAGAGATCCGGCAGGTCGAACCAATTGTTAGCACTCAGGAAATCAAACGCAAAAGCGTCTGCCAATAGCCAAATAGGCTCCCATTTATTTCTTCAATGTTCAATAATAATCATCACAATGTTCACAAGCAATATTTAAATAATAAAACCCTAAGCCCATATATGGCCCATAACTAACACAATACGTAACAATCAGAATTTGAGGCTATAAACTAGGCCCGAGGCCTACGTCGCCGATACACAATCAACGGCCGAGGAGACTGCTCCACATCAAGATTTCAATAGAAAAATAAATAGCTAAGGAAAATATCAAGAACGATATTATTTATGCACACCATAGGCAAAATTCTGATAATATTTGAAAAGTTGCAGGACATATAAAATTACGAGTGTAGAAACATTTTCGGTCAATAAATTACTGTAAATTATAATACAAAATAAAATGCAAAATATACCGACTAATTTTATAAAATTATTAGTCATCAAGCGGAAAGAACTTCACAATTGCTCATTTTTATCCAATGAACTTTTATTTAAAAATCAATTAGTTTCCACTTCCTTTCAACTATGTTGGCAATACTTAAATATTTGTTTGAGATATAAATGTCATTAAACCAGTTATGTACATAACTACAATAGCATCATCCCACTTTTACCATAGTTGTTAAAAGCGAGAGGCGCACCGAGGCGCACGGACCCCTAAGTGCGCCTGAGGTGCAAGGCGCGCGCCTGGGCTACATTTTGCTTAAAACTCAATTTATAATATATATACATAAAGAAAACAGAAAAAAATTCATTTAGAAAAAATAACTACTCAAATAATATATAAGTATAGGTGTTTCTAGGTGATAATAACTTAATAACTATAAGAAAAAAACATATATATTTCATATACAATGATATAATTCTTAGAAAAATAGAAAAAATAAGAAAAAAATTAAGAAAATAAAAAAATCAACTTTCCGGCAGGTGGCAGCTGGGAGGCAGCGGCGATCCCGGCGGCGGCAGCAGATGGTGTCTGGAGGTGAAGGCAGCGGCTGGCAGCCCACCTTTCTCTCTTTTGAAAGTTCTACTTCTAAAACCCTAACCCTAATTCTCAATTTATATACATTTTATAAGTGGGCTGCTCCCTTTTCTTAATAAAAACGTGTTAGCACTTCAAAATAGAATTAGCAACTTCAAAAAATAAAAAAAAAAAAAAGAAAAAAGGCAAGATGTTGCAGAGGCGCGCCTTTTTGGTCCCGATGAGGCGCACTTAGGCGCACCTAGGCGCGCGCCTACGACACAAACGCCTTGGACTGCAAAAAATGGCCAATCTAGGCGCAAGCCTGTGAGCCTCTGCGCCTTAGGCGCGCCTCGGGCGCGCCTTTAACAACTATGACTTTTACTCTTCATGCTCCATGATATTTAATTCCTCTCTGTACTTTTGAGAATGCTTTTAAAGTTTTTTAAATAAAAAGCATGTAATGAATAGTTATGGAAAAACTTGGAAGAGACCGTCGCAGGGTGAAATATGTATCACTTTTTCCTTATAGGGTTATCACATTTCATTTTTAGGAATAATAAGGTCTCACTTTTCTATTAAAATCATCACTCTTTATCCATCTCACAAAATGATTTCCGTAAGACAGTTTCTCACAAACTTACTTAATATTTATTTACATTACTATGATGGTGTCACACCTAATAAAAAGTTTTTTGAGTACCAAACACCTTAATAGCTTATAGGCTCTCCATGATCTTATGTATCCAAACACTTCAAGAACTTGCATCAAAATTAAGAAACAAGAGTCCAAAAAATATTCTAATGTACTTCTAAGCTCTTTTTTTGTAGGCTTACCCAAAAGCCCAATCAAGCTTTTCTTGTGCTTAATGTTTTGAGGATCAATATAGTTGAGCTTTAACTCAACTGGACAGTTCACTGCCATTCACGCATCTTGATCACCAGTGAAGAAAATGCTCAAATGTTGGATATCAGATATGGCTCTTTCAGTTAAACTAATTATCGTTGGTACCTCAAACAGTTCACTGCCATTCACGCATCTTGATCACCAGTGAAGAAAATGCTCAAATGTTGGATATCAGATATGGCTCTTTCAGTTAAACTAATTATCGTTGGTACCTCAACTCTAAAACATGGGGAGACATAGAGTTCTAAATCTATTACTTTATATCAGATAAAAAAAGATCATGTAAGCAAACTAAACTCTTGCCTGTATGGAGGAAAATATCTTTTCCAAATCTCTTGCAAAGGCCCCAGCATCTACATTTTTACTCGTGGCACCCATATCAATTAAGGAAGACGCCATTGACTCATATTCTCCAGTTGCTAGTGATTCCAGAAATACTTCCATAGCAGCCCATGTTTTGGCAGAGATCCGACCCACAATTCCTGTTCAGGAATTCAACAAAGGCCATAAAGTAATTTGATCCAGAAACTGTATGAATGGCAAGATCAAATATAAATCCAAAATTCAAAACACTTATTTGTTATGTGATAGAGTTAAAAAATGAGTATAGAAATCCAAATATGCACCATTGTCAGTAAAGACCTGAGAGTTTCAACAATCATTAAATATAAACTAAAACCACTAGAGGGAAAAATCTGTGTATATACCAAAGTTAAGGAACCCAATGCGGCCATCACGCAGTAACCAAAGATTGCCTGCATGCACATCTGCATGGAAAGTCTCACATGCAAGCAAGCTACCAAACCTACAGAAAAGAACACAAGCAGATCTATCATCATCATTACAGAAAAGAACAATTATTTCGATAATCAAGCTTAACTTATGAAAATGATTACTACCAGGCATTCAAAGCTGTTATAAGACTAGTCTCAGGATTTGGAACAAGTGAGTTTATGGAGTTCAAGTCAGTAAGAGGAACTCCATAAAGCCTCTCCATTGTAAGAATTCGCTTACAGCTGTACTCCTGGTATAGTTTTGGAGCAGTAGCCTGCTTTGTGAGTCCCATAGATTCCAAATATCTCCTGAAAGACTCAACATTTTTAGCCTCCTTATTGAAGTCAATTTCTTCAAGCATTGACTCCCTTATATCTTTTACAATAGCAACCTATAATCGCAACATTCTGCATTAGAAGAAACTTTATTCATAATTCTACAAAACCGTAAGTAAGATGATGTATCAGATAACAGAAATAACAGTTTCCTGCATTCCATCACGTATTAAACAAATCCAGGATTTATGACCTCACAGGACTTAATTGATAGAATCCAGTAGACGTTAAAAAATTAAAATGTTTTTAACAAACCAATGCTCTGAAGTTTGATGATGCAGAAGAAAATAATAAGAATTTACGTTGCCTTAATGATGACTAGTGTCAACAAAAGGCAAGTTTAGTTTTCTTTATCATGATTTCTCAAGAAATACAAATAAAGAACAGAGGGATGAAGAATGAAGAAAGAGGAGGAAAAGGGCTGCAGGAACATGCATGGGCGATCACTGAAAAAACATAGGCTGTCCTGATTTAAATGGAACACGAATTTGTTCTAAAGCTTAAGCTCATTCAAAGTATGAATTGATTTGAAAATTTATGGAATTGTGCTAAGAGGAAAACAATCAAATCAACAATCATCCACACCATACCAGAGATGCTCGACTTAAGCCAGGACTCAAAAATTCCAAAATACGTGCAACAATATACACAAAATTCAAATCTGCCACCAAGATATCTTCTATTCCTGGTTTTAGCACTTTTATTACAACATCCTCTTGAGTGCCCTTTATCCTAGCACTATGCACCTGCATCATACCAAAATAAGGAGTTAAGAATGTTGACAACTTTTACTTTGAATACAGGCAATTTTATTATACCGCACTACACATGTACCAGGAAGAATCACTACCTGTGCAATCGAAGCAGAGGCGATTGGTGTAGGATCCACATAATCAAAGATGCTATCAATGGGTTTACCCAACTCCTGACGCAAGATTTTTTGAATCTCTTGAAAAGGAACTGTAGGATCTTTGTCAAAACACTGCTGGAACTCAAGGACGTACTCTGGAGGAAATAATGTTGGGGCCGATGCTATGAACTGCATATTCAACAAACAAAAAAAAAGCACAAGTGATCTTATCTCTTGTGTATGGAGGCTACATGGAAAGGTGAACTAATATTTTCTTAATAAAGCAATCTTGTGGTCAGATACATAAAAAATAAAGTGTGAGATAAGGATTCTAAGTTGGTTCAGTTTATTATTTGAGTATCACTGTTATTGTATAATTATGATAAGGATAGTATAGTTTTATTTTTCTGTAAAACTATGGCAAGTTGCTTGAGTTAATTTATTAGGCAATAGAATATTACCATCTTTATTTATTTTTTTGAAGACAAAAAAAGGACAGTCAGAAAACTAAAAGACACGCAGGCCAAATATATAAAGTGGAAATTTGTATAAAAAATTATTCCAATTACCTGACCTAATTTAATATATGTTGCCCCCATACGTTCAAATAATTTTCTCAAATAAAGGGGTGATAATAAGCCAAGCTGCAACTCAGTTGCTAATCCACCAGATGAATTTGCTGCCTGAAACAGTTAATGAGCATTAGGCATCACGTTTATTCAAGAACTAGTACAAAATTATTTTGTATTTACTGTTGTAGAAATTTGCTTAAGGTGCTAATTGGCCACTCTCATCCTGATTTTTCCCTGACCGGATGTTTCTACAATTTCCCGGTCAAGCAATGTCAGAAAGTGATGTATCGGGCTATATGGGTCCATCACTAATTTATTTCTTATAAAACAGCTGTTTCATTTATACATTTCATTTCTCAAAGAAACATGGTCAAATGATGTTCGGTACGGGTACCAAAATCTGAAAAAGAATTGAAATAGATGATAAAAACACAATTAAGTTTAATAAATTTCTATAATGATCTTGTTATATTGATGTATAGCATATTGAATTTCTTGTTTCACATTACAATTTCACCCATGAGTGAAGGAAAATATTAGAGGAGGAATGTAAAAAACGGAACAAAATAATGAAAATTTAATAATAGCAATTAAGAAAATTTAATAATTGATCGTGGAGTAGGCAGCCAGTGTTCACCCAAATATCGGTTTCTGAAACCTTGATAATATATAAAAGCAAAACTGAGTAAGGCAATGACTTGCAAGTCACAGAATGTACGTAAGATGATATTCTCAATGATTTGGATAAGAAAAGGTGCGATCGGGACTAAGCAGAACATAGGCAAGTATGTTTCTAAACAACATAAGAAAATAATTACAAATAATTAACGTAACAATAGATAGCATAGAGAAGTAAGAAAACATGAAATTTTATCAAGTGTAAATTACAATTTTATAATAACTATCACTGAGGTTCACTTATAAATGAAATCTATTATGTTTTGATATTAGTAAAACTCCCTCGTGGTACTTCAAGTAGTCCTGAAAGGTTACAGTTTCTTTAACAAATACTCCCCTTAATACAATGCAACAGAAATTGGAAGACGTCGATGAGGCAAGCAGCCAACTGGCTCTTCACATCTAAAGTACTTTGATGGACTAATAATAGCTCTTTAATAATTTTATTTCATTTAAAATTATTTTAGACATTTTGATTCACATCTTTTTTCCTTTATTTGATGGGTTGAAGATAAACAAATGATAAAAGTACACTTTCTGGATGAGACTATCATAATGTGGAACTAGTTTTACCCCTTTAACATACTGCACATCTGAAGCATTTAAAAATATATTATAAATTTATTATGTCTACTGTTTTTAACACGAAATTTTTTATTTTGACTTCTTTTTTTTAATCCTTATAAGTGCCCGAACAAGCAACAGATGAGCATAGTTCTCAACAATATCTATTGAACAATAAAACCATTTCATACCTAACAGAAACAAATCCAACCCAACAAAGATAAAAATACACAAAAAGATGCAGGTAGCGAATAATGCCGTCTAGGTGGACTGGCATTAGATAGGCCGATTAGGAAAAACCAGGCAGCCAGTGCATGGACAACATTTCAAGACACTGCTTAATAGCATCAATGTGCTGAGTAGAACATGAGTCTTTATTGGTTTAAAGAAGAAAACAAAAAGTGAAACCTTGAGAATAGTTAACATCCCTATTCTTACTTGAAAAATAACCTAATAACACAATAATATTACCTTCGAAGCATCAGTCACCCACTCACTGCCAACATCAATAACTGCTTGTATACCTTGAGCAAGTCTAAGAGCTCCACGAGGACCAGTATTTATGGATGTCTGGACAATATCTTCCCGGAGTTTGGGCAAGTTCTGAATACTATCTGCAGCAATGTGAAGTACTCATGAGAATGATTACATGGTTGCGTGATTCACAAGAAAACACTAAATTATTAGGGATTAGTTCAAATACAGGACCCTCACATGTAGACTCTGAAACCACCCTAGCCATGACATACGCATGAAACAATACTACTTCTATGAATTAGAACTACTCAACATCAATCCAAGACTCTGTACTACTACAAGAACTAGGACAATATCAGAAGACAGACCCAACATGCAGAGACAGTCCTGATGCCCTAAATAAACTCAATTCTCAAGAGGCCAGGCCATCCAAGTGAACCAATCCAAAGTGAAACAAACTCCTCGACTTCTATAACGTCATCTAAAGCCTTGTCCTCCTGTTTAGAGCTTTCTATTCTTAAAAATATACAGGGAATTTGACTATTTTAAAAATTAAAAAAAAATTAAAAAAAAAAAAAACCTTCTCCAACCATACTTGTATATTTTTACATTCCTTTTTATTTTCATTTTTCAGCCAAAAGTAGTACATAATACATTATGAAATTAATTTACCAAAATCGAATAAAAGAATGCAAAATTAAAATACCTTAAAAAAATTAAATAAGTAAAATAATCAATATATTATAATTAATTTTAGATAAATAATTTATTACATAAACAAAAAGTTTATATAGGATAAAAGAAAATTAAAGCTAATGAGAAAAATACTGAAAATGGTAAAATTTAGAATACTCCATTCTCATACTTGTCTGTCATTTCTCCATTTTGGATTTGGCATTCTGTAAAGCCTAATAAGTATTCAAGCAATGAAGAGTGGTTGGATGTGGCCATTCTTTTAAATCATACTACTAATTACGTCATATATGGCCTCCACGGCCATACTCTAAGACAACAGTTGCCCACAACGTTTCTGAATAGTGCAAATAATATCTCTAATTCCCCAAACTGAAAACTTAAATTCTCAGTCAGACATACTTCCCTATTCAGAACGCATATTACCTTGAAGACGGGAGGTGAAGAGGTCCTGCGACTGCGAGTATCGAGCATAGACGGGAAGCTTATTAGGACCACATTGGAATTTCCTTGCTGCTATGCTTGTGGATATAGGAATCTGCATAAATAAGTAATCAGAAATTAATAAGATGTTCAAATTCCAGAAGAAACAGAATTAAGCAACATCATGAATTTAAGAGAACCTGAAAGTGATGAATCAGAGGTATGCGACTGCAAACGGAGCCGATAAAAACGGAGATACCGGCCATTTTGATTTTTTTTCAGTGAAGGTTTACCACGTGAACTTATAATCCAGAGTTGCGATGTGTGTATCTTCGTCTTCACTTAAGAATAAGAAATTCTTTGTCGTTGCCTTCGCTTCTTCTTCGTCTTGACTTGAAAGAAAGCCGACGCCCTCGAGTTTTCTTCCACTCCAAGGCCAGGGAGTGTGTTTCACTGCAGAAGGAATTCAAAACGGTATCGTTGAGCTTCAACGTGTCACACAATAAAAAATAGTGAAATGAAAGGTGCCACGTGTCGAGTGTAACCACGTCTATTTATTTACAGGAAATAATCAAAAATATTGAGTCTCTTGTGCACCCGGCACACGGATTTAGATTTATGCCCTTGTAATTTTCATGCCCCTATACAATTTAAACCCCTAACAATATATAGGTTTAAACAGAATATAGAATATGGAGTGGGGAGGATTGTGTTCACATGGAAACATGGCGTGTCCCCTGGGGCGCAGGAGCTTTTGCCAATCAAAAATGCTAATAGGGAGTATAACATTAATCTGCCCACCCTCTTAAAAAGGGCTTCGCTATCTACACCTCTCTTTTTACTTAATACACCCTCAATTTGATTTTTTTCCAATTTTGACCAAAAATATACCATTTTATCCTTATGCCTTAAATTTTTTATTCACCCATCAAAATCCACTTACTCATACACTCAGTACTTTGACCTAATTTTGACTAGTCAAATTTTGACTAAAAGTTTACCAGAAATTTACAATTTTGTCATTTTCTTATCCCTTTTCTTGTCCTCTTTCTTTCAAAATGGATATAGTCCATTACGACTATATCAGGCCCAGCATGCTTCCGCTCATTAATTAAATAATATTAATCTCATAACTAACCAACTTAAAACAGTAACAATACCTTTTTTTACCGTCAATCCATCGGGTATCCGAGAGGTTTTACAGCTACTCCTCGCAGCCAACCACGCTCCCCGCAGTGTGATGGTTCGATCCCGTTCCTTTAGCAGACCTCAGCACAACCCTGGTTCGTTTCCTACACTGGGTGTACATGATGCTGCTATTGTTTCTCGTCGAAAAGTATGGAGATTAAGGTTGCAGAAAAAATGGAAGGTTACATACGGGCAGTAGCCCAAGATTATTTTTTTATGGAATGAAAATATTTATTACACACTCATACTATTTAAACAAAAGGAGAAGACTCCTCTAGCTACCTATGGTAGCTGAAACAGAAACACTCATACAAGAAAGAAAACTACAATGTTTATTGAATGAGAGAAAACAGAGGGTGATGGTCGATGCCTTCTGCTTTCTAAAACTCTCTATTTATAGGGGCTTGTGGACTTGAAATCCGGATTCCAAAGTCTCTCTACTTCTTGTGACGTCACTGCTTACGTCACATGTCTTTGATGCTTTCCTTAGCTGGCTACATTGGATACCGTTCTTTATCAACTGGTCAGGTCCACTTCTTTTTGGCCCCTTTTATTGTAGGATCACATGGCTTTGTTTTCTTGCAGGGTCACCTGGCTTTTGCTTTTTTGGAGAGTCATTTCTCCCCTATGGCATCCGAAGGATCCTCTGGCTTTTGGGTGTCTTGAAGAGGTTTTACCCTCTTCTTTCCACGTGTATCCTTTGCTGGAGGTAGTTCAGCAATCCTTATTCTCCCTATGTCCAACCTCACTCATTTTCCAAACTCTGGTTTTGTTTGGGTAGAGCAGCTTGTGCATATTTTGTTTGTCCACTGCCCAAAGTGGGCCATGTTATAGTATTTCCGATGAGTTTGTTTACTCACCAGTATCTTATTTTTCAAAAGAAGCTCTCGCTTTCCTCGAAAGCCCTTTCAGCAAACACTGTCTTTTTTCCTGTTAAGGTATTTAATAGGAAAGGCCCATTTATAGACTTGTGTTCGAACATGAATGGGAATTTCACCTGATCCATGGCTTGAATGCAGTCATACAAACCTCTCGCTCTTCGCGTCGAGATTTGATCCTCGGAATAAGTAGAAATCAGGACCGGTTCCTTCCCAGAAGACTCCTTGATTTTGTTTGATGCCCCCAACATCTGGTCTTCTAAGCTTGATGAAATGAAAGGCCTCGTGGTTGCCTTTCCCAGCTGATTCTGGAGCTAAAATATCACAATATTCTAAACCCTAATTTCATGTAAGGCACATAAACTCTAGCCTAACGTGTCACGTTTAACCATAGAACCTATGCTCTAATACCAATTGTTGGTGTTTGGATCTTTTAGTTAACGTGAACCATTAGGGTTCCATGCAATTCTACTGCAGCGGAAGCATAAGAGTAGAATCATACTCCCTCCGTCCCATAAACAAATTCACACTTTCTATTTTTGTCCGTCCCATAAACAAGTTCACACCCTCAAATAAGAAAATACATACAAATTAATAACCCCACAATACACTTTAATTTTAAAATTGCCACCTTTTACAACTCACAAAACTTACTTTATAATTTATTTATTACCTAAAAATACCAAACTATTCCCAAAAAGCAACTTTTTCTTAAACTCCATATCTACAGTAACTGCGAACTTCTTTATGGGACGGAGGGAGTATTATCTTTCACCAGGGTTTGATGTAGAGGTTGATAAGTAAGAACAAACGATCTTCCAATCTTCTGTTGTATTCCTAAGCCACGTCTTGACATTGTGTGCGCAACAATCTCCAAGACGAACTCAATCTGCAGTCAATCTCCTTTTTCACGTGTTTAGGCGTGTATTAGTGATTATCCAGACTGCTGAGATTGGCTATTTATAGGCTACAACAGGGATCAGGAAGAGAAATTAGGGTTTGGGCCTCCCATTGGGCTTAAGCATCCAAGTTTAGCCGAAAACTAATACTTAAGTCTAATAATAATAAATCAGTCCACTAAAGAAGTATTATTGCACTACTACCCTAATCCCAAATTACGTTATGGGTCCTTCTTATTATGAGCCCGTTAATCGCCCGTGTTTAAGATTCAATGCCCATTAATTAATTAAGTTACTGACAACTCCATTAATTAATATATTTACCAAGAGTAATACCACTCAACCTTATTATCATGCCGGAATAAATCCACCTGTAGAGTTTACATGATAATCATTATGAGCTCCTCAAGGGGATATCATCAACCAATTCCGTTAGGACACAGATTCCTTCTACAATCAACAACACACCATAGAGACAGCACCATCTCTCAACTCACCGAGCATATTGATTCAACTATTAAATCTCACCCATTGATGAATCAAAGAAATAAATATTGGCTTACATGTCGAGGTTATTGTATAGAGATTAAGAGTACGAACATCCATAATAAATGAGATCTAGTTCTATTATATAGTCAGTATAAACCGAACGATCTCATGGCGGTCCTGTCAATACACACAAAGTGCATTAGCGTAATTTTATAGTCAAGACAGACTAATACCAAATCACACTACAACCATACCGATAGTCCCCATCTATCTCAGTTCTAAATATCTGTTTATACTTTATAAGGAGCAGATAATATGATCTTCCGTGTGAAGCCGCACACCACATTATCTACAGTATAAAGTAAATAGACTTTTGCAACAATATAATTGCAAACGTTTGATCACATGATTCTTATTTCAAATAATGTCAAAACATTATTCATACAAAAGGCTAGAGTTTTAGTATACAATCCAACAGAGTTTATGTGTTCAACGTGATTAGGGTTTAGTATATTACTTGTTATGCTTGTATATCCTATACGTTGATGGTCGTTCACGGTGGCGACAAGTGATGATCGAATGGACGCCGTGTGATGATGCTGGTTGGCGAGCAGGAGGCCGAGCATACCGCACGATAGCATGTTGTTGGCAGGCGCTCATCGACTGATATGCTCAGTTGCGGCGGTGTCGACTTCTGGTGCTCACTGCATGCAAGCATACCACACAGAGACGTGCTTATGGTGCACGGTTTCAGCACTGTGCCGTTCAAAGTACCATACGAAGAGTCGGGCATCGAGTGGTAAAGTTGATCGGTGAGCAAATAGGCGAGCAGCAGCACTAGCGCATGTCGATGCACATGACACGAGGCTTGGCACGCATTGCCGGGCGATAAGATGAGCAGGCTTGCATATTGGCGTGCATTACAGCCAGGATGCGTGCTCGCCAAGCGCACTGTGGCATTTGTATTGTCGGCCTGATCGGTGAGTATTGGCCGCATGGATGCCGTGTGTAGCACGCACGGTTACTGGCGGGTGAAAAGCTTTTGGCTCACGTTTTCTAGGAGCAGGGTGCACGGCGTCGGGCGTGTCATAGCGTGGGCATGCACGGTGTGAGCAGAAACCGAGCAGATTATCGAGCGAAGTGCTCATTATCAGGCACTCTCCGGGCGTTCTGGAAGACAGCTGGGTTTGTAGGGCATGCAGGAACATGCAGACTGGCGGGCGCAGAACGTCAAATCTAGGCGCTCGTTTGCATGCAAGCAACACATGGAAAGATGCACGGTGTCAAGGCACGCATGCTGGCCACTTGGTGGCATGCACGGTGCGAGTCAAGTGGCCGCATGAAGGCCGGGTGTGAGTTGCTGGCACTTGTTGGCATCCGAACAGGCCATACAGAAGTGTTCTTATGGCACAACAGTTGCGCGCACGACGACATGCGAAAAGGCCAGGTGAAGCACTCTGTGGCCTGCACGGCTGGACACATTGCGCGCACGTTGATATGCACGGTGGATGGATATACGGGCGTGTTGCAATGTGGTGGAGCAGGTTGCCTGGCAAGGAATCTAGAGAAAAATTCGTGAAGACTGCTTTTGATTTTCAGATTAGGTTTTAGGGCGCTGTCTCAAACCCCACGACCTGACTAGGCAGGTCGATCCCCGTCTGCGTTGCCCACATACGTGCTTGGTGGCGAACAATCAAATTCACTGATATATAACTGCCATAATTAATTTAATTATCTGATTATTGTTATATATGTATGCATGATTCTCTGTGATTTACTGCCTTATGTGCCGTAATAGGAGCATGCTAGAGTGCGTATTTTATTGTTGAATATTATATGCATATAAAAACCCTCGGTGTTAAATAACTAAGTGGGAGAAGGGATTGGTAAATAATTCATGCGGCCTCCATTATTGGTTTGTAAGTGATGTGAGTAAACTTGTGTGTTGGGGTACAGTGCCTTTCTCCCTATCAGATGAGTTTATTCATAGATTACTGGTACGAACTTCTTTATAATGATTGTAGGAAGTTATCTGAGCTTGTGTGTACTTCTCCATCTGTAAGGAACACAAGCTTGGGCAATGGACTTGGAATCAAATAATGGTGTACACTTAGGTGCAAATAATAAGTATCCTCCCCATCGGAGTCACTGCTTTTATTTGCATGGCTAAAGAGGAACTGACTATTAATTATTTTATCATAAAGTTAGATTGACAAATGAAGATAATGTGTGTCGAAATAAAAATACGTGAAAATAATCATAAATATACGTAAAACAAGTAAAAAATGGAGCAAAACGGAGTCGGGAGCCGAAATGGATGAAAATGGATGAGAAGCATGGCAACTCGACATGTGTGCCGAACTCGAGTTGAGTTCTGACCCTAACACACATCGAGTTGCGTAAGTCGACCATCAGATGTCAACTGCACTCTTCAAAAATATGAACTTGTCCTCCCCTGTTTGTCAACTTCAGAAACTCGAGTTGAGTTTTGTCACGCCAAAGAAACTGTTGAGAAATGACGTTGGAGCTGATGTTGAGTCCAGAACTCGAGTCGAGTTTGCTCCAAGTTTGCCCAATTGATCATCAAAGATTCTAGAAGATTCCATGGCTATAAATATCTAAATTGCATGATTAATACCGGGGGAATTCATTCTGGAGCAGTTAGTACTCACACTCTACAACTAAATTCTCACACACATCCTCTCCATTCATCTCTACCTCATTTCCATCCACTCTACCATCAATTTCCACATTTTAATCCATAATCCTTCCACCCATCCTAAATCTAAGGAGGAGAACTTTAATTGGTGAGGAATTGGGCATGATAGAAGAAGAGGAGCTCAACCATTCAAGGGAAGCAAATTACCTTCTATTTTGTACTTTTTTCTCTTTATTTGGCTCAAATAGAGCAATGCAAGGATTGTAATGATTGTATAATGCATATTATAGGCTAGTCTCTTAGTGAGGCTAGTTATTATGATTGGTTTGGAATTCTAGATTTTGTGCACAAGGTGTTTGATGAATTGATTGGGGTGAAATACTTTCTATTATGAATGATTATTCTCATTTCATGTATTGAGTTGTGTGGTTGATTTTTCATTGCATGCTAGTTGGAGTGTAAACTCAATTATGTATTGTGGTTAATTGATTGAATCATTTCCTTGTATGGATTGACTCTATTGTAATTATGACTTGAGTTTGTAAAGACCAATGCATGCTTAGAACCTCACAATAAGACATTAAGAAGAGTTGCCCTTAACTTGGAACTTAGACCTCGTGATAGGACCTTCTTATAGGACCTTAGTAACTCGATAGGGAATAAAAAACATAGAAAGACTCTCCTAGGTTCGTTTTCTAGATTACATTTGTAGTCACATCTATATTGTGTCTTGTAAAGGAGCACTTAGCAGAATTTGTGAGCCTATAGTATCCAATCTTTGACATTCATTAACACATGTTCACGAGCCTAGTAAACCTTTTCATAGTGTAACTAGCTTACTACCTTCTTAGGTTGATCTACCTTCATTCATCCATCCATACACTTATTATTGTTGATTTCTATTCTCTTTTTATTTGCTTTAATAGTTGGTAATTTGTAATTAATCAATCAATCCATCTATTGATCGTCCTGATGAAGCCAAACTTAATTATTCAGAGTACGGATATATTATCATTCTCCTTTAGGTTCCATATTTTATTACTTGGTGATCGGCACTACACAACGATAGAGTACACTTGCTCTAATCATTAGGAAAGCACCGATCAAATATATTTTGAAATTATTTCTATATACTCCTCCGTCCGCCTTAAAGAGTCTCTTTTTCCATTTTGAGCGTCCGCTCCAAAGGGTCTCATTTCCTTTTTTATATACTTGGGACCCACATACACTCACTAATACAATTAATATATGAGGCTCACATACCTACTAATATAATTACCCACTACACATTAAATAATAATAATACAGTTTAACCAACGTACAAAAAACAAAAGACCCTCTTTAAATCGAACGGAGTGAATATTAATGATTTTTATAATATACTATACTAATAATGATTTATTTGAATTTTTCTTTCAAATACCAAATTAAGATCTATATAGGATAGGGTAGGTCGGGCTTTTACAGGTAGGGTAGACCAACATTAACTATACGCATTACTTCCTTCGTCTCATTGATAGGTGGGGGTTTACTTTTTGCACGTAGATTAAGAAATATAATATTTTAATATGTATTGAGTTAGAGGATATAATATTTTAATGTAAAAGTAGGTAGTTGAATTAGCATGATATGTGGGACCATGGAGAGAGAAATAATTAATTTGTGTGGGTCATATTTATCAAAAAGAGAAATACACACTTTATGTTGGACGGAAGAAAGTGGCAAAACGTGTATGTTGTAGTGGAAACGAAGGGAGTACTTTTTATAAAAATTGAGAGTAATAATTTACCACGGATTATCCACATACCCGATTTATAATATTTTTGCAATACCCGATGATATATATAATGGTAATAGAGTAGGATAAGCGTAATGAAAATAAAACTGAGACAGTATGTAGAGCAGGCATACCCGTACCTACCCTATCCGTTTACATTCCTACTCTAAATGACCCTTCCAATCTTATTTATATCTTTTCCTTATTCTAATACTTTATAGTGCGTGATTTCTTCTCCAATTAGAAATTCAACTGTGTGTTGCACATATATAAAAATATTTTTAAAGTGTTTGCATTTTTGTTTTGAACTTATATTAGAAAATCCAACAAAAAAATATATCATAAAATACAAGAATAAAATAGTAATGTGAATGATGTGATAGTTAAAATACAAAATAAATAAATATAATAAATACCACACAAGATTGAAATAGGAATAACAATATGAATGTATGTTAATACACAAATATATCTTTTCAGCATTGCACTTTATACTCTAGGCTCTCGGCTTCAAAGCTCTATGAATTGATCAGACCACAGGTTAGAGAAAGCTTCATCTACAAAGCAGTACAGAACAAACACATTTTGCCTAGGCATAGCTTCAGCCTATGCCTTCTTGTTAGATAGAGGTCACTCACCAAGGATAGATTGTGGAATGCAAAAGGTGATGGATTATGTGGTATGTATATTGGATATGAAGAAATCAACAACAATATATTCTTTGAATGTCCTTATGCTATAGAGGTATGGAGAATGATCACTTCAGACATTGGATGGGGATGGAGGCATAGCAATATAAAGGCAGCTTTCAGGTATATCTGCTCAAGCTCTGCTAAAGACGAACAAAGAAGAAGGATGATGATCACAATTGGTATGCCCCTATTTAAAGGAGGAACAATGGCAATTGGGCAACAGTTAAAAGAATCCAAGTGGATATAATTGTTGGCGTTCGATCATTTGGTTAACGTGAACTGTTAGAGTTCTATACAATTCTATATCAGCGGAAGCAAGAACATAAAATCATAATACCTTTCACCAGGATATATTGAAGAAGAGAAATTCTCGACGGTAGCATGTGCGTCCTCACCGTTTTGGGCATAACTTCCTCATCCGATCTCCGATTTGAGTGACTTTTGCGCCAAAAAGATCCACTCTTCTGCGGCTTTCCAAGGTGTATCACACCAAATTTGGGTTCCACACGAATTCAGAAAAATTGTGAAAGTTGGCGAACAGCAGCAACAAATGACCTCTTGATCTTCTGCTATATTTTCAAGTCCAATCTTGACGTCATGTGGGCGACAATATTCAAGATCCTCTCAATCTACTGTTCTTTCTACCCCACTCACAGTTAGAAGTGTGTTCTTAGGGATTTCGAACAGTTGAGATGACTTATATGTGGGTTACAGTAGGGACCAGGAGGAGAAATTAGAGTCGGGCCTCCATTGGGATTAAGTATTCAAGTTTAGCCCAAAACTTATACTTAAGTCTAATAATAATAATATATTTTACTAAAATATTATTACTGCATTGCCGCTCTAATCCCATAATTACGTTATGGACTTTTTCTTATTATGAGCTCGTTAGTCTCCCCGCGTTTGAGATATACAATGCACATTAATTAATTAAGTTACTGACGATTCCATTAATTAATATCTCATCCGAGAGTAGTACCACTCAACCTCATTATCATGTCGGAATAAACCCACCTGCAGGGTTTACATG
Organism: Pogostemon cablin; assembly: GCA_023678885.1. Classification (NCBI taxonomy): domain Eukaryota; kingdom Viridiplantae; phylum Streptophyta; class Magnoliopsida; order Lamiales; family Lamiaceae; genus Pogostemon; species Pogostemon cablin. The sequence goes on along the minus strand of CM042979.1, from coordinate 20,369,299 downwards.
ATAATCTTTATGAGCTCCTCAAGAGGACATCATCAACCTATTTTATTGGACATAGATTCCTTCTACAATCAACATCACACCATAGAGACAACACTATTTTCAAACTCACCGAGTTTATTGATTTAATTACATGTAAATCTCACCCATTGATGAATCAAATAAATCCATACTACCTTACGTGTCGAGGTTATTGTATAAGGATTAAGAGCATGAACATCCATAATAACTGAGATCAAGTTCTCCTATACAGTCAGTATAAATCGAACGATCTCAAGCGGTCCAGCTCAATACACACAAAGTGCACTAATGTGATTCTATAGTCAAGACAAACTAGTATCAAATCACACTACAACCATCCCGATAGAGAATCCCAGTCTATCTCGGTTGTGAGCATCTATTTATACTTTATAAGGAAATCGATAATATGATCATTCGCGTGTTGTCGCACAACATATTATCTACAATATAAAGTAAGTGGACTATTGCATCAACATATAAATAAATTATAAGACACAATCATTTAATCAATGATTCTCATTTCAAATATTGTTAAAACATTGTTCATACAACTAGGCTTTTAGTATACAATTCAACAGTAATACCCACAATAATAACCACTTTATTTTAATAATATATATGTAATTATATATAATTATAATTATGTAATGAGATAAATATATGTATATATATATATACTAGATATTACCCATCAGTGCGTTGCACGGAAAGAATTAAAGTATAGTTTAGGTTGTGTTTGAATTGAGTCATTTCAAATTCAATAAATTCCTTGAATTTTAAATCAATTCATTTGAATTCCACTATTTGAATAAATTATGGATTTTTGAAAGGGTTTTAAATTCAAAATTCAAAAATTATTTTTAAAATAGAATTTTATATATGATAAATAAAAATAATAAAATTTTATTATATTAAATATTAAAATCTAAAATTTTATTAAAAATATTTTTTTTTGAAGGAAATTCTACCACCCAACCTACCCTTACCCACCCCCCAAAAAGAATTTATTTTAATAAAATTTTAGATTTTAATATTTAAATAATAAAAGTATTGCCACCCAACCCTACCTCTTACCCACCCCCAAACCCCCCGCCACCCTATTCCACCCACGCCCATAATAAAAGAAGAATGATACCTCAAATAGAATGATTGAACCTAAAAATAAGATCAAATGAAAGTATAAAAGATCAAATAAAGATAATAAAAAATAAAAAAAGAAGAATGATACCTCAAAATGATTGAACATGCACATTAGATCAAATCAAAGTAAAATATACATAAGATTATTATGAGAATGATTGAACATAAAAATAAGATCAAATAAAAGTATAAAAGATAAAATAAAGATAACAAAAAAAAGAAGAATGATACCTCAAAATGATTGAACCTGCACATTAGATCAAATCAAAGTAAAATATAAAAGATAAAACAAATTAAAGTAGATTAGAAATAGTATGAAAATAAAATAGAGAAGAAAAAGAAGAAGAAAAAAATGTGGAAAATTACCAAAGATAGCGTTGAAAGATTTGATATTATGAAAATTAGTATAATGATTGACAATTAGTAGAATATATGCCAATAATAATTTTCATATTTATCAAATTTATATTGTTGATTAAAAAATAAATAAATAATTTATTATTAGCATAAATAGAATCTATGATTGAGATCAAAAGTAATAGACGATCAAGATTTAAATTGAAGATAAAAAAGAAATTATATATATATATATATATATATATTAAGCTTATTAAAAATTAGTCAAATATGACAAATATATATCTCATATTTACCAAATTTATATTGTAAAATTTAAATAATAAAATTCATTATTAGTATAATTAAATTTTATGATTGAAATCAAAGTATTATTTGGAAGGTTAATATTAAAATTGAATTATTTCTAAATAGAGTAAAATTGAAAACAAAAGAAAAAGTTTAGGTTTGTTTTTATATATTTATAGATAGATAGATGATTGAACCTTTAAATCTAAGGAGAATAATTAAACCTAAATTATAAATAATAATATGAAAGTAGAATCTGTAAAAGAGAAAAAAAGAAGAAGCATTAGAGGAAAAAAACACAAAAAGAAGATTAAAAAAAAGAACAAAAGATAGAATATTAAAATATAAAAATATGGTTCATATAATTATTATAAAGGAAACACAAAAATTGAAGAGAAAAAAGATAGACAAAAAAAATGATGCATGATTGGACTTACCAATAAGATCAAATATGAGAATGATTGAACCTAAAAATAATATCAAATAAAAGTATAAAAGATGATAAAATAAATTAAATTATAAAAATAAGGTTCATATAATTATTAAAAAATACAAAAATCGAAGAGAAAAAAAATAAGATAACAAAAAATTAAAAAGTATAATGATACCTTTAAAGAGAATGATTGAGCTTGCATATAAGATCAAATAAAAGTGTAAAATACAAAATAAATTAGAATAGATTATAAATAATATGTAAGTAGAATCTGTAAAAGTGAAGAAAAAGAAGAAGCATTAGAGAAAAAACAAAAAGAGAATGATTGGACCCACAAATACGATCAAATATGAGAATGATTGAATCTAAAAATAATATCAGAGTATAAAGAAGATAAAATAAATTAAATTATGAAAATAGAGTTTATATAATTATTAAAAAAATACAAAAATCGAAGAGAAAAAAATAAGATAACAAAAAATTAAAAAGTATTATGATACCTTTAGAAGAATGATTGAACCTGTATATAAGATCAAATAAGAATATAAAAGATAGAAAAAATTAGAGTAGATTATAAATAATATGAAAGTAGAATCTGTAAAAGAGAATAAAAATAAGAAGTATTAGGAAAAAAAGAATAAGATCAAATATGAGAATGATTGAACCTAAAAATAATATGAAATAAAAGTATGTATAAAAGAAGATAAAATAAAATAAATTATAAAAATAGAGTTTATAGAATTAATAAAAAAAAACACAAAAACGAAGAGAAAAAAAGATAACAAAAAATTAAAAAGTATAATGATACCTTTAGAAGAATGATTGAACCTGCACATAAGATCAAATAAAAATATAAAAGACAAAATAAATTAGAGTTGATTATAAATAATATGAAAGTAGAATCTGTAAAAAAGAAAAAATACATTAGAGAGAGAAAAATTAAAAAGTATAATGATACCTTTAGGAGAATGATTGAACTTGCAAATAAGATCAAATAAAAATATAAAAGACAAAACAAATTAGAGTTGATTATTATAAATAATATGAAAGTAGAATTTGTAAAAGAGAAGAAAAAGAAAAAACATTAGAGAGAGAAAAAAAAGGGAGAAAGTAAGAATTTGCTTAGGTTGAAAAGATTTAGATATAATGATTTTAATGAATGAACGATCGTAATTTAAAGCAAATATTTATAGAGACGATTCTAATAAAAATAAAATTGATACAATATTACTTGAAATTAAGCATATATTAATTAAAAATTAATCAAATTTATATTGTTAAATTAAATTAATAAAAAAGTAAAATTTAAATAATAAAAAATCCATTATTAGTATAATTAAATTTTATGATTGATTGAAATCAAATGAAAATCATATGTCCTATGTATATTAAATTAAATTATAATATATGAATATTGATTGATATATTAATTTAAATTAAGTATATATTGATTAAAAATTAATTAAATATGCCAAAAATATCTCTTATATTTACAAATTTATATTGTTAAATAAAAAATTAAAATTTAAATAACAAAATCCATTATTATTTGTATAATTAGATTAGATTTTATTATTGAAATAAAAAACATTAATTGGACGGTCAAAATTAAAATTGAATTATTTCTAAATAGAGTAAAATTGAAAAAAAAAATTGAAAACAAAAGTAGAAGTTTAGGTTTGCTTTTATATATATATATATATATATATATATATATATATATATATATATATATATATATATATATATATATATATATATATAGATGAATCAATAGGATTTATATAATAATAATAATAATAATAATAATAATAATAATAATAATAATAATAATAATAATAATGATTTTCTTACCTGATAAGTTAGGTTGTCAGAAAGGCTAACGTGGACGTGGGTAATCAATTAAACTTGGATAGCAGTTGAGCAGATTTGATTAGATTCTGTAGTAAATTTTATTTCATTAAATAACTAATTTCTTTTCATATTTATACATGTACCTTTTGCCATTATTAATTTTGAGAGTTTATAAAAGGGAGAAGCCGATCAAAGAGGTGAGTATATATATATATATATATATATATATATATATATATATATATATATATATATATATATATATATATATATATATATATATATATATATATATATATTTCACACACTGCTCCTTTCATAACTTACTCATTTTGTTAAAAGTTTTTAACATGTTATATATAAAAATGATTGTTTCGATGCATAGATTTCAAATATATAACTTTTATGTGAAATGAATGTCATTTGAATTAGAAAAGCTCCGCCAAAGTTTTTAACACTTTAATGACATATTTTGTTTCGGTGTGAGTTAACTTTGATATTATAGGCCATTTTGAAACTCTTCTCAGGAGGATCACAAACATATAATTAATTTTGAGTTTGGACGTGAAGTGAAAAAGTTATAACGAGACCCACTTCGAGTTCGAATTTGCGTCATTTTAAACTTCGTTATTTTTATGAAAATTGTTATAGAAGTGATCTTCGCCTTGCGAGGATTCAAAAAATACTTTCGAATTTTCAATCAGAGTTGTATAATTTTAGTTTTGTCAAATTGTAATAATTTTAAATTTAGGGTAAAATGTAAATGAGAATTTAATATAATGTAGGGAATTAATTAATTGCAATTTATAAAAATATATTAATTATAAATAAATAAATAAAAAAAATTTTCAGAATTTCAAAACCTGGCGTATGCTCCATGGCAATAGCTATGATGTGTATATTTTTTTTTACTTATAATTATATATTTTAATTTATTTTTTTGTATTAATAACAATTATATTATTATATATATATATTTCGAAAGCTTTATTGCAGCGTATGATATATACATATATATTAAACTTATCTAATTGCTACATATAGTGGAGCCCAACTGCAACATATGTAATTGTAACATTTAATAATGCTTTTATTTGATTTCGATTATCGGAGCTACTTGTTTAGGCTCCTTTTTGCAAGCAGTGTGTTTGGCTTTTTTATGTGCGTGTTCCCCTTCTTCCTCTTCTTATGTCCCTCTTCTTATTTTCTTTTACCTTTTTATAATATTGTGTAGTTTGATTAAACTTATCAAATATTATAATTTTATATAAATATATTAATTTTAAGTTGTAATATTTAATATCTATACATATATAAAAGCAAACATAAACTTCTACTTTTGTTTTAAATTTTTTTTTTAATTTTACTCTATTTAAAAATAATTTAATTTTAATCTTGACCGTCCAATTATTGTTTTTTATCTCAATAATAAAATCTAATCTAATTATACTAATAATAATTGATTTTGTTATTTAAATTTTAATTTTTTATTTAACAATATAAATTTGGTAAATATAAGAAATATTTTTGGCATATTTAATCAATTTTTAATTAATATATACTTAATTTAAGTTAATATATATACTTAATTTAAGTTAATATATCAATCAATATTCATATATTATAATTTAATTTATTATACATAGGACATATATTTTTTTATTTCAATCAATCATAAAATTTAATTATACTTATAATGGATATTTTTATTATTTAAATTTTACTTTTTATTAATTTAATTTAACCATATAAATTTGAGTTAATTTTTAGTCAATATATGCTTAATTTCAACTAATATAGTATCAATTTTATTTTTATTAGAATCTCTATAAATATTTACTTAACTAATTTTTAATCAATATATACTTAATTTAAATTAATATATCAATCAATATTCATATATTATAATTTAATTTAATATATAGGACATATAATTTTTTATTTCAATCAATCATAAAATTTAATTATATACTATTAATGGATATTTTTATTATTTAAATTTTACTTTTTTATTGATTTAATTTAACGATATAAATTTGAGTTAATTTTTAATCAATATATGCTTAATTTCAACTAATATAGTATCAATTTTATTTTTATTAGAATCTCTATAAATATTTACTTAACTATTTTTTAATCAATATATACTTAATTTAAATTAATATATCAATCAATATTCATATATTATAATTTAATTTAATATAACATATAATTTTTTTTATTTCAATCAATCATAAAATTTAATTATACTAATAATGGATATTTTTATTATTTAAATTTTATTTTTTTATTAATTTAGTTTAACAATATAAATTTGATTAATTTTTAATCAATATTTATGCTTAATTTCAAGTAATATAGTATAAATTTTATTTTTATTAGAATCGTCTCTATAAATATTTACTTTCAATCATGGTGGTTCATTAATCAAAATCATTATATATAAATCTTTTCAGGCTAATCAAATTCTAACTTTCTCCCTTTTTTATCTCTCTCTCATGCTTTTTCTTTTTATTCTCTTTTACAGATTCTACTTTTATATTATTTCTAATCAACTTTAATTTGTTTTGTCTTTTATATTTTTATTTGATCTTATTTGCAGGTTCAATCATTCTTCTAAAGGTATTATTATACTTTTTAATTTTTTGTTATCTTTTTTTTTCTCTTTGATTTTTGTATTTTTTTAATAATTCTATAATAAACCATATTTTTATAATTTATTTTATTTTATCTTCTTTTATACGTACTTTTATTTAATATTATTTTTAGGTTCAATCATTCTCATATTTGATATTATTCTTTTTGTTTTTTCTCTAATACGTCTTATTTTTCTTACAGATTCTACTTTCATATTATTTATAATCTACTCTAATTTGTTTTGTCTTTTATACTTTTATTTGATCTTATATACATGTTCAATCATTCTCCTAAAGGTATCATTATACTTTTTAATTTTTGGTTATCTTATTTTTTTTCCCTTCGATTTTTGTGTTTTTTATTTAATAATAATTCTATAAATGCTATTTTCATAATTTAATTTATTTTATCTTTTTTTATACTTTGATTGTATTTTTAGGTTCAATCATTCTCATATTTGATCTTATTTGTAGGTCCAATCATTCTCTTTTTGTTTATTTTTTCTCTAATTCTTCTTCTTTTTTTTCTCTTTTACATATTCTACTTTCATATTATTTATAATCTATTTTAACTTGTTTTGTCTTTTATACTTTTATTTGATCTTATATGCAAGTTCAATCATTCTCCTTAAAGTTATCATTATACTTTTTAATTTTTTGTTATCTTATTTTTTTTCTCTTCGATTTTTGTGTATCTTCTTTTATACTTTTATTTGATATTATTTTTAGATTCAATCATTCTCATATTTGATCTTATTCGTAAGTCAAATAAGGTATCATTCTTTTTTTGTCTATCATTTTTTCTCTTCAATTTTTGTGTTTCCTTTATAATAATTATATGAACCATATTTTTATATTTAATATTCTATCTTTTGTTCTTCTTTTTAATCTTCTTTTTATTTTTTTTCCTCTAATACTTCTTATTTTTCTTCTCTTTTACATATTCAGCTTTCATATTATTTATAATCTAGGTTCAATAATTCTCCTTAAATTTAAAGGTTTAATCATCTATCTATCTATACATATATAAAAGCAAACCTAAACTTTTACTTTTGTTTTCAATTTTTTTTTCAATTTTACTCTATCTAGAAATAATTCAATTTTAATCTTGACCGTCCAAATAATGCTTTGATTTCAATCATAAAATTTAATTATATTAATAATGGATTTTATTATTTGAATTTTACTTTTTTATTTTACAATATAAATTTGATAAATATGAGATATTTTTGGCATATTTGACTAATTTTTAATAAGCTTAGTGTGTGTGTGTGTGTGTGTGTATATATATATATATATATATATATATATATATCAAACTTAATTTCTATTTTTATCTTCAATTTTAATCTTGACTGTCTATTACTTTTGATCTCAATCATAGATTCTATTTATGCTAATAATAAATTATTTACTTATTTTTAATCACAATATAAATTTGACAAATATGAAAAATATTATTGGCATATATTCTACTAATTGTCAATCAATGTACTAATTTTTATAATATCAAATCTTTCAACGCTATCTTTGATAATTTTTCACCTTTTTTTCTACGTCGTTGATTGCTTTCAATTTTATTATTTCAAATCATTCTATATAAATCTTTTCATTACCTAATCAAATTCTTACTTTTTTTCTTCTTCTTTTTCTTCTTTATTTCAATTTCGTACTATTTCTAATCTACTTTAATCTGTTTTATTTTTTATATTTTACTTTAATTTGATCTAATGTGCAGGTTCAATCATTTTGAGGTATCATTTTTTTTTTGTTATCTTCATTTTATCTTTTATACTTTTATTTGATCTTATTTTTATGTTCAATTATTCTCATATTTGATCTTATGTATATTTTACTTTGATTTGATTTAATGTGCATGTTCAATCATTTTGAGGTATCATTCTTTTTTTTTCTTATCTTTACTTTATCTTTTATACTTTTATTTGATCTTATTTTTATGTTCAATCATTCTCATATTTGATCTTATGTGCAGGTTCAATCATTCTCATTTGAAGTATCATTCTTCTTTTTTAATTTTTGTTATCTTATTTTCGTTTCTCTATGATTTTTTATTTTCTTTTTAATTCTATAAACCTTATTTATATACTTTAACTTATTTGATATTATATACTTTTATTTGATCTTATTTTCAGGTACAATCATTCAATTTGAGGTATCATTCTTCTTTTATTATGGGCGTGGGTGGAATGGGGTGGCGGGGGGTTTGGGGTGGGTAAGGGGTAGGACTGAGTGGTAATACTTTTATTATTTAAATATAAAAATCTAAAATTTAATTAAAAATTCTTTTTGGGGGTGGGTGGGGTAGGTTGGGTGGTAGAGTTTCCTCCACAAAAAATTTTTTTTAATAAAAATTTAGATTTTAATATTTAATATAATAAAATTTTATTATTTTTATTTATCATATATAAAATTCTATTTTAAAAATAATTTTTGAATTATGAATTTGAAAAACTTTCAAAAATTCATAATTTATTCAAATAGTAGAATTCAAATGAATTGATTTAAAATTTAAGGAATTTAAAATCCACTCATTTTCAAATCCATTGGATTTGAAATGACTCAATTCAAACATAACTTTAAAGTATATAATTGTAATATACTTTAATTTTTTTAGTGCAAAGCACGGATGGGTAATATCTAATTAATAATAATTTTACCACTATTATAATTTAGGGTAAAATCTTAATTTTATATCCATTTTTAATAAAATTAATGTCATTTGTATCGATATTTTTTAAATTAAGATGACTATAATTGAAGACTAAGACCATAAATTACCATTTTAACTTTTTAAAAGAAATAAGTATTTCTAGTTATTATTTTAAGTATGAACATTTTATTTCAACTTATTTTATTTAACGATTAACTATTTATATTTTTAAGCTAATAATTACTTTATTTCTTAATTATATTATATTAGAAATTTAGTTTAAGTATTAAGAATTATTATTAGAAGTAGAACTCAGTTTAGTATACTCATATAGGCATTTCTGAGATCGACGAGCAAGCCTAGTTCATCATACTATTTTTTCCTAAAAGCTCAAGGTGGGATAACGTTCACTCTTCACCGAGTGTAACTTTTATATCATGATTGTTATGTTAAAATGTGATATGTGTTATTTATATGTAATGGTGTGTGCCATGTGTGCTTTTAGTTCGATGACAAATATTTTCTTACTAACACTTGTACGGGGTGACGACTCGGTGCACCTATACCAACTAACACAAGTTATCGGGTGACGGTTCGATACTATAAATATTTCAAATCTACTAACACTTATATTAAGTGACAACTCGATACACATATACCAACTAACACAAGTTATGGGACGAATGTTCGGTCTAAGATATTTTCAATGAGTTATCGAATGACAATATGCAAAATTATTTTATTAAAATTGGCATGTGTTACATCTTATGGTATATTTGACATACATATTTATTTTTAATTGTGCAATCATTTTAGTTAATCCACTAAGTGTATTTTAGACACCACCCCATATTGATTTTCAGAACAAGATTAGAAGATGAAGAGGCCCCTGCAGATGTCCCAAACCCTTAGAGGAATTTTTATTATGGTCTATATTATAGTACTTTATTAGAACTCTATTTCAGATATATCATCTGAATGCACTTATTTTGGATATTTCGGTCTACTTGAGAAAGTAGATGCTAGTGCGTAAAACAATCTCTACATCACTTTTACTTTATTATGTTATCGCTTTGGGAATTATTATATTATTTCTGCTATGCATGCTCGAACCCTCTATTATTTTTGAGAATTTATATATCTAGTAGCGTCCCAACCTCAAAGCATTACTCGGGGCGTTACAGTGGATGAAGCAAGAATCAATGAAATATTTCATATGGGGAAGAGATAATCGGAGGTGTAGCATCTTCTTTAATTTTGATTTGGTATCAGCATTATATACTCCAAGTGTACCTTGTAACCATTTGATTTGAAATATATTTACCAATTAAAAAAAGTACTCCCTCCGTCCCACGTATTTTTACCCACTTTCCATTTTGGGGTGTCCCACGTATTTTTACCCATTCCATTTTTGGCAAAAATACATAATATTTTATTACCTACTTTTTACAATCCCAATAACTTTAATTACTTTTTTACACTTTATTCATCATTCCCAATAACTTTATTCACCTTTTCTTTTTAAATTACTAATTTATCTCTACTTTCTCTTACATTATATATTAAAAAAATAAAACGTCTTAATCTCCGTGCCCGTACAAACGGGTAAAAATACCCGGGACGGAGGGAGTATGTCTTTTCATAATAAAATAAAAAGCTAAATATGTTATATGTTTATTAAATGTATGATAATTTGAATAATATCTATTGATATGTCAATTGTTACTGGTATTTTATAAAGGTGAAACCTTTTATGGTTCATATAACCGAAAAAAAATAAAAATAAATGAGAAACTCTCTTGTGATTCATGGAACAGAGGGAATATTATTTATTTATGTATTATTAAAAAACATATTTATCTATATTTAAGAATGAGAAACTCTCTTGTGAGACGATTTTTTTAGACGGGTTGACCCATTACTAAAGTATGTTTATTATATAGGTAAAGTATGCTTATTTATAGTTAAAGTATGTCAATAATGAATCATATTATAACACTCTAAAATTATACTTTAATTCATCATTTATCATATGTTAGAAAACATACTTTAACAACAATTAAACATACTTTATCTATATAATAGACATACTTTAACACGTCTCACAAACCATCTCACATATATAATGTCTCACAAGAGAATTTGTCTTTAAGAATTATTAACTATAATTATGAATATATTTAAATAATCTAAAATTGAACAATTAAGGGGGTGTTTGGTATTTTGAAGGGGAATGGAAATGGGAATGGAATGGAATGGATTGAAATGATTTACATTCAACTCCTTTTTGGGTGGAATGGTTGATTCCTTACTTTTAAGGAATCATTCCATTCCATACAAGAAACCAAACACATTTATTTAATCTCATACCCATTCCATAGTGGCAAAAGTCCCCAAACAAACATGCCCTAAATCACTAAAGTAAAATATAAAGTTTATTAAAAAAGTACAAAGAAAATTTTAATTAACAAATAATTAATAAAAAAGGCCATAACAAAAAAAGTCAAAAATTTTGGAAGACTTCTTGATATAATATTTCTAGTTGAAGTAGTATAGTCACTGCTTGAATCATATATTAAAATTTTTAATCCTTCGATAGTGTAATAGTTGTATACTTTTCTCATAATAATAATAATAATAATAATAATAATAATAATAATAATAATAATAGTAATAATAATAATAATAGATATCTATATCTATACTTGTATATATATAATAATAAATAATAATGAGATATGTGCTGACACGACCCACTTACACAACTTATAATTTAAATACTTTTTAACATAAACATCATCATTATAAAAAATTGCATATAACTTTCTTTTTTTTACATATGCTTATAACCAACACCATCACACCAGTTCAACATACGTAACTGGTTTCTGATATCACTTCAAACCAGACAAACTCGCGACAATACTTATTATATTACATAACAAAATATCAGCGGAAACAAAATAAACCCACGGCCTAGCCCAACAGGTCGTCATCTATGTACATCCGCTCAAAACCCTGAAGGAGCTTCACAGCTTGTACAGTCAAATCACAAACTCAATCATCAACAGGCTCACCTACAATGCATAAACTAGTGAGACAAAAATTTCAGTAAGTAGAAATCATGCATGTTAGTGCATGAAAATGCATTTAGTTCTCTATCGCCTACTTCCTAATCTTTCTAGTTGATCTCTTTTATTTTGAAAACTGTTCATGTTGCGGGATCCCCACGACACACTTATGATATGCACCCCAAAAGAGCTCAATGGGGACAATTTTTCCGAACCTCAAAATAGTGCCGAGAATGATTTTTCCGAACTCTGGCAAAGTAGTGGGGATGATTTTCCGAACCCCTAATAAAAATATCAGGAATGATTTTTCCAAACCCTGACAGAGATGCATATATAGTGGCCGCACACACCATTAGTATCTTATTAATTTTGGGAAAAACACTTTTCATGTTTATGCATGGTATGCACCCAGAACAATTAAATGCACATCATAAACCATTTACAATATCAATATCAACATTTAATAATAATAAAGTAACAACTTAATTTCAATTCACACAAATCCACTTCTGAAATAACAACTTCACCTCAATCACATAGATTAATTTATAGAATAACCACTTCACCATGGATCACACGGATCTCTTTTTGGAATAACAACTTAATCTTGGATCCCACAGATCCTTATAACCAATATTTTCTCAAACCATATAAATATATTTTCAACAGTTTCCAATCACACAGATCTATATAGGATAATGATATTATTTCCAATCACATAGATCCACAATTTGTATCACAAAATTATCACAAATAATTTACAAATAATATTGTTGAATATGAACCCTACTTTCCCCAAATCACATAAATCCACAGCTTGTATAACAAATTAATCTCAAATAATTCATATCGTAATTAAACTAATTACAAATAATCCATAACATAATTATCACATATTAATTACAAATAATTCACAAACAACATGTTTATGCATTGTAGTTGGACTTCTACTTACCTAGATTCCGACAGTAATATAAACCCCGTAAAGAACTGTAACTAATTCGCTCCGACACGCACGTTCCGGCGCGCTCCCTCTTCTCTTTCTCTTCTTCCTCTCTCTCTCTATCTCTCTCCTCTCTCTCCCTTTCTTCTCTCTCTTTTTTTTTACTTTGAATTACCCCTGAACAGGGGTTCATATATATATATATATATATAGAGGGGTGGGGTGGAAGTCGTACACGACTATCCTACCGCCCCAACTTTTTTTTATTTTTATTTTATTATTATACATTCTTAATTTACGTGCAATACTTAATAGTTAAGATATAATACATTTACAACTTAATACATATGTGTATATTTTCTTACCACTATTATTATTACGAGAACACGTGTGATACTTAATAATTAAGAAAAGTGTATTTATACACATAAAATAATTTAATTATATATCCAAATAATTGCACGTAAATATTTATGCACACATATATTCACATACTGTCACCATGTTTATCACGTATGTCTCAAATAAAATGTAAAGATAATTAAAATGTAAAAACAATTATCACATAATTGCCACATAATTATCACATAATTATAAAATGCACAAACACAAATTAAATTATATTGACACATGAGTAGTGAGAAGCTCGGGTATCACATCCTCCCCACCTTATGAAAATTTTGTCCTCGAAATTTACTTACCTGAAGAGGTCTGGATATTTAGCCATCATCTTATCTTCTCTTTCCCAAGTAACCTTCTCAACTAGTTGGTTCCTCCATAATACCTTTACTAATGGTATTTCTTTATTTCTGAGCTTCTTCACTTCTCGCCACAAGATCTCAACTGGTACTTCCTCATAACTCAAATCTTCTTTTAACTCAACGGGTTCCTGCCTGAGAACATGAGATGGATTTGGAACATACTTCCTCAATACAGACACATGAAACACGTCATGTACTCTAGACATCGATGCTAGTAACTCCAACTTATAGGCAACGCTGCCAACTCTCTCAATGATAGTGAACGGACCAACATATCTTGGACTGAGTTTCCCTTTCCTTCCAAACCGCATTATCCCCTTCATTGGAGATACTTTCAGAAATACCTGATCACCCATTTCAAATTCCAATTCTCTCCTCCGGTTGTCTGCATAACTCTTCTGTCGATCTTGAGCAACTTTCATCTTCTCTCGTATATGGGTAACAGCTTCTGACATTTCATGAATCAAGTCTGGACCCAAAAGTTTTCTCTCTCCAACTTCATACCAATAAACTGGAGATCTACACTTCCTCCCGTACAATGCTTCATATGGAGCCATCCCGATAGTAGACTGATAACTATTAACGAGAACTCTATCAAAGGTAAAAATTTACTCCACTGACCTTGAAAATCCAACACACACGCTCTGAGCATATCCTCCAAGATTTGTATTGTACGCTCTGATTGATCATCTGTCTGTGGATGGAATGCTGTGCTGAAAGATAAATGTGTCCCCAATGCCTTATGTAAACTTTTCCAGAAAGCAGACAAGAATCTCGTTTCTCTGTCTGACACAATGGTAAGTGGTACTCCATGGAGTCTGACAATCTCTTGTATATATAGCTGGGCATAACGATCCATGAAATACGTAGAGCTAATAGGAAGAAAATGAGCTGACTTAGTCAATCGATCCACGATAACCCAAATGGTATCGTGATCTTTCACTGTCTTCGGTAGCCTGATAACAAAATCCATCGTGATATTCTCCCACTTCCACTCTGGAATAAATAAAGGCTGCAAAGTTCCTGCTGGTCTCTGATGCTCGGCTTTGACTTGCTGACAAGTCAAACATTGCTCCACATATCGAGCAACATCTCTCTTCATCCCTGGCCACCAATAATGTTACTTCAAATCTCTATACATCTTAGTAGCTCCTGGATGTACAGAGTACAGTGTTGAATGAGCTTCCGACATTACTTCTTTCCGAATGTCATCCACTTCAGGTAGACATAATCGACCTCCATAACAATTCACGCCATCATCTCCTAATTGGAAGTCAGAAGACTTTCCAGAGCTGATATCATTCTTTATCTTGTCAAACAACTTATCCTCCTGTTGGCCCTGTCGAATCTTATCCATCAAAGTTGGTCAAAGTATCAGAGCTGCCATCCTTGCTTCCAACGATCCTTTCTGAATGATCTCCACACCCATCCTTTGTAAATTAAGCAACTCTTATTTCTGATTTATGGTCATAGCAGCTACACTCTGTATTGCCTTTTGGCTCAATGCATCAACAACCACATTGGCTTTTTCCGGATGATAATTAATAACACAGTCGTAATCCTTCACCAATTCCAACCATCTTCTTTGCCTCATATTCAACTCTTTCTGAGTGAAAAAGTACTTCAAACTCTTATGATCAGTATAGATTTCACAACGTCCCCCATACAGATAATGCCTCCAAATCTTAAGTGTGAACACCACTGCGGCTAACTCTAAATCATGAGTTGGGTAATTTTTCTCATACTCCCTTAACTCTCTTGATGCATATGCTATCACTTTCCCATTTTGCATCAATACACACCCAAGACCATTCTTTGAAGCATCACTGTAAACCTTGAAGTTTCCTGTCTCCGTAGGAATAGTTAAGATATGTGCTGATGTCAACCGTCTCTTCATTTCTTGGAAACTTTGTTCACATGCCTCCGTCTATGTGAACTTCACATTCTTCCTGGTCAACTGTGTTAATGGTGAAGCAATCTTAGAAAATCCTTCAACAAACCTTCGATAATATCCCGCCAATCCAAGAAAGCTACGAATCTCAGTGGGATTTGAGGGTTGTGGCCAATCATGGATTGCTTTAACTTTACCTGGATCCACTGAAATTCCTTCTCCCGATACCACGTGTCCCAAGAAAATAACTCGGTCTAACCAAAACTCACACTTCTTGAACTTTGCATACAACTGTCTCTCCTTCAGAATCTCTAACACCTTTTTCAAGTGTAGAGCATGATCCTTCTTATTCTTAGAGTAAATCAGAATATCATCGATAAACACAATCATAAATTTATCGAGAAATTCCTGAAATACTCTATTCATCAAATCCATAAATGCTGCAGGAGCATTTGTTAATCTAAACGGCATCACTAAGAACTCATAGTGCCTGTACCTTGTACTGAATGCAGTCTTTGGAATATCCTCCTTCTTTATTTTCAACTGATGATACCCCGACTGCAAATTAATCTTCGAAAAGATAGCTGCACTCTGTAGCTGATCAAACAGATCATCAATGCGAGGCAATGGATATTTATTCTTCACCGTAACTTTGTTGAGATCTTGATAATTAATGCACATCCTCAATGTGCCATCCTTCTTTCGAACAAACAGAACTGGTGCTCCCCAAGATGAGAAACTAGGTTGGATGAATCATTTGTCTAGCAACTCTTGTAACTGTATCTTCAATTCCTTCAGTTCAGCTGGTGCCATTCTGTATGGCGCTTTAGATACAGGAGCAGTTCCTGGTTGTAGCTCAACAACAAACTCTATTTCCCGGTCTGGTGACAAACCTGGAAGATCATCCGTAAATATCTCCAGATATTCCCGAACTATTGGTACATCACCGAGAACTGGACATTGCTGCCTCTCAATATTCATTACACTCACCAGATACCCCTCACAACCACTTTCCAACAACTGCTGTGCTTTTGCTGCTGATATCATCGGAAATCTGAAGCTTTTCTTGATTCCAATAAAAGTGAACGGTTCTCCTTTCACTGGTTGAAAAGTGATACTCTTCTTCTGACAATCTATTGTAGTACCGTATTTTGACAGCCAATCCATGCCCAATATGACATCATAATCATTCATACTTAACACAATCAAATTAGCGAGGAGTTGTCTTCCTTCAATAGGAATAACACAACCTCGAAGAAGTTGATTAGTTTGCTTTAACTCACCAGAAGGTATCATCACCTCATAATTATCTTCTATCAAGTTAGGTGTTCCACCCAGCTTCCTCACATACTCAGTGGATATTGTAAGCAGTTAAAATTTACGGTCCAATTAAATGGCGGCATGTGGATTTTATTAAATATTAATTTATTTTGGAATTTAAATAAATTAATTCCTGAAGTAAATTAATAAATAATTTGGGCCCAACAAATTAAATAAGCCCCAAATTAAATGAGGCATGACCCAAGTCAAATAAGCCCCAAATTAAAGGAGGTCTGACTGAAGTCAAACAAGCCCATACAAATTAAATCAGGCCCAAATAAAATAAGCCTGATTACAGTCCAAACAAGTGGAGGCCCAAGCCCGCAGGATATGGTCCAAATAACTCTAGACCAATCAGAATGCAGGACATTTATGAGGGGGCCTTCACCTCTCACCTATATAAAGGGGTCTCCTCCATTCATTCCAGGGGGACACACTGAAGCATTTGAAGACAAAAGCTCTGAAGAGGTCAAGAATACGAGTAGTGCTCCCTTGAATACTTCAAGCATCTTCAAGCCAAGAACAGCATACGACCCGGGATTAAGGTGCTAAGCCCCCAAATCGAGTGTTCTTCATAAACTGAGTTCTTCAGTGTTCTTCGAGACAAGAACGGCAAACGACCCTGGGATTAAGGTGCTGAGCCCCCCAGATCGAGCGTTTTTCACATCAAATACGTTTAATCCAAATAAAGGCTCGACGCCTCTAGATTAACGTTTCAAAGTCCCAAATTCCAGCTCGGACAAGCTTCGACTGAAGATCCGACTCCACACACGCTGTCAACACAGTCAGCGTACACTCCAGTCAACAAAGTCAAAAGTCAGCGCAGTCAACACAGTCAGTGCTGTCAACACAAGTCAAGTCAAAGTCAAGCCCAAATTGGTTCGAGAGAAGAATCAGAGGATAGATAGAGATCGTTTCCTTAATTATCAAGTTCAATCCACATTGGATTATTATTGTAATTCAACTTGTATTTATTTTATTATAAATACAAAAATTTGTTGTTACAAATTTTGGCATGCCCGGTGGGACCATCTCTACCTCTCATCTCTTCTCCCTACAAAGATACAACATGACTCCTGTCAAGATCACAGTAGGAAGGACTTCTGCCTCCAAACTCTCCGCCTCGTTGAGTGAACAAGTTACTGTTGTTACAAGGAGTATGTCAATGAAAGCTCAGTCAGAGGCCTCCTCCGGCTCTAATTTTTCGGTTGAAATGGCTTCAAGAAAACAGCTATCCATGAAAGAGGATAGTGATGAAGATTCTGTATGCTCACATCCTCGTTCATCCTCAAGCTCTTCATCGGACTCAATTGCAGCCCCGGTAATAATGGCCGGCACTACAACTATTGAGGAGCAATTAGCAAATATGATGAAAGCTATCGAAGGGCTCACGAAACATATAGAAGCTCAAGACACCAAAATCTCCCAATTGATGGAAAAAAGAGACGTTGTGGAGACTAGCCGTGCAAACGGAAAAGGAGTTGTGGACGAGAGTGAGGTGGAAGAGTCCACAAAATGCCAAACTACTGAAAAAGAGCAAACTGAAAGAGGAGTGCAACTTTCAGCTGATGGAATGCTCCAAGTGGAGCAACTCAAAGATATTATACTTGGAACAATAAAAGAAAGGTTTGAAGAGAATGCCAAGCCTACCGTCACTTATGTTAAGCCTTACACAAAAAGAGTGAATAACTTAAGGTTGCCACCTGGTTATCAGCCTCCTAAATTCCAGCAATTTGATGGCAAAGGAAACCCCAGACAGCATGTGGCACACTTCATTGAGACGTGCAATGATGCTGGTACTTATGAAGACTATATGGTGAGGCAATTCGTTCATTCTCTCAAAGGAAATGCCTTTGATTGGTATATCGACTTGCAGCCTGAGTCCATCGACAGTTGGGCACAAATGGAATATGAATTCCTCAATCGCTTCTACAGCACGAGGAGAATCGTTAGCATGACTGAGCTAACTAATACTCGTCAATTGAAGGACGAGCCTGTGATTGATTATATTAATCGATGGAGAAACTTGAGTTTAAATTGCAAAGATCGATTATCCGGAGAGTCTGCTATCGAAATGTGCATCCAAGGGATGGAGTGGAATTTACTCTACATACTCAAAGGGATTCAGCCAAAGACTTTCGAGGAGTTGGCTATGAGAGCTCATGATATGGAATTGAGCATGGCAGCCAGTGGAATCAAACACTCACCAGTGTCGGATTCTTACAAGTCCAGAGACAGACAAGAAGCCAAAAAAGGGGGCAAGCCTTATGCAAGAAACTCCAATAAAGAATCAATGGCCATAAACACTGCTACAGTCAAGATTCGAAAGAATGGAGATGACAAGAAAGATAAAGGAAAACAAGTTACCCAAGAATGGGGGCAAAGAAGGTTGACCCTGAAGGAGATGCAAGAAAAGGAGTATCCATTTCTGAACTCTGATGTTTCTGGCATATTTGATGATCTGATGAAAGACAAACTCATCGAACTCCCCGAAATGAAACGTCCAGAGGAAGCAAATCGAACCAATGACCCAAAATATTGCAAGTACCATAGATTGGTAGGTCATCCCATTCATGATTGCTTCATCTTCAAGGAAAAGATCATGCAGTTGGCCAAGGAGGGAAAGATTATATTGGAGGATGAAGCGGCCACAAACTTCGCTTCCATAAAAGAAATTCACAATGAAGGCTCTTGTCATGCGGTGAGTGAGGAGGGCAATGAAGATGAACGAGTTGAGAACAAGGAAAAAACTTATTCTATGAAGGTGACCTTTACAGATGAAGACATGTTGTTGGGTTCACAGCCTCACAACCGACCTCTATTTGTATCTGGTTATACGCAAGGGCTGCAAGTAAAGCGTATACTTGTTGACGGAGGCTCAGCAGTAAATATTCTGTCTTTAAGAATGTTGAAAAAGTTAGAGATACCGGTGGATGAACTCAATCATAGCCGATTGATGATCCAAGGGTTCAATCATGAAGGGCAAAGGACTCTCGGCACGATTGTTCTAGATTTGATGATTGATGAGATGAGATCAACTGTGCTCTTCCATGTCATAGACGCAAAAACTTCATACAATATGCTTTTGGGGTGCCCATGGCTGCACGAGAATGGTGTGGTCCCTTCTACATTACACCAGTGTTTCAAGTATAGTGAAGGCAACAGTGTGAAAAGGGTATTTGGCGATGATAAGCCGTTTACTGAAGCTGAATCTTACTTTGCTGATGCTAAATACTTCTTCAAGAATACAAAGGAAGTGAACTGAGAAGAAGCCCCAACACAAGATAATGGGGGCAGTAAACAAATAAAGGAGGAAGGTAGCACATCATCCACCACTCTCAAGAAGAGCAAAGGCAAAGAGCTTGAGGCCCTGGAAGAATTAACATTGCCTTTAACAAAAATTGATGAAGGTAAGACTTCTTCTCCACCGCTCAAAGGATTCGTACGTCCTATTGAAGGAGCAAAAACTGAGCATGGTGAAGTATTTGAAGCAGAAATATCTAAGTCATATGGCCCGCAAGCTTTCAAACTCCTTAAGAAGGCTGGGTATGAACCAAAGGAGAAACCGGTGATGAACAAGTTGCCTCAAGAGACTGTCATCTCATCTGAACATGGGTTCAATGCCACTCAAAAAATGTTGAAAAATAGTGGCCACACTGTCAAGAATGCTAAGCCAGGTTTGGGATATGTCCCTCAAAAGCCAGTCCGCATAGCAATCAGAAGAGCAAACACAAATTATATCACAGAGGGAGAAGTTTCGTCCACAGAAGACATTTTTGATGAAAGTGGAAGGAAAATCAAGAGGAGTTCTGTCTTCGAAAGGCTTGGAAGTGTTTTCGAAAGGCTCGGACCATGTGAAAGGAACAAGATTGGGAAGAAAAATAATTTCAAGTCTCCTAGCTTTCCAAAACTCCGAAGTCGAATCCCTTCTTGTATGAAGAGGCAAAATATCTTGACAGTCTCATGTGGAAGAGAGTTGAAGGCTAAGATGCAGACAATTGTCTTTACTAAAGAAGACAATGATGATGATAAAGAAAGTGTAGCTTCCACCAACCATATCACTGCTCTTGAGGATTCTCAAGTGGAGGAAGTGGATGCCGAGGATGCCCCTCCGCAATTTGAGGAGGGTGTGAAAGCCACTGTCGATGAGTTGAAAGAAATCAACTTAGGTGACGAAAGCGACTCACGTCCTACTTACATAAGTGCCCTGCTAAGTAATGAGGAAGAAGAACAATATATCAGCCTTCTACGAGAATTTCGGGATGTCTTTGCATGGTCGCATAAAGAAATTCCAGGCTTGGATCCAAAGATCGCAGTGCATCATTTGTCCATAAAAAAGGGAACTCGGCCAATTAAGCAAATGCAGCGTCGATTTCGACCAGAGTTAATTCCATTAATTGAAGAAGCAGGCAAGATCAGAGAAGTCAAGTATCCTACATGGATTTCTAACATCGTGCCAGTGAGAAAGAAAAATGGGCAAATCAGAGTATGTGTTGATTTTCGGGATTTGAACATGGCGTGTCCGAAAGATGACTTCCCACTGCCAATTGCTGAGCTCATGATAGATGCAACAACGGGGCATGAGGTCCTTTCATTTATGGATGGATCATCTGGCTACAACCAGATTGGTCTGGCTCCCGAAGACCAAGAGAAATAGCCTTTCGTACTCCAAAAGGAATATATTGCTATAATGTGATGCCATTTGGCTTAAAGAATGCTGGTGCTACTTATCAACGAGCCATGCAGAAGATATTTGATGACATGCTTCATAAGATCGTCGAATGCTACGTTGATGACATTGTGGTGAAATCAAAGAAAAAGAAAAATCATCTCCATGATTTAAGGCGAGTGTTTGAGCGCTTAAGGGAGCATCAACTCAAGATGAATCCACTCAAGTGTGCATTTGGGGTTACATCCGGAAAATTTCTTGGATTTATTGTTCGCCGTCGAGGAATTGAGATTGAAAAGGCGAAGATTGATGCAATCATGAAGATGCATGTGCCTCGGAACATCCATGAACTCAAAATTCTGCAAGGAAAATTGGCATACTTGAGAAGATTCATATCAAACTTGGCCGGACGATGTCAACCGTTTAGTCATCTCATGAAGAAAGGCAGTATATTTGAATGGGATGAAGCTTGCAATAATGCTTTCAATAGCATTAAAGAGTACTTGATGAAGGCACCAGTGTTGTGTGCACCAATACCTGGACGTCCGTTAATTCTCTACCTAGCTGCTCAAGAACGTTCTGTTGGAGCTTTACTCGCACAAGAGAATGATAATGGCAAAGAAACTGCCCTTTACTATTTGAGTAGAACCATGACTCCAAATGAGTTGAAATATTCACCAATTGAGAAGATCTGCTTGGCTCTTATCTTCGTGATTCAGAAATTGAAACATTACTTCCAAGCTCATACAGTTCGACTAGTTTCAAAAGCTAACCCACTAAAGTTCGTCATGTCAAAACCAGTACTCTCAGATCGGCTTGCCAGGTGGTATCTCCAACTTCAACAGTTTGAGATTGTATATGTCCCTCAGAAGGCCGTAAAAGGACAAGTGTTGGCAGATTTTCTAGCTGATCATCCAATGCCTGCAGAATGGGAACTGTCTGATGAACTCCCTGATGAAGATGCTTTCGCTGTGGAGATAGCTTCTCCTTGGAAAATGTATTTTGATGGAGCATCTCATAGGGAAGGGGCCGGTGCTGGAGTCGTATTCGTAACATCCAGTGGTGAAGTTTTTCCATTCTCATTTTTCTTAACAGAAAACTGCTCTAATAATGTAGCCGAGTATCAAGCACTCATACTTGGTTTAGAGATGGCCGTCGATATAAAGCAATTACACCTTAAAGTGTATGGTGATTCGTTACTTGTGATGAACCAATTACTTGGGGTGTATGAAGTAAGGAAGCTTGAATTGTTCCCATACCACAAGTATGCCCAAAAGCTGATGAGCTGGCTTGGTGATGTTGATATCGAGCATTTACCCAGAAGAGAGAATAAGCAAGCTGACGCCCTCGCCAAGCTAGCATCAAATATAGCTATGCCGGAGGCGCAAGTTCAAATTTCAGTGTGCAAAAGTTGGGTTGTACCACCAATCTTCGAGGATGATGATTATGAAGAAGTTGAAAATCATTTGGTGGAGGTCTTCGAAATTGAAGAAGGGGATTGGCGTCAACCACTCATCGATTATCTCAAGTATGATAAATTGCCAAATGAGCCACGCCAAAGGGTTGATATTCGGCGACGGGCACCTCGATTTATTTACTTCAAAGGCACAATGTATAGAAGATCATTTGATGGAATTTTCTTGAGATGCCTAAGTAAAGAAGAGTCTGTTCAAGCAATGGAGGAAGCTCATTCCGGAATTTGCGGTGCTCATCAGTCTGGGCCAAAGCTACACTTCAGAGTCAAAAGAATGGGCTATTATTGGCCAACAATGGTGAAAGATTGCATGGAGTATGC
This sequence comes from Pogostemon cablin, assembly GCA_023678885.1. Lineage (NCBI taxonomy): Eukaryota > Viridiplantae > Streptophyta > Magnoliopsida > Lamiales > Lamiaceae > Pogostemon > Pogostemon cablin. The sequence continues at coordinate 20,345,452 of CM042979.1, read as the reverse complement.
ACAAAAATATCAGGCTTGCCAATTTCATGGGAACTTGATCCATCAACCTCCGGAGCCTTTGCACCCGACAGTTGCTTCATGGCCTTTTGATGCTTGGGGATTAGATGTGGTGGGGCCTCTCACAAAATCTTTTGGTGGTCATCTCTACATCCTTGCTGCCACCGATTACTTTTCCAAATGGGCTGAAGCTGTGCCTTTGAGGGAAGTAAAGAAAGAAAATGTTGCTGATTTCATTCGGATCAACATCATTTACAGATATGGTGTTCCCCGCTATATCATCACCGATAATGGAAAGCCATTCAGCAACAGCTGGATCGATAAGTTGTGTGAAAAGTTCGACTTCAAACAAAGAAAGTCGTCAATGTATAATGCGGCTGCCAATGGTCTAGCTGAAGCATTCAACAAAACCCTATGTAGTCTGTTGAAGAAGGTGGTCTCCAAGTCTAAAAGAGATTGGCATGAAAGAATAAATGAAGCTTTATGGGCATACCGCACCACCTATAGAACTCCTACTCAGGCTACTCCGTATTCTTTGGTTTATGGTGTTGAAGCTGTGGTACCTCTCGAGAAACAAATTCCTTCTTTAAGGATGGCCATACAAGAAGGCTTAACCGAAGAAGAAAATGCAAAGTTGCGCCTTCAAGAGTTAGAAGCTCTAGATGAGAAGAGGTTAGAGGCACAACAAAGACTTGAGTGTTATCAATCTCGCTTGTCCAGAACATTCAAAAAAGAGTGAAGATACGTTCTTTTCAAGTTGGTGACTTGGTGCTTGCCGTGAGAAGACCTATTGTGATCACACATCGTGTTGGGAATAAGTTTCTTCAAAAGTGGGATGGCCCTCATGTTGTAAAGGAAGTATACACAAATGGCGCCTACAAGTTGATATCAGAAGATGGCGTAAACATTGGCCCCATAAACGGGAAATTCTTGAAACGCTATTACGCGTAAAACAACTACAAGATACAACGCTCCTTGATATGAGCTAAAACTGTCCACATGATACTCCTTGATATGAGTTTAAACTATCTGACACAAATAATGCAAGGCTCCTTGACACGAGTATAAAATGTCTACAAGTTCAAATTCAAGACTCATTGACATGAGTATAAGCTGTCAGCAAATTCAAACACCTGGCTCCATGACGCACGAGCCTAAACTGCATGTTACTCCTAGTCCACACGAGTATAAACTGTGTACGACAAACTCCTGGTCCGCACGAGTATAAACTGTGCACGACACACTCCTGGCCCGCATGAGTATAAACTGTGCACGGCACCCCCAATCAAAAACCATGTCCCTTTGAACTACGTTATGACTTGATTCTCTTTAAAGAGATACGTAGGCAGCTTAACATTTGTTAAGTTCAGTCATGTTTTCGTTTGTTTGTATCAAATTTGTGAAGCAAAAAGCAAATTAAGATATAAAGGCAGCAGGTAAACATCCTAAAAGCAGTAAAGCAAAACCAAAGATGCAGTGATGAATAAGAAGAAAAAAAAAAGATAAGAGAGAATATGGATTTTATTGATAATATCATTACAGTTAAAAACAAAAAAAGACATTGAAATGAAATGGTTTCAATACAAACTAATGAAAAATATTCATACTGGATAACTCATCTCGAGCGGCCTCCAAAGCTTGTGTAACAGTCCTTAATTCATCAGCAATGGAATCTTCTAGGATAGGTGTTTTCTTTAGTACACCAATGTCCCTGGCAGCAGTTTGGGCTCCAAGCTTTACATTTTGAACGGATTCACGGAGACGTTCCACCTTTCGAGATACTGTTTCCTTCTCCTTCAACAGGGTCTCAATTTCTTCTGTAATTTGCTTCAACCTAGTCTCGGATTCTTGCAATTGCTTGATATCTACAGCTTCTTTGCCTTTGTGTTCATTAGCACGCTTCCTTGCATCGGTCAGGCGCTTATTAACTTCTCTCCTGGATAGCCCATCAGCAAGTTTTATCTTCACGGCATCATACGCATCAGCTTTAGTAAATAAGAAGTCAAATGATGCTTCTAAAGCAGATCCGTCAATCTCTGGAGCACTCTTGAAATTATTCACCATTTTGAGTCCCTCATTCCGCATAGAAGATAGGGAGCTGACAGAAGTCCTCTTCAACTTATCTTGAAAGCTTTTCCACACTTTCATATTAACTAGTTTCCTAGCATCCGTGATCTCGGCATCAAAGTTAAATATTGTAATTTCTGGAGCTTCCATTATAGTAATTGGAGGATGAGACTCGGGCACAATAGGAGAAATTTGATCTGGAAATACATCATCTACTAAGCCTTTAAGGGCTGCAGCGGAAGCTGATCCTTCTTCCTCAAGTTCGTCATAATCAGAGCCAAATACAGCATCCAGATGCTACAAAAAAAGGGGATATTAGAAAATAGTTATATATGGAAGTATGGAATTCATAATTAAAAAAGGGGATTGAAAACCTCGGTTTGAGTTATCAGGACGTGCATAGGAGATTCGCCTCCTTTGGTCCTCTTCAAGTTTCGGTCTGTGCTACTCTCATTTGAATAAGAGAGATCACTCTTCCTTTTTTTTGCTACACCTGACGTTCCAACAATCACCTTCTGAGGAGGTGGGGCTTCTAACGGTACAGTTGCTTCATCAATCTTGGCATTATCTGAATTGCCAATAATGTCAACTTCTTTTTCTACGGTGTGGCTCGGAACAATTCTGATTAGATCTGTCATATGATCTATGAAATAAGTCCCATGAAGTTGAGAGGACCACTCAGCATACTTTGGTGAGCAGAAGTTTCTGAACTCTGTGGGGGCGCATGGAAAAGTCGCTTTAGTGCGAGAATTGCGTAAGATACATCGTCTCCAAAGCTGAAGCCCTTGCTCTAAAGTAGACTCTCGAAGGTCTGTTCTCAGTTTCCCTGGAGTATCTTCTTGATAAAAGCCAAATTGACGGCTGAATCGATGTGGGCTATAAGGTTCAATAAAAAATCTCTCATTCTGTCGTAGAGTAAGATAACTCATACGAATAGCAATGAAGAAACCCCAATCACGCCAAGATGCTTGGTCAATATCAATATACTCCCTTGGATTATTTATTCGGCGAACATTACAAAGCAATGAAGCATTACTTCCATTTTGAAGTCTTTTGCGAGCATTAGTTGGAGTAAAGAACTTTGCTCCATTCTCACCTGAATATGTTACCATTAAAGGGATCTTCAGTTCATGTGGATTTAGATAATGAGTATTGAAATAATGAGCCAACCAGGTGTACACAAAGTGTACGGGAAATGTTGATCTCAGCTCAGAGGGTCTAGGATCATTTGAAATTTTGTTCAAGCCTCTATAGATACTCGTCAAGACTGGGACGACAAGTCCAACTGACCTTCCTGTAGCCATCAAACTCTCTACCTTAAAGGTTCCAGGACGTATTAAATCTACTTCATCGGTAGGGAGTACGAAAGAGCAAAGCCAGCAAGCCAGATAAGCAGCCAGATATGTCTCCTCTTGGTGCATAACATCAATACCGAGCATTTTGAAGGGTCCTGTTTCTGCAGAGGTCCATTTCTTATGATCACCAATAGCCCCATTTGGGTTGTGTGTTTTCTTGCGGCGGTTCTTCCTACTCTTCTCTGCACGTACATGAGGTTTCTTGTATGTTATAGGTCGACAAAACCAAAATTTTACCCATCGAGTGAGTGAAACAGAGTCAGTACCATCAAGACTTCGAAGTCTATGGTAGGCGTGCAACAAGTGCCGACAACTAGATGGAATACGTAAGCCATTGAGGTCACGATCATTGAAGAGTTCAGGTTTATCGGGCACAACCTCTTCATATAAATGACCGGCTAGTGGCAAGCCCGTCCAGTTGTACAAATCCCATAGAGAAATTGATATTTCTCCAAAAGAAGTGAGCAAAGTGTTAGTAACAGGGCACCACGCCTCACAGAAAGCTTTGATGATCTCTTGGTTGCAGTCATATGTGAATAAAGATGCAAAAATTGGGTCATAAATCTTTATTCTTGCAAGATCATCATGATATCTGCTTAGAACAACTTCAGTCCATTCCCAGTAGCCAGGAGTATAACGGAATTCTCCAGGAAAATTCACCGAATCCACGCTGCATGATCATCAATTATTCGGCGCCCTAATGTGGGCAAAGGGTCAAGGTTTTCATCTTCGGTATGGTTAATCGCCTTCAAAATTACAACTTTGGTTTCACCCAAGTTTAGATCTTCAGTCCAAGTCTTTAGATCAGGTTCGCTATTCTCGCAAGGAATTTTGTCTATAGGTGCACCCATCAAGGGTCTCTCAATCGGAAGATAAGTTGCTCCATTGGATGGTGAGTTCTTATTGTCAAGAATCACCAATTGGCGCTTATTGGAGTCTATGACCGTACCAGCGAAGTAAACCATCTTGAAGTTAAATTAACTGCAAGAAAATATATGGGAGAATATATCAGTAAAGGGGGTTCAAATTAATTTATATTTCTTTGATTTAATTAATTAAAAGACCCGGAATAAATTCATGGGGTCAATTAATTAATTCAAGATTATAAATTAAATACACATGACAAAGGGATTTAAGATGATGACAACAAGGGGTGACTAAAATAATTCATGTATAAGTTTAAATAATTTAAACTTAGCATATAACATGAATTATATTTAATTTAGGCCCTAGAAACTGAAGATAAAAGCCCAAAGTTTAAATTGGTTTAAGCCCGAATTATCTTTATGTCCTAATATCTAGGAAATGAGCCCAATCTATAATTTAAAAATTTGGACTCAAACTCAAGAATATGGGCCCGGATTAAATCAAAGTTAATGGGCCAAGTATAATCCAAAATTGAGCCCAATTGAAGGGTCAAAATTGAAAGTATTAGTCAAAATTGATGGCTTCCTTCTTCTGGAAGCAGAAGGCTCCCTTACGAAGATCATTTCTGCCGCCGCTCACGGATCATCGGTACCGTCGCCGCGCGCTTCAGCCACCCCGGAAGATGCGAAGCACCAGCCATTACCACTGGAGCCTCTTCCGCCACATTTCTCGCCGGAAACTGGATCTCACGTTGCCACACTCTCCGTCGTGAATTGCGCGCCGCTCCCCGCTGCGATGCCGCCCCGCTGCCGCTGCGCACAGCCGCCACTGGTCCGCCACGATTCCACCATCAATGCCTCCTCTCCACGCACACATCACGCCGGAATCAGAACTCCAACTGCAACGCCGTCCGCTCCCAGAACCTGCAGCGCCGTGGCACGCACGCTGCCGCCACCCATCAACCGCCCCCTTCAATCGGCGATTGCCACCGGGTCGTCACCTATCATCAGCCATGACTGCCGACAGATGCCCGCTCGACCATCGACCACCAAGTTTCGACCCGGATTGTCACCGAATCCCGTCGCCGCCTGCCACCATCGGATCCCATCATCATCAGTCCCGATCGATGTGCCGCCGCCGCTATCTCTCCGCCGCGACACCACGCAAGGCTGACTGGGTCTGTCGTCACTCAATAAACCATCGCCGTTCGCTGGAGAAGCCCGTATGCCCATCATCATCTGCCGATGGAACGAGTCCCACACAAGTCCAGCCGCCAGCGCCACCAGAATCGCGAGGGCTGCCACATCTTTCCATCACCAAGAACACTTCTTTGCACTACTCGTCGCGCTGCAAGCCGACACCATACCGGAGATCCACTGCACAAACTCGCCAAATGAGTCCATCACTAGATCCGCACCATCAGACCAAACGGATACCTCCGCCGAGCTCCCCTCGTGCCATTTTCTTGAAGGAAATTACACCGCTGCCCATCTCCACCTTTACGGAACTGCTCATCGTCGATCGCCGAGAACACCCACCGGATCGTTGTACCTACCCACTAACAGATCACTACTAGCGACCACAGTTTCCCATGCCACAGACAACTGCTGCAAAGGACAGCGATTAATTCCGTAAAGGAACAATCGAGGACAACCGAGGGACATTCCTTAACTCCATAAAGGGACAGCCGAGGGACTTTTGTTAACTCCGTAAATGGACAATCGAGGGACAATGGTTAATTCCATAAAGGAACAACCATAAAGGGCCAGCCGATAAGGGACAAGGTTCGTTCCTTCGAAAAGGAAGAGTAACCAGGTTGACAGGAAGAGCACGGCCATATAAAAATTATACAGTATGTGCGTTGAAGACAAAATAAGCAAAATAAAGAACACAGTAAAAAAAAAGTGTACAGAAATAAAAAAGCAGATTTAAAAAAAAAATTTGAGGCCTACATACTGATAATAAGCGCTTGATAAAGAAATCTGCAAGGCAAATGAGATCGGTGCTCTTCGAAAAAAAAAAGTTTGAAGAGAAGAAAAGAAATCAGAACTGCAGGTGTCTTACGTTCTACGTTCTGTTGATAAAAAAAAATCAAATACACTGGGTCCTTCTTATATAGTGGAGAGACTGCAGCAAATTATGGAAAATTTGCATGATTGAAATATCTCAGGATCTCAAGAGATTTCTTTTTGAGCAAAGATATGGAAGGTATCTTGATGAGCAAGAAACAAATCTGTTTCTATTTCTTTTTGAGCAAAGATATGGAAGGTATCTTGATGAGCAAGTAACAAATTTGTTTCTATTTCTTGTCTCCCGTAAATCTTGAAATTAAACAGGGAAGGAAGTTGATTTGGATCTAAGAAGATGAATTGGGCCACTTAAAAAAAATTAGGGCCACTGAAAACAAATTTGGGCCAAGAAAAAAATAATTACTTGGAAAAAGTAATATCTCAATTATAAGAGCCCACATTACAAGGGTTGAGAAAAAAAAAGAAATGAATTTTTGCGATTCCTTCACAACAAGACACGGCATCCGTGAACAAACCGCAAGGGGGCATTTGTAAGCAGTTAAAATTTACGGTCCAATTAAATGGCGACATGTGGATTTTATTAAATATTAATTTATTTTGGAATTTAAATAAATTAATTCCTGAAGTAAATTAATAAATAATTTGGGCCCAACAAATTAAATAAGCCCCAAATTAAATGAGGCCTGACCCAAGTCAAATAAAGCCCCAAATTAAATGAGGCCTGACCCAAGTCAAATAAGCCCCAAATTAAATGAGGCCTGACCCAAGTCAAATAAGCCCCAAATTAAAGGAGGTCTGACTGAAGTCAAACAAGCCCATACAAATTAAATCAGGCCCAAATAAAATAAGCCTGATTACAGTCCAAACAAGTGGAGGCCCAAGCCCGCAGGATATGGCCCAAATAACTCTGGACCAATCAGAATGCAGGACATTTATGAGGGGGTCTTCACCTCTCACCTATATAAAGGGGTCTCCTCCATTCATTCCAGGGGGACACACTGAAGCATTTGAAGACAAAAGCTCTGAAGAGGTCAAGAATACGAGCAGTGCTCCCTTGAATACTTCAAGCATCTTCAAGCCAAGAACAGCATACGACCCGGGATTAAGGTGCTAAGCCCCCAAATCGAGTGTTCTTCATAAACTGAGTTCTTCAGTGTTCTTCAAGACAAGAACGGCAAACGACCCTGGGATTAAGGTGCTGAGCCCCCCAGATCGAGCGTTTTTCACATAAAATACGTTTAATCCAAACAAAGGCTCGATGCCTCTGGATTAACGTTTCAAAGTCCCAAATTCCAGCTCGGACAAGCTTCGACTGAAGATCCAACTCCACACACGTTGTCAACACAGTCAGCGTACACTCTAGTCAACAAAGTCAAAAGTCAGCGCAGTCAACACAGTCAGTGCTGTCAACACAAGTCAAGTCAAAGTCAAGCCCAAATTGGTTCGAGAGAAGAATCAGAGGATAGATAGAGATCGTTTCCTTAATTATCAAGTTCAATCCACATTGGATTATTATTGTAATTCAACTTGTATTTATTTTATTATAAATACAAAAATTTATTGTTACAGATACAAATGAATGTGTTGCTCCAGAATCAAATATCACATATGTAGAAGTGCCAAAAATAGAGAACTTACCCGAGACAACTGAGGGATTCGCATCAGCCTCCTCTCGCGTCAAAGTGTACACCCTTGCTGGAGCTCTTCCCTGCTGTCCCTGCTTCCCTTTCTTAGGACAAGTAGTAGTCACATGTCCTTTCTCCCACATGTGTAACACGTTCTCGGAGGAATTTGACACTCCCCACCATGTGATCTAAGACAATTAGGGTATATAGGTAGTGGCGGCGCTGGTGGCACCTTACCCTGATCGAATTTGGGATGCTTATTTGGTTCTACCTGTCTCTGTCCTTGATCCACTTGAACATTTGATTTCGGCCTCTGAAATGGCATCGGCCGCTTATCAACTCTCCCAAACTGCTGCACTGGTTTCTATTGAAATTGAAGTCTGATAGCCTGTGCTTGTCAGATCCTCATCTCCGCTTGCTCAGCAATTTGGGCCCTTTCTGCAACTTGTGAGTATGTTGCTCTATGCAGTCCCGCCATACTCACATCTCTATAAAGTTCAGGCCTTAAGCCTTCCACAAATCTCTCCGCTTTCAGTGCCTCCGTACTCACCATATGTTCAGCAAACCTCGACAACTGCTCAAACTTACGAAGGTAATCTGTGACTAACATGCCACCTTGCCTCAACTGTATGAACTCGTTCATCTTCATGGCTCTCACTGGTGCCGTAAAGTACTTGTTTCTGAAAAGCTCCTTAAATCTTTCCCATGTCACAGTGGTGACATCATCAATACTTTTAATCGTATCCCACCAGTGGCCTGCACTTCCTCGTAACATGAAAGAAGCACACAACACTCTGTCCTCATCTGGAATTCTACTGTATTGAAACATGTTTTCCACCGTATGTAACCAATCCTCTGCATTTGTGGGGTCTGCTGCATCCTCAAATATTGGAGGGCTCAACTTCCGAAACCTCTCACAAACCATTTCTACACGTTCTACTTGACGTCTATCTTGATTTGCATTACCCTCTGGTTGTCCACCCATATCTCTCTGCTGAATCAGTTGTTGTATCTATTGGGACTGGCACTCAACCAGTTCCATTAGTCGAGTAATCACCATATCACGATTATTCCCTTCAGGAGGTGCTGCTTGCTGAGCCGTCCTATCCCCTTCAGAACTTTCACCTGTAGCCCTTACCATTTTGTCTACTAACTACACTTCCTACACCACATGGCCAATATAATTTATAAGACACATAACAACATAGAATGAAAATAACACTTACTTGCAAAGCTGCGCTCCCAAAGAATGAGTTCATGTACATAGACAGTCTGCAGGACCCAAGTCGTGCTCTGATACTACTCTGACTCGACCCACTTACACAACTTATAATTCAAATACTTTGTAACATAAACATCATCACTATAAAAAACTGCATATAACCTTCTTTTTTTTTTACATATGCTTATAACCAACACCATCACACCAGTTCAACATACGTAACTGGTTTCCGATATCACTTCAAACCAGACAAACTCGCGACAATACTTATTATATTATATAACAAAATATCAGCGGAAACAAAATAAGCCCACGGCCTAGCCCAATAGGTCGTCATCTATGTACATTCGCTCAAAACCCTGAAGGAGCTCCACAGCTTGCACAGTCAAATCACAAACTCAATCATCAACAGGCTCACCTACAATGCATAAACTAGTGAGACAAAAATCTCAGTAAGTAGAAATCATGCATGTTAGTGCACGAAAATGCATTTAGTTCTCTATCGCCTACTTCCTAGTCTTTCTAGTTGATCTCTTTTATTTTGAAAACTGTTCACGTTGCGGGATCCCTACGATACACTTATGATATGCACCCAAAAGAGCTCAATGGGGATGATTTTTCCGAACCCCAAAAATAGTACTGAGAATGATTTTTCCGAACTCTGGCAAAGTGGTGGAGATGATTTTTCCGAATCCTTAATAAAAATGTCGGGAACGATTTTTCCGAACCCTGACAGAGATGCATATATAGTGGCCGCACACACCATTAGTATCTTATTAATTTTGGGAAAAAATACTTTTCATGTTTATGCATGGTATGCACCCAGAACAATTAAATGCACATCATAAACCATTTACAATATCAATATCAACATTTAATAACAATAAAGTAACAACTTAATTTCAATTCACACAAATCCACTTCTGAAATAACAACTTCACCTCAATCACATAGATCAATTTATAGAATAACCACTTCACCATGGATCACACGGATCTCTTTTTGGAATAACAACTTAATCTTGGATCCCACAGATCCTTATAACCAATATTTTCTCAAACCATATAAATATATTTTCAACAGTTTCCAATCACACAGATCTATATAGGATAATGATATTATTTCCAATCACATAGATCCACAACTTGTATCACAAAATTATCACAAATAATTTACAAATAATATTATTGAATATGAACCCTACTTTCCCCAAATCACATAAATCCACAGCTTGTATAACAAATTAATCTCAAATAATTCATATTGTAATTAAACTAATTACAAATAATCCATAACATAATTATCACATATTAATTACAAATAATTCACAAACAACATGTTTATGCATTGTAGTTGGACTTCTACTTACCTGGATTCCGACAGTAATATAAACCCCATAAAGAACTGTAACTAATTTGCTCCGACACGCACGTTCTGGCGCGCTCCCTCTTTTCTTTCTCTTCTTCCTATCTCTCTCTCCTCTCTCTCCCTTTCTTCTCTCTCTTTTTTTTTGCTTTGAATTACCCCTGAACAGGGATTCATATATATATATATATATAGAGGGGTGGGGTGGAAGTCGTACACGACTATCCCACCGCCCCAACTTTTTTTTTATTTTATTTTATTATTATCCATTCTTAATTTACGTGCAATACTTAATAGCTAAGATATAATACATTTACAACTTAATACATATGTGTATATTTTCTTACCACTATTATTATTACGAGAACACATGTGATACTTAATAATTAAGAAAAGTGTATTTATACACATAAAATAATTTAATTATATTTCCAAATAATTGTACGTAAATATTTATGCACACATATATTCACATACTGTCACCATGTTTATCACGTATGTCTCAAATAAAATGTAAAGATAATTAAAATGTAAAAATAATTATCACATAATTGCCACATAATTATCACATAATTATAAAATGCACATAACACAAATTAAATTATATTGACACATGAGTAGTGAGAAGCTCAGGTATCACATGTGCATACATATATATATAATATTATTGATAAAAATTGGAAAAAGAAGAGAGAAAATAATAATAATAATAATAATAATAATAATAATAATAATAATAATAATAATAATAATAATAATAATAATAATAAAAATAACAACAATAACAACGTATCTATAAGGGTTGAGTTGGTAATAGGCTATCGCCGGCCCACCAAAAATAATATTTATAATTTTTCCGAACTAATCCACTAAAATATAGTAGGATGAGTAAGGGTCAAACTCAATGGAGTAATCGAACATTAATTGAATTTAACGTATTTCTAAAGTAACCGGAGGGGGGGAATTGGATTGAAACTAACAACTACTAACATGAAATAAATAATTAAAATAGCAAAAGATATAAAAATAAGATAAACAAATAAAATTGAAAACATAGTCTAAGGATTTGATCCCCTCCCGTATCCTAATTCACATAGATGAAATCCTTAAAACACCAACATGTTTATAAACTCAAGTCCTTAGGCTAATGGTACGACCAAATCAACCCGAAATATCCTTAAGATTAATAATCTAGGGTACGACCTCTAGATTAAACTACCCTCAAGCGACCTAAAGAGGTTCGAACCTAAGAGTGCATTAGAATTTAGATATTAGGACTACTAGGATATGAAAACGGGAGTAGCGAATCATATAACCAAGACCCTATGAATTCTAGAGGTACTCCCTCACTTCGCCACTAGATTTTCTAAACTATGACAATTACGGATCATAATCGAGCAAAATGACATTAGATATCACAACTAACAAGTATAGATGGCCAATATAAACTAGCAATTGAATATCATGAATCTCAACAAAGCCATTCATAAGATAAATTTATAAAACAAATTGGTAATTTTAATCATAAACATTCATGTAAATTCATAACGGAAAGTTCACATCTCCTTGGACTAGAAACTAAATTACATAATTAAAAGTATAAAATTAAATTGAGAAAACCAATGTTCTACATGTCTTGATGGTGGCAGGGCTCCTTGCCAATCCCCAATCTGCAGATGATGCGTGGGTGTGTGATGATCCCATCCTTTTATTTTTCTTTTCATTTTGAAGGGTGTGTATGTCCAATGAATCTCTCACCATTATTAGCAATTAATTTAATTGACATATAATCCTCAACCCTTAATGATGATTGCCTTGACCCATTAGTATATGTTGTAACTCCCCTAAGAAAATATGTTATTTTACGCCTGTTTGGATAAGAAATATAATAATTAAAGTACTTATGTGTGACACGTAAATAAGTCGTAATTAACATGTAACAACGCACAATTTATACAAAATATATATGAATTCATTTAAAATAATGAAGTAAAATTACGACTTATCAGTTCGTTTTTGGAAAAGACAAAAAATTAGATACACATAAAGGTTCAGTTTTGATTTTGAAAAAGACAAAACTTCATATAAATTGATATAGTCCAAACATTGGAGGCCGCCCGAGGAGAGAATCCCATCATATCATTCTCCTGCAAGAATTTGAGATCTTGAGAATTTTCATAACCATCATTTGATCTCACCGCCCTCATTCTCTTCATATCCCCATTCTCTTTCACCCCAATTCTCCTACCGCAGCTATATGAAATCTTAAGAGTTCCTATAACCATCTCACACTCTTCCTTCTTTCTAGAAAGAACAGAACCATTTCCAAATCCCTAACCCTCTTATCTTGTTTCTTCTCTCCACCCAACCATCATTCTTTCCAAACACCTATTGTAAAACAAGAAACAAAAAGGAGAGGAGGCCTAAGCATCCATATCAACAGTCAGAGATTTCCTTTCTCAGAGAAGTGACAGCTTACGGAGAGAGTCATTGTTCTTTTCACCATCTGCACCATAGACGGAGGCAGAGGGGGGCTGGGGGATTGGGCCCCCTCAACTTTTACAAATAATTATTATATATATATGGTAAATAATCATATTATATATCTTAGCCCAGTGGTTTTGGTAATATTCCAGTAGGTACAGGTCTTGTGTTCGAATCCACCAAAGCAGGATGTATGTTTTACTTATTTTCTAGTATTTTTTAATATATTGTTTCTAGAATATTTTTTCTTTTTCCTAATTCCTTTGTAGAATATATTTTTCTCTTTCCTAATATTTATTTTATATATTATTTCTAGTATATATTTTTATTTATATTTGTTTTTATTATTATTTTTTAATATTTCATGTATTGAATTTTACAATGTATTTTAGGCCCCCCTCGACTCAGATCCTGACTCCGTCACTGATCTGCAACTAAATATCTTCCCTAAACTATCAAGGTGATCTTCACTCTTCTTTAGGATAATAAATAAATAAGATGCTAAACTTGATAGTCTCCCCATGTTCACAAACTGCTCTTTTTAATATTTAAATAGATTTGTATAGTTAGAAGCTCTTGCTTATTCTTATTTTGTCTTGGAAGCATGTTAGGCATAAGCAACTGTATTTTTTGTATTTTATGTTATTATTCTTATTATGTCTTGGAAGCCTGTTAGCATAAGCAACTGTATTTTCTGTTAACCGTAGAATATTAGTAGAATATTATCTGCATTTATTTCTTTGTTTTTCTGAGTCTTGAAAGCATGTTAGCCATAAAGCAATATTAGCTTTCTGTGTTTTCAGTTAGCCATAGAATATTATCAATATTAGCTTTTTGTGTTTTCTATTAGTACTAGAATATTAGTGGAATATTATCAATATTAGCTTTATGTGTTTTCTGTTACCCGTAGAATATTAGTAGAATAAATTCAGCATTCACTTCTTATGTCTTGATAGCATGTTACGTGGGATCTGTATTAGTACAGTAAACCGTATTAACATTGTATTTTGTGGATTTGATAAACTGAATGGTAATCGTAGAAACATTATGAGATAATGCTACTAGTATACTGATGGGTGTTTTCTCAACACACAATTTTAATCCCCAAGTATGAAGGATATCAATTGTAGTTTCGAAGGTGACCAAGTTAAATATCGAATTCACGGGACGGATAAATATTACTTTAGTTATTTTCTAGCAATTATGACTATGTTGAGAATTATAATTGTTGGTTTGTAAACTAAGTAACAATTAAAATAACAAATAAATAACAAGAACAAGAGAAGAGTTATTGTGATCAAATAAGATGTTAGGTAGTTCGTCAGGCCATCCAGTTTCATTCATTAATTCATACTTTCGTGTGTCGATGTCCGACTCTGCCTTGTGGTTTATGGACGCATCGCTAGACCATGCAAATATATTCTATAGACACAAATAGATAAGTTTTTCACACGTGTGAGTATCCTCAGAGCAAGACGTATACTTTACCTCTCTTTCTAGGTACTATCATAATCAATTATTTCCCGTGCACTTAGTACTCTAACCCGATTTGATCTCTCTTTTTAGGTACTATAAAGTTATACTCTTAATCCTACTTGTTAGCCCGAATTCAATTCAATTAACAAATATTCATATAAGATGGTTCTAATAAAACCTCGGAATCCCTTTACTTAGAATTATAACAATAAACCCTGCTCATTAGTGAACGCACTCAATCAATAACCATGTTATGCATTCAGACTCTACACAATGATTATTGATGCACAAAACGACTATGAGTATGGATTAAAAACGCACAATCTTATATAAAATAAACCATAAGTAGTGTTGTACGGAGTATACACACGAAATACAAATCAACTCATGAAACCTTCATAACCCTAGAACTATCGAAGTGGCTCTAGCCCATGATTGATCTAGGAACAATCATGGTTAGATGGACCAATCTTACTTGAATCTCCAGCGGACTCTAAAAGCTCTCTTGTATTGTATTGTTGTGATTGGTGCTTTTGTGACTAGTGACTGGTGACGTCTTCCTTGACTGCATGAGCCTCCTTTTATACTTGTAATCATGTCTCTAGGGCTTGGAATGGGCTTTTCAAGTGATCCCACGCGTTTTGGCCTCGAAAATCCAGATAAGGTAAGTTCCCGCACGACGGTTCGACCTCAGCAAACAGGTCGAACCACTGGCCGCAAGTCGAACCATAGGTCGAACCACGCTACTGGACAATTTCTGCTCTTGGTTCGACCAACCGTCAGGTCGAACCCCCAACATCGTGGTCGAGTCCATCTTCTCGTGAACTGGTTCGACCATGGTTCGACCTGATAGACAGGTCGAACCCCTTGAGTCGTGGTCGAACCCACCTCCTGCACTCTTTCAACGCTGGTTCGACCTGTTGGAGAGGTCGAACCCTCCTCCAACAGGTTGAACCCACCTCTCTCCTTGGCGGTTCGCGTGGTCTCGACTTCGTCTCTTTGATTCTTGGCACTTCTACTCCAATTTTGCTATGAAAACCACTTAAATAGCTCCACTAACACCTGATTCATGCTAATTCACAATATATATAGGTTTTCCACCTATTTCCATCTCAAAACTCTGCAAAACTAGCATAAAACATGATGCCAAATGATAGGCTTTTTTCTGCGCACTATAATTTAATCCTCAAGTGTAAGGATATCAATTGTAGCAGCAAGTTCCCAAGTTAAATTATCGATCCCACTGAGACAGCTAATTATTTATTTTACTATGAATTACTAATTAATCAGAATTATGTAACCAAATTTCCAAGTGATTTGAAGTGAATTAATTAACTAAAATACGCAAATAATAAATTGCTGGATTATTAAAAGCAATAAAAATAAAAGCAAGTTCTAACCAAGAGATGACGAACAGTTCTAAGGTATCAGGTATTGACCAATTAATTTGGGTTAATAGACTTACGATTGTTCATTCATGCAGTTTTACTGAAAATACACCACATATCCCTGTTATCCCACCGAATATGATTCGATTCAAAGCTAACAGTCTAATCTGGTTTAAATCCTAAGGTGCGCAAATATTACCAAGCCTTATTCCTAGATACTAATCAAAGCAAGCAACAATACCTCCGGATGGTAAGCCTGACTAACAAGATATTTTCTGGAATTACTACAAGGTTCTATTCACTTCCTACTTGATTGTCTAATTGCATTGTTCCATTAAACAAATCAAGTATTTGATTAACCAGTTCATGAAATTAAAGTGCTTATAGCGGAGCTACTCTAATCCCTAACAGATAGACAATACCAATCATGAACGCACACAAGCTAACACAATAATCCAAGCATTATAGCGGATGTCATGAATGTATTATGAAGACGTTACGAAGCAGAAAAGCATGTCTTAGTAAAATAAGTAAAATCAAAAGCTCAACTGCATAAAATCCCAATCTTTGGTCTAAATCCCCAAATCAATTAAATCAATCCATCAAACCCTAGAACTGTATAGGAAATTAGCCCATGAGATTACAAGCAATCCTCATGGCTAAGCAATTCATAACAATAATCAAAGTAATAGAAAGGAATAGATAAGAATTGTGAAACCCTAGTGTAGGAGCAATCTCACGTTCCTTCTCCGTCTCTTCAATTGCTTGATTCTCCCTCGATTAGCACTTGGAACCCTTGTGGAATTGGATGGATGGTGAAATCAGGTTGTAATCTGATATGGGTATGAAAGGAGTGTGGATTGATGATGGTTTATGGCTGGGCTCTCTCCGATTGACGTCTCGATCTCCCTAATTGTTTCTAAGATGGATGCAGGGCTGTTTTCGCGACGAATCTGCATCAGAATCGCGTCTGGAAGGTATTTATACAGTGTTGAATCGAACAGGCCCCGTCTGGGCTCTGAACTGGGCCGCTCGGCACCCAGCTCGGCTCGAGCGGGGTCTGGACCCAGCCGAGCGGCCTGCCACGTACTGGCCACGTCACTGGGGTCCAAGTGGGACCCCACTCGGCACTGTTTACCGCCGCTCGGCACCCAGCTCGGCTCGAGCGGCTCGCCGAGCTGCTCCCGAGCTGGGCCGTTCCGGGTCTGTTTTGCTCCTCTTCCGATCCTGCCCTGTTTTACCCTGTTTTCTGCCTTCGAAACTCACAAAAACACCTTAATAGCCTTAAAATCGTGTAAATACTTAAACATACACAATTCCATGCAAAAACGATCAATTTCCTAAGCAAAATGGTGTAATGTGCACACATAAAATGCGTGAAATTCCACTCTCAACAAACCCCCAAACTTACCTGTTGCTCGTCCCGAGGCAACAACATCAAAAACCAATAGATTAACTGAGAGGAAATTTCACAGCAGAAAAACATTCAAGACAATATAGCAATTTAAATATCATACTTTGGATACAAGATAACCATCCATTTAAAAACATACAATTCAAATCAACTAATTCACCTTTTCGGAATGCTCATCCACCCATTCTCACGGGTAGTATTTACGCTCAACACTCAAGTGTGAGATATACACTTTAGGGTATGGTGTTTACACTCATAATCAATCCAAACACACGCGTAACCATAAGCTTGACAATCATCTCAACTCTCGACTAAAGGAATAATTTCGACAATAGGATCACAAAGGTCTTGCATTAGGTTGTAATGTTGGCTCTTTGGTAAAGGTAGGGAGTATATGGATAAGGTGACTCAATCACTAGTAGAGAATCAAAGAAGACTTACAGCTTTTCAACAAACAGCTTTACTTTCTTCTTTCTTCTTCAACACTCTTCAATGCTTCGCAATTTGATTCCTCCTTCACTTTTGAACACCACATCCTTACTTGAAATTGTTTTTCTTCTTCCCTCTTTTCTTTTTTTTTTCTTTTTCAAATAAGGGTACCAGTTTCAGGCACTACCCTTTTCATGGGGTACCAGTTTCGGGCACTACCCCTTTATGCAACAATTTAACCACTCTCTTCAACAAATTTCATCACTTCCAACTTATTCTCCTTTTATGTTTCTTCTCAAGATACCAAATTGACTCCTTCAACTCTTTACTAGGTAGGAATTTTTAAAGGCTAACAAAGGGGATCAATTGGCTTATCACGTAGGCTTCCAACAAATATAAGGCTTTTAGGCTCAAAAGGGCTGACTACGGATATTTCATTAGGTAGAAAAATAATATGGCTAGTGACTAATAAAAAACAAAGATGGCCTAAGATCATTTCCTATTGTCTAGTCAAACACGTAGCTTCAAGCAAGATACAAAGCCAAGTTCTAGAATACGTGTGTATGAACGACACTCACAAGAATAAACTGAATCATGAAACTTGTCATGATTTCAAAAGGCTCAAATCTCACATGGCTATACGAATGAACGAGCAAACCTAATAAAGCTACATCGCTAATCTTCCTTGCACATAATCAAATTTCAAGCATCTCAATATCAAAGCACAATCTCAAATTACTTCTCAACAATCACACATATAATCAAGTGCTAAGAAAAATCAGAAATCATCATAGAGAACCAAAAATCAACTATACCAACACTAGGATTAAAACAAAACAAATAAACACAAACAAAAACAACACGAAACCTGGAAAATCGCAAAAAATCGAACCCTCAACATCATCAAATAAATTGAAAATATTAAAAATCCGCAAAAAATCGACCCTCCAAGCAACAACACAATGCAAAATTTTTACTTCGGTACTACAAGACAAGGTATGTACGTAACCTCCCCCCAAACTTAGATCAAACAAAGTGAGAAACTAAGTTTGCAAAGAAGTATATACCGTAGTCGAGCAATACCTAATAAAATTATTACACCAACACAGACATAGAAAAGCAATTAAACCGGGAGGGACAGCCCCCAACAGGCGCTCATGTTTAACGTCGGAGAGTCACGACGTAATACCTCAAGCTCATCGGAATGGCCATGGATATCTTTCATCCTTTCCATCGTATTCTAATCGCTGTGCTTCTTCATCAATCCAATACTTATGGCAAGGGATGGCCTCGTTGGCAATCTTAAAATTTATCTTGACCTTGCCAACCACGTTAAGATCAAATTTCATTAACCTCTTCATTCTACTCCACCACTTATTCCTTCTTCCGACGAAAATTTCCAACTTCTCTTCTAGTTCCTTTCTATCCCTAAGAATATGAGAGGAATCATAAGGTGAAACAAAGTCAACAGAAACAATATCATTAAATTCAATGCAACTTAAAGAGTTTAAAGGTTTAGAAATGCTCATTTCATTCTTCAAGTCCTCTTCGGTTGCTTCATGACTTTGCTCTTCTTTCATTTCTTCCGCAACAATTGACTCCAATTGATAGCTCAATTCAAGTGGAACCACTTGACTTAATCGAGTGGACTCCTCTTCGAGGTCTACTTGCTCAAGCGACAGCATAGGACCTTCAAATTGCATTCCAGGGTACAATGGAACAACAATATCTTCCTCAAACTCCTCTTCATCCATTCTTTCCTCTTGTTGACCTTGAGAATTTAAACTTGAAGTGATGTTCGCAGGAAGATTGTTTATGTCTCTCGTTCTTTGATCAAACTCCTGCGACGCAACTTCCCTCTCCTGCGATTGAACTTTCATCTTTCTTTCTAGAGCTTCCAATATTCCCATGTTTTCTTCATGCTTCTTGATGGAAGTATCAAACGCGTCTTGTAATTCTTGGGAAACTCCGATCGATCCAGAATAAGTGTTCTCTTGATAAGGTTGATATGAATTTGCATTGTAAGCACAAGACCATTCATCTACATATCTGACTTGATTGTAATACTGAGAAGGACTTTGATTCACTAGAGAATCATAACCATAATTCCTCTCATCCATGTAATATGGAGTAGGAACCATATTATTCTGATTTTCATAGCGTTTCAATATTTCGTCTATGCATGGAGAAGGATCCATAACATTTTGATTTCCATATCTTTTCAATATTTCGTCCATCTCAGTACCTCAAAGATAATTTATAGTCAGAATATATTCAAATAAGAAAAATAAAAAAAATAATAAAAAGTCCTAATCAAACTAGCAATAAAAGAAAAATAAATAATTAAGCCGTCCCCGGCAACGGCGCCATAAACTTGATAGGCTTTTTTCTGCGCACTATAATTTAATCCTCAAGTGTAAGGATATCAATTGTAGCAGCAAGTTCCCAAGTTAAATTATCGATCCCACTGAGACAGCTAATTATTTATTTTACTATGAATTACTAATTAATCAGAATTATGTAACCAAATTTCCAAGTGATTTGAAGTGAATTAATTAACTAAAATACGCAAATAATAAATTGCTGAATTATTAAAAGCAATAAAAATAAAAGCAAGTTCTAACCAAGAGATGACGAACAGTTCTAAGGTATCAGGTATTGACCAATTAATTTGGGTTAATAGACTTACGATTGTTCATTCATGCAGTTTTACTGAAAATACACCACATATCCCTGTTATCCCACCGAATATGATTCGATTCAAAGCTAACAGTCTAATCTGGTTTAAATCCTAAGGTGCGCAAATATTACCAAGCCTTATTCCTAGATACTAATCAAAGCAAGCAACAATACCTCCGGATGGTAAGCCTGACTAACAAGATATTTTCTGGAATTACTACAAGGTTCTATTCACTTCCTACTTGATTGTCTAATTGCATTGTTCCATTAAACAAATCAAGTATTTGATTAACCAGTTCATGAAATTAAAGTGCTTATAGCGGAGCTACTCTAATCCCTAACAGATAGACAATACCAATCATGAACGCACACAAGCTAACACAATAATCCAAGCATTATAGCGGATGTCATGAATGTATTATGAAGACGTTACGAAGCAGAAAAGCATGTCTTAGTAAAATAAGTAAAATCAAAAGCTCAACTGCATAAAATCCCAATCTTTGGTCTAAATCCCCAAATCAATTAAATCAATCCATCAAACCCTAGAACTGTATAGGAAATTAGCCCATGAGATTACAAGCAATCCTCATGGCTAAGCAATTCATAACAATAATCAAAGTAATAGAAAGGAATAGATAAGAATTGTGAAACCCTAGTGTAGGAGCAATCTCACGTTCCTTCTCCGTCTCTTCAATTGCTTGATTCTCCCTCGATTAGCACTTGGAACCCTTGTGGAATTGGATGGATGGTGAAATCAGGTTGTAATCTGATATGGGTATGAAAGGAGTGTGGATTGATGATGGTTTATGGCTGGGCTCTCTCCGATTGACGTCTCGATCTCCCTAATTGTTTCTAAGATGGATGCAGGGCTGTTTTCGCGACGAATCTGCATCAGAATCGCGTCTGGAAGGTATTTATACAGTGTTGAATCGAACAGGCCCCGTCTGGGCTCTGAACTGGGCCGCTCGGCACCCAGCTCGGCTCGAGCGGGGTCTGGACCCAGCCGAGCGGCCTGCCACGTACTGGCCACGTCACTGGGGTCCAAGTGGGACCCCACTCGGCACTGTTTACCGCCGCTCGGCACCCAGCTCGGCTCGAGCGGCTCGCCGAGCTGCTCCCGAGCTGGGCCGTTCCGGGTCTGTTTTGCTCCTCTTCCGATCCTGCCCTGTTTTACCCTGTTTTCTGCCTTCGAAACTCACAAAAACACCTTAATAGCCTTAAAATCGTGTAAATACTTAAACATACACAATTCCATGCAAAAACGATCAATTTCCTAAGCAAAATGGTGTAATGTGCACACATAAAATGCGTGAAATTCCACTCTCAACACCAAACTTGTGAATTTACACACTCATCAAACCCCCAAACTTACATGTTGCTCGTCCCGAGGCAATCAAATCAAACCACAGGAGTCGTGTATAATTCACCAAGATCAAGTACAACACATATCACACATGCAACTTCATTAAATCAAACACGTATTAATTGCTTCATATATATCACTCATGCAAAACCAATCCAATCACACACCATTTGGAGTACTAAGTAATCTAGCTCACAAGATAAGTATTTATTCTCTTTCACTCAAATGCGTGAGGCACTATATAGGCTAATATAAACACTCATATCAATCCATATTCACGCGTAACCATAAGCTTGGCAAAGGTCTCAAAAATCAACTTATAATCAACTCTTCACTAGGATCACAAATGACTTGTTTTTGGGTTGTAATGTTGGCACTTTGGAAAAGGTAGGAAAATTTGGACTTAGTGACTTAAGACACTAGTATAGAGTTACCTTGGAGGTTCTCGATTTCTTCTTCTTGCTGCAATATCTCCTCCAACTTCTCTCTTCTTCTCATGGATTTTCCTTCTTTTCCGTGCATCAACATCATCTCTTTAGACCATTCGTGTACCAGTTTTAGGCACTACCCTTCTTCTCTTTATCAATCAGCTGCTCTTAAGCTTAAAGCTTCATGTTATAATCAATCGAGGTACCAGTTTCAGGCACTACCCCTAAACAAGATTTAATCATATTCTTTTCATCCAACCATATTCTATCTTTCTTTTTCTTCTTGCAACACTTACTCACCTCAACTCTCTCTACCAATGAATAGGTTAATCAAGGCTCACGTAAAGGTTTATAAGGTTATTTACTTCGGCTACTAAAGAAAAAGGTTTTTAACGGCTCAGTGTCCAAAGGTAAATAAGATCATTAGGAAGGACAAAATTTGGCTAAGTAACTTAATCACAAAATAATGACCTAAGATCATGTCCTAGCAATTTATCAATCATAAGTTTCACACAAGACTCCAAGCCAAGTTCTAGAATACGTTCATATGGATGATCCTCTCAAGAATAAAACAATCATGATCAAGCATGATTAAAAAGGCTCAAATCCTCACATAGGTAAATAGAATCCTAAGTACTCCTCATAGGACACAATTAAGATCAATTCCACAAGAACTCTACATACTTATCAAATTATACACGCTTTTCATCAATAGAAATTAACACATGAACATATGAATGCATAAAATCAATAGCCATAAACCGAATCAACCATACAAGTATTCAACACTCACTGGACAGAGTTCTTCTTCAGGTTCGACTTGGGTTCGACCTACTAGAACAGGTCAAACCAAAACGCATCAGGCCGAACCACCCTTCTGTATGTTTCAGATCACCGGTTCGACCTAGGTTCGACCTGTTAAACAGGTCGAACCAAGAACGTCGTGGTTGAACCACCTCACTGGATGATTTATCACCACGGTTCGACCTCCTCTGCTCGGTTCGACCTCTTGGCACTGGTCGAACCTACCCTGTCTTTGGTGGAACCACCCTTCTAAGCTTCAAAACTGAGTGTTCTTCAATCCTTACACACTTCAAACTTCAATACGAATCATTAGGTACCAACTAGAACACAACTTCATCAAAAATTGTTCCACAAAATATTATTCATGAGTAACTCCGTAAAAGAAAAGACAACCAAAACCCACTAAACATTAGGCAAGTTGTAAAAAATCGTCACATCAAAATCGATTAAAACTTTAAATATGGCGCAAAAACCAACTCCCCTAACAAACATCACAAAGAAAAGATTATACTATCGGTGCTTATTGAGGTAAGTACATCACACCCCCCAAACTTAGTAGAAACTACAGTCGAAACTAAGTTTGCAAAGAGATGTAATTGCCGATAAGTAAGCACTTCAAATATAAAAATTTCTTACACACACGAATGAAATAAAATAATAAAACGGGAGGGAAAGCCCCCAACAGGCGCTCATGTTTAACGTCGGAGAGTCACGACGGTACCAACTCAGAAGACTACTTGATCAGAGGATGATCATGTCGCATCCTCACCTTCCAATACTTTCTCCCCCTCTTATTGTCCACAATTACCACCTTACCATTCTTATGCACCATACGATCAGTAGAATCTCCTTTCTCAAACTTTCTCTTCTCATTCCTGTCAATCTTCAACTCAATTTTGGAATAACTCCTATCTCCATCAAGATCATAGTCAGAATAAGAACGAGAGTAAGGACTTTCAAATTTGTTGGTATCCGGTGGTAAGTTAGGAGGCTTCAAGTAGGCATCATCTTATCTTCCTCTGTCTACAGTCAGCACGACACCTTTCTCGCTCACAAAAATATGATCATTAGAATTACCTTCATCCCATGGCCGAGTAGACTCCTCCGGATCAATCTTCCTCTTGAATTCCAAATCACCTGATGGATCTTTTTCATTATCACCAAGATAAGCATACGTCAAGTGTTCCGGTAACGGTTTCAGTTCCTCTTTCTTTTCTTCCATCGGAGTGCTCTCTCTCTCCAACGGCAAGTACTTCCTAGACCCTTTCGCTTCTTCAGCCTTAGATTTCTCCAATGCATACCTAGCATCACCCAAAGCAAGTAAGTTCTCAAGATATTCAATACATACCTCGTTGGAGAGTCCGTCAAGCTCCATAGTGGGATAAGTAAGAGACTCCATCAAATATGTCTCAAGAGTATCCTTTGACAGGATCAGAGACATATCCTCCTTCACAATCTCCTCCACCACGTCAATACTATAACACTGCGACTCCGTGGGCATCTTCATTGCTTTGTCCAAGTTGAAAAGAACTTCTTCTTTGTCCATCCGCAATTTAAGCTCTCCTTTTTGAACATCAATCATAACTCCAGCAGTAGCAAGGAAAGGTCTCTCCAAGATTAGAGGGATATTATCCTTGTCATCATCCATCTCTAGCACCAGAAAGTCCACAGGAAAGACTAGCTTCTCCACTTTGACGAGAACGTCTTCAATTATACCTTTTGGAAACGTCATCAACCTGTTCGCCAATTGGAGAACCACTGTTGTAGGGGTCAACTCCCCCAAATCAAGCCTCTGAAAGATGGACAATGGCATCAAATTGATGCTTGCCCCTAGATCGCACAAAGCTCACCGTGCCGGCCCCTTTCCGATCTCACATAGAATATGAAGCTCCCTGGATCCTTCATCTTTTGCGGCAGCTTGCTTTGAATGATTGAGCTGCAATTCTCAGATAAATTCACCGTTTCAATTCCGGTTAAGCTCCGCTTCTTCAATAATATGTCTTTAAGAAATCTGGCATAGTACGGCATCTCCATGATTGCCTCTGAGAAAGGAATGCTCAAGCTTATCTTGTTCATTATCTCTGAAAACTTCTTGAACTTCTCTTCCAATCCCTTCTTCACAAGCTTGTAAGGAAACGGCGGAGGTATCTTTGTTTTGGGAATCCCCCATTCATCACGATCAACCTTCTCCGCTTTCTCCTTTTCAGCTCTCAATCGCTTGGCTCTCTCCCATTTTTTCTCAGCTATTATCTCTGTACTTTGCTCATTCCGAACTACTGGAGTAGCATCAACATCATCGAGAGTGTTCGGAGTAGCAACAGGCAACTTCTGGATGGGTTCGACCAGGGTTCGACCTGTGGAACAGGTCGAACCAGGCACGTAATAGTCGAACCGCTCTTCTGGACAACGGCTCTCTTTTTGAATTTGAGGTTCGACCTGGGTTTGACCTGTTGAGTAGGTTGAACCACGGCCACCTAGGTCGAACCGACCTACTGTACTCCTTCCGCCCTCCGATTCGACCAAGGTTC
This sequence comes from Pogostemon cablin, assembly GCA_023678885.1. Taxonomy (NCBI): domain Eukaryota; kingdom Viridiplantae; phylum Streptophyta; class Magnoliopsida; order Lamiales; family Lamiaceae; genus Pogostemon; species Pogostemon cablin. The sequence goes on along the minus strand of CM042979.1, from coordinate 20,319,931 downwards.
GACCTGTTTGATAGGTCGAACCATGTCCATTGTGGTCGAACCGTTGCTGCGACAAAATAGAGTGCTCCAAGTTGTGCGGTTCGACCTGGGTTCGACCTGTTGGATAGGTCGAACCATCATTGATTTGGTCGAACCGGTGTTCTGGAAAAACAGAGTGCTCCAAATTGTCAGGTTCGACCATGGTTCGACCTGTATGCCAGGTCGAACCATCTGCAGTTTGGTCAAACCGATGTTGTGATGCCTCCTAATCGTGTCCAGTGCGTTGGTTCGACTTTCTCCGTATGGTTCGACCTTCAATGTTGGTCGAACCATGGTCGAATCTTGTCCTAGACATGTCCAAATTTGATTCCGTCCTCATAGGTCCCTCGTACTGCATTCCCGACCTCAATGTGATGGCGTTGCAGGACCTTGGATTCTCAATACTTTGAGACGAGAACTTTCCCTTCTCAAGAGTTTGAGTAAGCTTGTTAACACTTCCTGCCATCTCCCCCATCAGCAATGTAAGGTCCTTCACCTGTTTAGATATAACCTCATGGTTTGCATCGATTTTCTTTTCAAGTTTGGCCTCAAGGCGGTTCACTCTTTCATTGTTCTTGGCCATATACCTATTCACAGTATCCTCAAAACCCGGTTTCCCTTCTTCCACCTTAGCACCTGGATCAACACCCATCGGAGGTTGAATCGCATTATTCGAATTGCTCCATGAGAACTCCGGCCTCCTAGGCTATTGATAACCACCCGGGGGACCACGATTATTAAAGTTTCCTCGATAGTTCCCTTGGTAGTTCCGGTTTCCTTGATCTGGATACCTAGTCCCTTGAATACTTTGACTCATGGCATAGTGTGCCTCTTCCAACTCCTCTTGGATTGGTCCATCATTCTTCAACTCCTGCTGCTTGATCGGTACGCGCTTAGATAATTCGCTGATTTGCTTCTGTTGGGATTCAAGTAGCTTGTTGATATTGGACAAGCTAGAGACGATCTCATCCTCTCTACTTATTTTCACCATTGCTTGTTCAACCTGAGCTACCTTCCCAAGGACATAAGTACCTCTAACTCTATCAGTTGGCCAATCCCTCGAATTCATCGAAATATCTTCAAACAACTTCTCAGCCTCTACGGATGACTTTGTAAGCAATGCTCCATTAGAAGAAGCATCCAATAACACTCGTGAATCACAGTCCAATTCATTGTAGAATATACTAATATATTGAGCTTTAGATAGCCCATGTTGAGGAAACTTCCTAAGCATGTCCTTGAATCTATCCCATGCTTCATGAAATTTCTCACCTCTACCGATAGCAAATTGGTTAATATCTTGCTTCATCTTAAACACCTTTGAAGGTGGCATGTACCTCTCCAAGAACCTTAACTGCAGTTGCTCCCAAGTGGTGCACTCAGCTGTGTTGATAGTGTCGTACCAATCTCTCGCCTTTTTAGTAAGCGAGAATTTTAACAAGAGGATCTTCCTAGCATCTTCATGTTCTCCTGTGTCTTTTTGAGTACTTGCATAGCCCAAGAACTTGTTTAGATGCTGCTGCGGATCCTCGAAAGACCCTCTTGAAAAGGAGTTTCTTTCTATCATGCTAATAAGAGCGGGATGAAGATCAAAAGCTGAATTAGTTCCCCTCACCCCTAGAAGCCCAAAATTTCCAGCCCCATTATTTCTGAAAACCTCTCGAATGGCTAGATTATCCGAATTCGCTGTCATGTTGACTGTCTCTACTCCCGAATTAACTTCAGTTGTAGCTTCAATCGTCTGTGAATTCTGCTCGTCAACTTCAACTCCAAAATTCAGAGCTTCAGTTGGATCAATAGTCTTTGCCTTGCTCTTCTTCTTCTTCTTCTTCTTCTTTCTTGACGATGCTCCAATTTCAGGATTATAGGGTTCAAGTTCACTTTTCTTTGATCTCGTGAGCATACACCTAAAAAGAACTAGAATTAAAACAGCAAAACAAGATAAATAGCCCAAATAAACTAGAAATAACAAAAAGATATTTTAAGCCATCCCCGGCAACGGCGCCAAAAACATGATGGGTGTTTTCTCAACACACAATTTTAATCCCCAAGTATGAAGGATATCAATTGTAGTTTCGAAGGTGACCAAGTTAAATATCGAATCCACGGGACGGATAAATATTACTTTAGTTATTTTCTAGCAATTATGACTATGTTGAGAATTATAATTGTTGGTTTGTAAACTAAGTAACAATTAAAATAACAAATAAATAACAAGAACAAGAGAAGAGTTGTTGTGATCAAATAAGATGTTAGGTAGTTCGTCAGGCCATCCAATTTCATTCGTTAATTCATACTTTCGTGTGTCGATGTCCGACTCTGCCTTGTGGTTTATGGACGCATCGCTAGACCATGCAAATATATTCTATAGACACAAATAAATAAGTTTTTCACACGTGTGAGTATCCTCAGAGCAAGACGTATACTTTACCTCCCTTTCTAGGTACTATCATAATCAATTATTTCCCGTGCACTTAGTACTCTAACCCAATTTGATCTCCCTTTTTAGGTACTATAAAGTTATACTCTTAATCCTACTTGTTAACCCGAATTCAATTCAATTAACAAACATTCATATAAGACGGTTCTAATAAAACCTCAGAATCCCTTCACTTAGAATTATAACAATAAACCCTGCTCATTAGTGAACGCACTCAATCAATAACCATGTTATGCATTCAGACTCTACACAATGATTATTGATGCACAAAACGACTATGAGTATGGATTAAAAACGTACAATCTTATATAAAATAAACCACAAGTAGTATTGTACGGAGTATACACACGAAATACAAATCAACTCATGAAACCTTCATAACCCTAGAACTATCGAAGTGGCTCTAGCCCATGATTGATCTAGGAACAATCATGGTTAGATGGACCAATCTTACTTGAATCTCCAGCGGACTCTAAAAGCTCTCTTGTATTGTGTTGTTGTGATTGGTGCTTTTGTGACTAGTGACTGGTGACGTCTTCCTTGACTGCATGAGCCTCCTTTTATACTTGTAATCACATCTCTAGGGCTTGAAATGGGCTTTTCAAGTGATCCCATGCGTTTTGACTTCGAAAATCCGGATAAGATAAGTTCCCGCACGACGGTTCGACCTCAGCAAACAGGTCAAACCACTGGCCGCAGGTCGAACCACAGGTCGAACCACACTACTGAACAATTTCTGCTCTTGGTTTGACCAACCGTCAGGTCGAACCCCCAACGTCGTGGTCGAGTCCATCTTCTCGCGAACTGGTTCGACCATGGTTCGACCTGATAGACAGGTCGAACCCCTTGAGTCATGGTCGAACCCCACCTCCTGCACTCTTTCAACGCTGGTTCGACCTGCTGGAGAGGTCGAACCCTCCTCCAACAGGTCGAACCCACCTCTCTCCTTGGCGGTTCGCGTGGTCTCGACTTCGTCTCTTCTATTCTTGGCACTTCCACTCTGATTTTGCTATGAAAATCACTTAAATAGCTCCACTAACACCTGATTCATACTAATTCACAATATATATAGGTTTTCCACCTATTTCCACCTCAAAACTCTCCAAAACTAGCACAAAATATGATGCCAAACTTGTGAATTTACACACTCATCATATACCTTAAAACCTTTAAACAAGAAAGAGATCAAATCTTTTCTGACGGAAATGATAATTCTGCTAATTTCCTAAAAATCTTTAAGTAAGAAGAAGATTTGCAGTTTTAGATATTCAATTTTTATTTGTTTGTATTGACAATATTATGCAACTAGTATAAAGTCCGCGTAATAAACGGAATAATTGATTTTTTTATTAAATCAGCTATTCGTACATATAAATTTGTTAAATGTACTAAAAAATAATTAAATTAAAATATTCATAATTTATAAGACATAAATATATCCTAATACTTAAAATTTCATATTATTTTCGATTAAAGTATCCGAACAATATATTGTGTGTTTGATTGGAGTACCCGAATGATATATTCATTTGAAACAATGGAACGGTCCTTCAGGGATGTTGATATCAAAATATGCGAATAAAGAATTATTTTTTAAATTTAAATAAATAATTCTCAAGCATGTATATGACGATGGACATGATTATAACACATAACTGAAATTTTATGAACTTACATAATTTTAAGGGTTAAACATTGATATAAAATATTTTTTCTAATTAATTTTATTATAACATGTCTTAAAAAATATCAACCTAAATATGTACTTTTAATTAAATATTAAAATAAAATAATTATAATTGACTTTTAAATTGTTAAAGTATAACAATATATTTTTTTTTACGGGGAACAGAACAAGTATTAACCTTTCTATAAAAAAAAGAGTTGATATTTGGTGCACTCGGGTGTACACTGCATCTACATGTATATAAGTTTTAATTCAAATTTGTATATATATTCCTTAATAATTATATAGTTTTTTACATTCAATTTTTTATTAAAAAAACTAATTCAAATTTGTATATATATTTCTTAATAATTGTGTAGTTTTTTTTACATTCAATTTTTTATTTCATTAAAAAAATTAACAAAAAATTCGCTAACATAGTGTATATATTTTTATATATAATTGTATATATTTTTATTCATAATTGTATACATTTCTGAAAGTGGGTGCACGGTGCACCCGTGTGCACACAATAATTACAAAAAATTACATTACTATTAATTAAATATAAATATAAATTATATTATTAGAAATAAATATTTAACAAATATGATTAAATAAAATCTATAACTATTAATTAAATATATAAAATATCTCATCTCATAATATATAAATTATAATATCATTCTTTTAATTATATAGTTAAAATTGTCTTCTATATATATCACTATGTGTGTCATTTTAAAGATCGTAAAATGGCAATTAATTTGATATAGTTTTTATTAATAATAAATTTAATTTTTAAAAGTTATAAACTTTTGAAAATTTGGGTGAAATATATATATATATATAAATAAATAAATAAATAAATAAATAAATAAATATATATATATATATATATATATATATATATATATATATATATTTAAAGAATGTGTTGAATGTTTATTGATAACTTTTGACATAAATTTTCTATTATTGTGCGTACACTACCAATCAAATTTGTCCACAATTATTTTATTTAATTATTTATTTTAATTTATTATAAACTTAAATGAAAACTAAAATAAACAAGAAAATTATTATCATTCTTATTCATAATGATGACACCTCATTAATTAAAACCTTCCACTCAAATTATAATAAAAATTAAAAAGATATTCATGTAATTTGAGAATAATATTACTCCAATTATACTATATTAGTAATATGGATGTTAAATTGAAGATCATGTGATACAAATTAATTTGATATAATTTCTACTTAAAAACGATTTAAAATTAAAAATAATTAAAAATATTTTAAGATTTATGTAAAATTTTAATTAAGACAATTTTTTTTAATTGATGGTCAAATAATATATCCACACTCTCCTTCTTTAGCAAGTTTGATTGTCAAATAATGAACCTTCCTTTGCAAGTTTATTAAAAGTCAAAATTCTAAAAAAAATGACACATCATCCCTAAATTACTCTAATGATGCCACTAAAAAAATCAAAACCTTCTTTAGTTTTTTTTTTAATTGATTACCAAATAATGTATCTACTTTTTCCTTCTTTAGCAAGTTTGGTGGTCAAATAATGAACCTTCCTTTGAAAGTTTATTAAAAGTCAAAATTCTAAGAAAATTCCACATCATCCCTAAATTACTCCCATGATGCCACCTAATAAAATCAAAACATTCCTTTTTGTTTATAGTATATAACATGTATGTTTTAAGATATAATAATAATAATAATAATTATTATTATTATTATAGTTAACTTCTCAGTATGTTTAGATTTAAGTTATCATGTATACGTTATGATGAGAGTGAAAATAAACGTATTTTAATGTCCAATCTAATACCTTTTTTATGGAAATTATTGTCATATATTAGCACAAGTATCTTATATTCAATATATGTGAGAAAAAGGTGCGTATGAGGTGTTTTATTGTATTTTAGGTGGAAAAATGATCAAAAGTGCAAAGTTGGAGAAAATGTGCAACTTGTGTATGAATGCTGAAAAATGCACGTCCAATTTGTGTAATTTTTCTGTATTTTTGTGGAGCTCTGAATTAAAAGTGTGATACATGGTTGGAAAGCTACAGAAGAGAGGATCGTTTTGGCGTAAAGAACACCTCAATCGGAGTCCAAACGAGAAAGTTATGATCAAAATAGTGACATCGCGCGAGCTGTGCCGAACAGAACGGCTGCCATTTTACATGACTTGATACATCTTCAAATATTAGATTTTTTGTGAGTTTCTTATATTTATAGAAAGCCAAGAAATAGAGGATCGTGTGTGCGTAAGAATCATTCAAATCGGAGCTCGGATGTGGAAGTTATATGCGAAACGATGAGACTATGCAAGCTGATTCGACCTCGATGATATGGTTCGACCAAGCCCAAAGATCGAATCATGGACGAACCAAATGCCTGAAGCTGCGTTAAATCGCCGATATTGATTTGACCATGGTTTGACCAAGCCCATAGGTCGAACCACCATGCGGGACAGCTCTAAATCCATATTTTTACACCTCCAGTGCGTGTATTTTCATATTTTCCAAAAAAAAGCTCATCCAAGGTCCATAAGGAAAGCTTACAAGGTATTAAAGGGGATGTAGATCACACCAAGAGCAACACAATGCAACACAATCATCCTACACCCCACAAAGGGGGATCACCCCCCAACCATCATCCACATTCTTTCCTCCATCTATCCATCACTTTGTAGATTCGTCTGTGGAATCAAGAGGAGAACCAAAAAGAGGATTCAAGATGGAGAAGGACGTGACGACGCCCACATCTAGGGTTTTATTCGTTTCTTAATTTATCTTATATTTTCCAGACATATGGGTAAGATCTATCCAACCCCCATGATTGTTCTTCGCAACATCATGGGCTAGAACCATTTTGGTAGATCTAAGGTTTTGAAGGTTTTATGAATTAATTAAACTCTCTTGTGTGTTCTCCGTACAACACTACTTGTGGATTAATTTTATATATGATTGTGATTTCTTAATCCATATTCACGGTCGTTTTGTGCATCTTCAATTGGTATATAGAGTCTGAATATATATATCTTAGTTCTAGATTGTGTGCGTTCACCGCTGAACAGGAATCCATGTTATGATTCTAAGTGAGGGAACTCCGAAGCTTCATTAGAACTATCATATATGAATGTTTATTAATTGAATTGAATCTGGGTTAGTAAGCAGGATAAAGAGGGTAATTTTATAGTACCTATAAAGGGAGATCATATCGGGTTAAATTCCAGATGTGGAAAATAATTGATACTTATAGTACCTAGAAATGGGGGTAAAATTATGTTTCTTGCTCCGAAGTTATTCACACGTGTTACACGCATATTCACTTATGTCTATAGAGTAGATTTACATGGTTCAGTGATGCGTCCATAGTCCACAAGGCAGAGTCGGCCTGCACTTGAGAGCTACCTATTCTCCATTCTTCGTTCACTTTCGTATTCTTCTAGTGCTTAATTTATTTTATTTGTTATTTAATATTTTTAGTAGATTAATAATTTGATATCTTAATTTTATTGCCACTTCGTCTTAATTAATTTAGTAAATAATTAAATTGATAATACGCCGTCCTTTGGTTTCGATATTTAACTTAGTCGCTTGTTTAAGCTACAATAACATCCTTCATACTTGGAGATTAATTGTATATTGTGAAAATACTCATCAAGTTTTTGGCGTCATTGCCGGGGACTGCTGTTATTATTAATTTTATTATTTCTAGTTGATTAAGACTTTTATTGTGATGATTTATTTCTATCTAACCTTAAATTTTTTTGAGGTACTTGTACACTAGAAAAAGGAAAGGAAAGAAAGGAAGGAGTAACACACAGTGCTAAACATGGCCGGAGCAAGGTAGAATCCGAATAATATTGTCGTACGTGATATTTTCAAGTACAATGGAATTGACAACATGGGGTTGATAGGAGCAAGGGGAGAAGATGATAATTTTGAGATATATCCCGCTCTTATTAACATAGTAGAAAAGAATCCCTTTTCTGGAGGTTATTTTGAAGATCCATATCAGCATCTCAAAAGATTTCTTGGTTATGTAAACACTCAAAAAGGTGCTGGAGCTAATGATATTGCTAGGCGGATCGCCCTATTCAAGTTTTCCTTGATTGATAGGACGGAGGCTTGGTATGAGACTCTTGATGCAGCAGACTGCACTACATGGGACCAACTGCAACAGAAGTTCTTAGAGAGATACATGTCACCCTCAAGGACCTTAAGAATGAGGCAATATATCACCCAATTTATTATGAATCAGGGTGAAAATTTTTATGAGGCGTGGGACAGGTTTAAGGATATGCTCAGGAGGTGCCCATAGAATGGAATGTCTAAAGCTCAATACATAAGCATCTTCTACTATGGATTGGATTGTGAGTCGCGTATTCTTATTGATGCATCATCAGGAGGAGCACTGTTATCTAAAACAATACTTGTAGCAGAAAAGTTGTTTGAAGACATCTCTATAAATTTACTTAACTGGCCTACGGAAAGAGTAAGAGGCACATATGTACTTGGCAAGGTAGCGAAGGTTGAACATCAAGTGGATAACCAAATAGGGAAGATGAGATCGTCTCTAGTCTAGCTAACATCAACAAGCTACTAGAGTCCCAGCAGAAGCAGATTACAAAGTTGGCACAAAGAGGGCCTAGTATGCAACAGCAAAAAGTGAAGAGTGTTCAAGATACCTTCAATCGATACATGGCTAAGAATGATACAAGAGTGGATAGACTTGAGGCTACTATGAATGCTAATCATGCAGATTATCTAAGCAGTTGAAGGACCTTACTTGGATGATGGGGTAGATGACCGGGAACGTGAATCAATTGACACAAATATTGGAGAAAGAAATTTTCCTGTCTCAAAGCATAATGAACCCAAGAGAGTGCCATGCCATCACGTTAAGGTTTAGAACATAGTATAAGGTACCGATGATGCCGAAAATAGATTCTGGAGCTCCAGGAGCTCGATTCGATCGTGGTTCGACCAAAACATCAGGTCGAACTACATCAACTAAGTCGAACCAAGCACCTGGGCATCCTCTGGAACATTCTGATGGTCAGTTCGACCATTACAGACCTGGTTTGACCAACCCTAAAGGTCGAACCATGGTCGAATTAGCCTGTCCGCGAGACTCTAAACTTTCTGATGACAGGTTTGACCAACACAGCCCTAGTTCGACCAACTCTAAAGGTCGAACTGACCTGTAAGAGAGATGCCGAACTTTTTGATGTTCGATTCGACCACTACATACCTGGTTCGACCAATACTCAAGGTCAAACCGAGGTCGAACCATCCTATCCAGCACCATTTTTCATGCAGAATGTCTTACCGGATGTTAATGATACTCCAGTACCATCCCAAGGTCAGAATACTGAGCTTATAGTGGAAAAGAAATGGGAAAGAGTAAAGAGGTTGAGAGCCGAGAAGCTTAGAATACAGATGGATAATGAAGATGTGGTTTTCTCTCTTGATCAAGCAATGAAGATGCCCATGGAGACTCAATCATGCAAGAGCATTTGTGGTTTTTAACTTGTTTAATCTTGATTTTAATAGGACAGATGATTCTGGATTTGAGTGGAAGATTGACAAGGAGGAGTCTAGACAGCCATGGAAGGAAGGAATTTCCAAGGATCATATTTTTGTGACTAAGAAGGTGAGGTATCGAGTGTAGACAATAAGAGGGAAAGAAAGTACTTGAAGGTGAGGATGTGAGAAGACCACCCTCTGATCCAGTATTTTTAAAAAGTGGCACATCGTCGTGACTCTCCGACGTTAAATGTGAGTGCTTGTTTGGGGGCTTGTCCCTTCCATTCTATTGCTTTATTTCTTTTGTGTGAGTGAGGAATATTTAAGGTTCTCACGTTTTAGCAATTACACCTCTTTTCAAACTTAGTTTCGACTTACGTTTTTACTAAGTTTGAGGGTGTGATGTACTTACCTCATCTTATGAGCACTAATGGTATAATTTTTCCTTTCGTTTGTTGTTTGTTTGTTAGGAGGTTGATTTTTTGCGGCGTATTAATATTTTAATAGGTATTGGTATGTTGATTTTTTGCAACTTACCTAATGTTTAGTGTGTCGTGTTTGTGTTTTCTAGTGTTAGTGGTCGAGTTTTAATTCGTCTTTTTTATTTTTCTGGTATCTCCTATATTATAATTGATGAATCCTGTGATGATGAGGTGTGCTTGAGTTTTGATAATAGAAAAGGTAACTAGGTGGAAAGACTAGTTCTACACTAAGGCTTGACCTGATCAAGTTGAACAACTCAAGGAGCTCGTGCATGTTTTGAAGAAGATATTAGGTGCCCTCGTGTCCTAATTCTAATTTTTATTTGTACTTTTAATTCATCGGAGCAGAAGGATTGAGTTTATGATTGTGATCCACGTGAGCTTATATTTTTATATTGTGCATGAAATTCATATGCTCTTGAAATAATGAAGGAAGTGTACTTGAGTTATATTGTGGTATGAAGTTCTATGCGTACTTGTGGGATATTGTTTACCATGAAAAATGCTCTGTTACTTGTTAAAAATCCATGTGAGATTTTGAGCCTCGTTCATCATGTACATAATCACATGATATTTTCTTTTCTGGTGAGTATCGTTCTTGTGCGTGTATTCTAGAATTTGCCTTGAGTTTCCTTGAATATTCAAGATTACTCTAATGGATTATGGAAATGATATTAGGTCATCTTTGCTATTTAGCCCATATTTTCCCATATTTTTTACCTGAATTTATTAAATCCCTAGTCAGCCCGTTTGAGCCTTTTTAAATCCATTCTTTTTATAGCCAATAAAGCTTAATTGAAGAGAATGGTAATTTGAGGTATGATAAGGATGATGAAAGAAGAGTGTTAAGGATGAAAAGAAAAATTCATGGAGTAGTGCTTAAATCTAGTACTCCACTGAATCAAACACCCAAGGGTAGTGCTTAAATCTAGTACCCTATGGAGGATGTGAGAGGTAGTGCCCGAAACTAGTACCTCAAAAAAGAAAAAAGAAAAATAAAGTGAAGAAAAGGAGAATGATGGAGTTGAAGAGCTAGAAAAAGTTGAAAAAGAAAAATATGTTGTGTTTGAAGGAGAAAGATGGGACAGTTTGAAGAGAATATTGTGCTTGAATAGAAAAGTGATGAGAAAAAAATAAAGATTGAGATAGACGACCGCTTGATCGATCCGAGTTTTGAGTCACTTATCCATATATTTTCTACCTTAACCAAAGAGCCAACATTACATCCAAAAGAAAAGTCCTTTTTGATTCCATTGTCGAACCATACTTTTAATAGTGGAGAGTTTGAGACATTTGGCAAGCTTATGGTTACACATACACTTGAATTGAAATTGAGTGTAAACACCTTAACCCATAAGTGTACATCTTTTACACTTTAACCCATAAGTGTACATCTTTTACACTTGAGTGTGAGTGATATATACTTTCCGTAAGAACATGTGAATGGAGCATTTGAATTAGTGGTGATTGTCTTATCTTGTATGCTATGAATTAATTATTACATGTAATAAGAGTTGCATGACATAAGTTGAAGACAATTGTATTTTGAAGGGGGTATTGGTCATAGTCATTGTTTCCCCACTAATTTTACTCTCTTTATCTGTATTTTTATTTTGTTGCCTCGGGACGAGCAATGGATAAATTTGAGGGATTGATGAGAGTGAAAATAAGCGTGTTTTAGTGTCCAATCTAATGCCTTTTTATGGGAATTATTGCCATATATTAGCACATGTATCTTATATTCAATATATGTGAGAAAAATGTGCGTTTGAGGTGTTTTATTATGTTTTAGATGGAAAAAGGATCAAAAGTGCAAAGTTGGAGAAAAGGTGCAACTTGTGTATGAATGCTGAAAAATACATGTTCAACTTGTATAATTTTTCTATATTTATGTGGAGCTCTGAATTGAAAGTGTAATACATAGTTGAAAACTACAGAAGAGAAGATAATTTTGGCGTAAAGAACACCTCAATCGGAGTCCAAACGAGAAAGTTATGATCAAAATAGTGACATCACGCAAGCTGTGCCGAACAGAACTACTGTGCCATTTTACATAACTTGTTACATCTTCAAATGTTAGAGTTTTTATAAGTTCTTTATATTTATAGAAATTCAAGGAAGAGAGGATCGTGTGAGCTCAAGAATCACTCAAATCAGAGCTCGGAGACTGCGCAAGCTGGTTCGACCTCGATGATATGGTTCGATCAAGCCCAATGGTCGAACCATGGTCGAACAAAATGCCTGCAGCTGCGTTAAATTGCCGATATTGATTTGACCATGGTTCGACCAAGCCCATAGGTCAAACCACCATGCGGGATAGCTCCAAATCCGTATTTTTACACCCCCGGTGCGTGTATTTTTGTGTTTTCCAAGAAAAAGCTCATCCAAGGTCCATAAGGAGAGCTTACAAGGTATAAAAGGGGATGTAGATCACACTAAGAGCAACACAATGCAACACAATCATCCTAACCCCACAAGAGGGGATCATCCCCCAACCATCATCCACATTCTTTCCTCCATCCATCCATCGCTTTGAAGATTCATCTGTGGAATCAAGAGGAGATTCAAGATGGAGAAGGACACGACGACACCCACATCTAGGGTTTTATTCATTTCCTAATTTATCTTTTATTTTCCAGACATATGGGTAAGATCTATCCAACCCCCATGATTGTTCTTCGCAACATCATGGGCTAGAACCGTTTTAGTAGATCTAGGGTTTTGAAGGTTTTATGAATTAATTAAACTCTCTTGTGTGTCCTCCATACAACACTACTTGTGGATTGATTTTATATATGATTGTTCTTTCTTAATCCATATTCACGATCGTTTTGTGCATCTTCAATTGGTTATAGAGTCTGAATATATATCTTGGTTGTAGATTGAGTACGTTCACCGCTGAACAAGATTCCATGTTATGATTCTAAGTGAGAGGACTCCGAAGCTTCATTAGAACTATCATATATGAATGTTTATTAATTGGATTGAATTTGAGTTAGTAAGCATGATAAAGAGGGTAATTTTATAGTAATTATAAAGGAAGATCATATCGGGTTAGATTCCAGACGTGAGAAATAATTGATACTGATAGTACCTAGAAAGGGGGGTGAAATTATGTCTCTTGCTCTAAAGTTATTCACACGTGTTACACGATTATTCACTTGTGTCTATAGAGTAGATTTGCATGGTTCAGTGATGCGTCTATAATCCACAAGGCAGAGTCGGTCTGCACTTGAGAGGGAAGTTAAGTAATAAAACTGGATTACCCTAGAGCTACATATTCTTCATTCTTGGTTCACTTTCGTATTCTTCTAGTGCTTAATTTATTTTATTTGTTTTTTAATATTTTTGTTAGTAGATTAATAATTTGATATCTCAATTTTATTGCCACTTAGTCTTAATTAATTTAGTAAATAATTAAATTGATAATACGCCATCATTTGGGTTCGATATTTAACTTGGTCGATTATTTAAGCTACAATAATATCCTTCATACTTGGGGATTAATTGTATATTGAGAAAACGTCCATCACGCTATAAATATAACACCATAAATTATAATAATATTAAAAAAAGACAGTAAATAAGTCAATTTTTAAAATAAGTATTTTTATTAATATTTTAATATAATTTAATCAAACTACGCAATTATACAAAAAAGATAAAAGAAAATTAGAAGGGGAACAAAGATAAGGGACAATGATAACAACGATAAATAAAGAGTCAAACAAACGGCTCGCAAAAGAGCCAGGTGGCTCCGAATAAAAAACATAATTAAATAGTACATCAAGAGAGCAAAAAAAATTGACTTAAACAATGGAACCAACTATAATCATGAGATTAACCAAAATCAACGGCATGAGGTTGGGCCGTAACTAACAACGGGTAGTGGCATGGAGCAAAAACAGAAAGGGCTGACCTCGGGCTTCATGATCAGTAACGGGCTTAGGATGTTGAATAAGATTGCCGCGCCGGAGTTTGTAGCCCTACTCTCCCTTTGTTAGCAATGTGCACTAACATCATTTAAGTCGTGTTCCACTCGAAACTGAAGACATGGGTCGAAACGAACTGTCTAAAGAGACTAGCAAAGGCAAGACTCATCTAAGTACACTAGTCTCTATTGATGATGCATGGAGGTTGGATGTAGCAATAGGTTCCTAATGCATACATGTGAAAAGTAAAAAAGGCCTGGAGGCCGAATTAAAAAACCTCAACGTGCAGCATGGACTGGAAATGAGGGGAATGTATATTTCAACTAGTAGGGTAGTGATGTTTATGATTTTTTGACAAAAGGGTGTACCACCAAACTTACCTACTGCATATAGTTGCAGCTTTCGCTGCAGACGCCGGAATTTTTCAATGATTGCTACCAAGGCAGCTTCATTACCGGTAGTAACTTTCCGACGAGAAAAGTGTCGGACGTAAATCCGGGAGACAGCTTCTTATTACCCAAGCCTCATACCTGCTCGCAGGTTGATTGTATGCTGTCTGTTTAAGGAAATCACACTTGAATTTTCAGTGAAGAAATCAACGAAAACTCAAGACCATGAAAGAGCAGAAAACGTCTCTATCGAACAAGTCAAACGTATAGGGAAGAAGTAAGACATAGGCTGCGGTGGGCCCAAAATCATTAAATGAGCACTACCATGCTCTTTTGAAAATGCCAAAAAAGAGGCACAGCAGAGCATCAGCCGAAAGCTGTTTCCAAAGAAAGTACAGAAAGCAGATAGGACAAAGTGATATCTGGTAGAGTCAGCCTGCTTTCCGGCGAGCCTGCTTTCTGGTAACTAGAAAATTACCATAGAACAGTCAGTGCAAACGCCTGGAATCAGGATGGCCGTGCAATTGAGAGGACTAACCGGCGACGTGGAGTAAATCTGTATGTGAATATGCCGGCAGCAAGGACCAGAACTGGTTCACCGTCAACTGCAGCAGAAAAACGTCAGAGCACCTCCCTATGGCGGAAGCAGGCGGCGGGAGCCAGAAAAGCGAACGGACACCAGTAGCTATTGGAGATGGCGCAGCAATGAAGCAAAATCGAAACCGGCAGCATCGTCACCCGATGGGATTCTAGTATGCAGCCAGAAGGGCCCCCACCGGTGAAAGAAAGATCCGCCATAGGAGGCAGGCGGAAGATCCAGATTAGCACAAAAGGGCAGTCGGCGCAAGCGTGTTGCAAAGACAGGCGGAGGCTGGAGAACTGGGCCTCAAAAGAACAGCAAGACATCCGTCTTAAAAGAATGCCCAGAACAGCAGCACTGAAGCAACAGTAGCGTTGAAAGAAGCCAGCTGCGGGCAGGACGAGTTGCCAGAAACTGCACCCAAACAAGTCCGGCCAAAAAGACAATCGCGCTTTTCAGTAATGACACGAATGATCGGACCTGTGACTCAAAACCAGCAAAAAAACAGCAAGGAAGGTATGAAAAATCCACACAAAGCATGGAAAGAAAAGATTCATACCGAGGTGGAATAGCAGCAAACAAAACGAGCGAAGGAAAAGAAAAGGGGGCCAGGGGGTAGGTCTCGACGCTGATGAAGCGCTCCAGAAACCCACCCCCTAACCGGAGAGAGGAACAAGAAGAACTTGAAGAAGAGAGAAGGAGAGAAAAGTTTAGAGAGAGTATTATAATATAATTTATCAAACTACGCAATATTATTAAAGGTAAATTAAGGAAAAGGGAATAAAGGATAAAGATGTTGTGGGGATAGCAAAGCCAAAAAGAGCCAAACAGCCCAAAAAAGAAAGTTCTTGCAAAGAGCCTTAACAGAAATAGAGCTTATCTAAAAATAAGTATTATTTTTCTTTGTAAGTTTTCTCCAATCTTGTTTACTTGCAATATCTCAAATATCCGGAGGTTCACTCTGCTGCTTTGCTGTTTGGGAACGTGTAACCGGTTTAGAAGCCGAAATATAAGTAACACCTTTTTTTCTTGTTGTGCCGCCTTTTAGTTTTATGGTGCTAATGGAAGGAAAGTTCTCATCCTGAGAGTTTGCAATTGTCTTGCCCAAATCCTCTTTCCACAGAATCCGGTTGTTAGCAAGTTGATGTTCATCAAATTCTGAAGCATGAGTAACAGTGTTGGAGAGCTCCAATTGAGGAGCAGCCTGTGAATCTGGTGCGCAAGAATGGGGTTGTGTAGTAGAATAGGTAGCTAGAGCTCTCATAGCCTCATCAATAAGGGCAGGGGAAGCTGCCAAATTAGCCAACGGAGATTGAATCGTAGAGCCCTTAGTTATCTCTGAAGGCGACGTGCTTGTTGGAGATGGGTGTTGTGAATAAGAGTGCTCTTGCCTCTCAACCTGGAGACCTGCCTTCTCCATATGAAGAGCAAGTACCTCTTCTCCAATTGAAATATTATCATTGCCCACATCAGGTTCAAGATCAGTCCCCTCATCATTATGTAACACATCAAATTGGTTTTGGTGTGTCAAGGTGGCCTCCATAGGGGATGTCTCAAAAGAACCGACAGTAAGCCAAGATTCAGCATGAGTCATACCTTGAGAAGCAGTGGCCTCAGCACAGGTATGATCAGTAATTTTGACCAATGATGCATCTTGCTGCTGGGAATAGACGGAGCGGCAATCCAATCAACAGAAATTTCAGTAGAGGTGGTCGTTTCTTGAGCTGCTGTAACTGGAAGTTGTGAGCAAAGCTCCTTCTGAGTGGGATCAGATTAAGCGCGTTGCACCAGATTTTGAGTAGCAGCCATGTCTGATATTGAGAAAGCATCAGCTTCCTAATTATCCAAAGCAATAAAAGGATTGGAAAGCACCAAAGGAAGGGCAGTCCTGAAACGGCCAGCATGAACTGCATCAACCGGCTGCTGTGAAGTTTGGACAACAACCTGATCATCCACAGACTCGACCTAAACGACCGATGAAATAGTAGATAGATGTGCATTATGAACAGATATAGCCTGATTCAGATTAGATGCATCAGCTGCAGGTTTAGTTGCCTCCTTAGCCCTCCACGCCTTCTTATTTTGAGGCTTGAAAGCCTCACCATCAGCACTTCGTTTCTGCAAGGGAGGAGGGCATTTTTTTTCCGGCAGTCCAAATCAACATGACCCAGTGTTTTACAAGAAGAACAGAAAACAGTGAAGTTCTCGTATCCAATCAAGATATGGAGAGGAGCATTAGGAAGATCAAGAGTAATATGGTCAGGAAGATTTATCAAACTAGGCAATATTATAAAAAAGGTAAATGAAAATGAAAAGGGAGACAAAGAAAAAGGACAAGGGGAAACTGAATAAAACAGAGAAGAAAGAGCCAAACAGGTGGCTTAAAATGATCCAAACAGGCTAATCAATGACAAAAAATCAACCAAAACTAACAAGATTTGTACACCACATTGGTTGTATGATGCACTCGTTTAACAACTAAGAATGGGCTGATTGAAGCCAGAGGCGCCGAGAATTCTGCGAGTTGACTGTCCATTGGAAGAGAGCACGAGTACTAGTGTTTGTAGGAATTAAATTGGGGTTGATCTAGGGTAGAAGGTCCTTGCCATAATCGGGCTAAGGCTTTGTGATCAACAAATGGGCGTAGATTAACATGGAAGCCGTTGAAAGAGGGATGCCACGTTGGAATAAAAAACCCTTCTCCCCCGAACAGAGCTACGTGCACGAAAATCCAAAGTTGCCAAACTCGAAGGAGAGACCAGTCAAAACAAGGAAAATCTCAACAAATCGTAAGGTAATGATTTGCCACACAAACCAAGACTCCATAGCATCCAATAGGTCAGGCATAGACAATCAAAACTGGAGCCTATTGCAACAAAGATGAGCAACAATCATCATATATCATCCATAATCAAGGTGCATCATCCAAAGAAGAAAACTTATAAAGCACAGCAAACTGAAACAAATAGTAAACTCCATAGAAGATCGAAAGTGAAACGGCCATAGAGTTTTAGAAATAGGTCAAGTTCCATAGTGCGCATCTCGACAAAGAGTGAATAACAAGTGCCCTGTTCATAAACTATCTGCCATACGACAGCACCAATCTTGCAAGAACAGGGCAGGCGGTCACTGGAATCTGCAACACGCACCAGTGGAGACAGCGGGAAGCCACTACGGCAGCTGGTAGTAGCGGTTGGCCGCCAATAGGAGTAGTCAGCATCCCCAATGTGAAGCCCATGAGCATCTCACGGGAGGAGAGTGGCCAGAGGGCAGGATGTGTGCGGGTCCAGCAAGATGACTGGAAGCTCGTGTACAAGCACCATCGAGAAAGAGGAACACCACCAACCGAGAGGCTGCTAGCATGAGAACGTTGCTGGCCAGACAATTAGTGCTTGCTAAATGGACAGCAATAAAAAATGCCTAGAATGGAGGAGATTGCCCCCAGGGCATAGCTCAAGTGGTAGAGGGGAGGGTGGAAAGGCCTTTCAACTGAGCTTGGTAGCTGCAGGGTGGGGGTTCAAATCCTATCTTTGGCATAGATTTAGCCCTTTGCAAGCACAAGTTAAACAGTAAGCCCTCTCTATAAGCCACTTGAGGCACATCCTGCGATTTACCTCCTCCACCAATCCCCAGGGCAGGAGCAGTGGGGTGGGTCCCTAATGGTGGGGTACATCATTTAGAATGGAGGAGATTGCTAGCGGCTGGTCCACTCCCTCTACTAAGCAAGAAAAAAGGACTAGGCTGCCTGTCTAGAACTAACCTAGCAGCTAAAAGTATGCTCCAGCAGAAAGTAAGTAGGGCAGCTGCAAAAGAAAGTAGGGTAGGAAAAAGGTACATAAGCATTAAATGCCCTTTAGCAAAGTCACCATCACCCTACCAAAAAAAGGAAAACTACTCCAGCAGGATTATTGGTTATGAACAACATCTTGCAGGCGCCGGAGTAGATAAACGGCTGGTAGCTGCAAACCAACTGGCGAAAGAGAAAGGACTAAAAATCCAGAGAGAGAAACAACGGAGAGAAACTAAGGAAGCCCCCATTTTCCCTGAAAGCTCAGCCATGAGCAGGCGGCTCCAGAAAGACAAAATCTACCAAGGCTGAGGCGAAGAAACTTGACGGGGAAGTAGGGGTGAGTAGAAATCCGATAAAACTGAATTTTTGAACCGAACCAATGAATTTCGGTTAATTTGGTTCGGTTTTCTTCATTAAATTTTGGTTTCAGTTTTTAAATATAGGAAAATCGATATTTGGTTTTGGTTCGGTTTAGGGGATAAAAAACCGAGTAAACTGAAAAAACCGATGTTTTTATTAAAAATAAATAAATATTATATATTTTAATATAATAGACTAACCCTCCTCCCGTAACCTAACACCCTTTATTTTGGGAACCCTATAATAGAAGCAGGCAAGCAGCGGCTCCTCCACTACGCGTCGGTCCATCGTCACCAGTTTTACTTTCGTAAGAAGCTACCTACTCTTCTCATGTTCCCTTCGGATTGCATATCCATCTCCATCTTCATAGCTTGATGGTTGTTATCATGATTCAGGTTCAGGAATTTAAAAAGGGGAGGCTTCAAAACTTGTACTGGAAAAGAGACGGTTGTGCAGCAAGTTTTCAGGCACAGATAAGCACGAATCAGTTTTCAACTCGTGCAGCAAGTTTTTCACCCCACGCTCGGATTTAATTGCTCTGCCATAGGTAACACCTCTTTTTCTTGATGCTCTTTTTTGGTCTTACATTTCACTTCCACTGCATCAGACTTCTTACTGTGCTTTGGATTGAACGGATTGATTATAAATTATTTGTGTGCTGGACTTTGTCGATATCGTGATAGATTAAAATTTGGTTGGTCCCCTTTTAATTTCTGTCCTTGAATGAACTTTCAATTAGTGGGAGTTTTTCAATGAATTTTGTGAGTTGATTAAAATTATTTGCATTTTCTGACTATAATTTTTTTAAAACAGAGATGCCTAATCAAGGAAACACACATGGAGGTAACACTCAATCAGTTCCTTCTTTAAGTTCAAATAAACCTAAGGCAAAGAAAAGAAAACCAATGGTAAAAAGATCACCTGCTTGGGATCATTTTGAGGAGTTCGTAAGTGAAGAAAATGAGATGAAGGCTCGATGCCTCCATTGTAAGAGGGAGTTCCATAGCGATTCTAGAAGAAATGGTACCACATCTCTTCTCTCTCATATGTCTGTATGCTCAAATATTCCTGGTAGTGTAGGAACGGGACAATTATTGTTAAATTTACAACCAAACTCGGGGGAGGGAAGCACTTTGAGTACTTGGAAATTTGACAAAAATGAAGCTAGGAAAGCTTTAACTCTTATGATAATTGTTGATGAGTTGCCTTTCAAATTTGTTGAAAATGAGGGGTTTAGAAATTACAATGCAGTGACTTGTGGACCTAACTTTCATTTGCCTTCTAGATGGACTGTGTCACGTGATTGCTTTCAATTTTATGTGGATGAAAAGAACTTATTGAAAGCATTACTGAAATCTTCTAACCAAAGGGTTTGTCTTACCACAGACACATGGTCATCTATGCAAAGAATTAACTATATGTGTTTGACAGCCCACTTTATTGATAGTGATTGGAAGTTTCATAAAAAGATTTTAAATGTTTGCACGATTACTAGTCACAAAGGTAAAGATATTGGTTGGGAAATTGAAAAGTGCTTAAATTAATGGGAGATTGATAGAGTTTTTACGATTACTGTTGATAGTGCCTCTTCCAATGATGCTGCAATGGATTACTTGAAAGAGCAAATGAGTGATTGGAAGAGTAGCATTCTTAAATGTCAGTACATTCATATGAGATGCATAGCTCACATAATCAATTTGGTGGTTGTTGATGGGTTGAAAGAAATTAGGACTTCTATTAAAAAAGTTAGAAATGTTGTGCATTATATAAGGCAGTCTCCTGCTCGTTTGAGAATATTTAAAGAATGTGTTGAACATGAAAAAATCAAAAGCAAGAGCTTGTTGTGTCTAGATGTTCCTACTAGGTGGAACTCAACTTATTTGATGTTGGAGTCGGCTCAAAAATTTGAAAAGGCATTTAGTAGATATGATTTGCAAGATTTAAACTTTAAGATTGAGCTTGACACTGATGTTGGTGTGCCCACTAAGGATGACTGGCAAAATGCTAGAAGGATGTTGACTTTCTTGCAAGTGTTCTATGATCTTACTGTTAGGATATCAGGTTCTAAATATGTCACATCCAACTTGTTTTTTCATGAAATCTATATGGTTCATTGTTTGTTGAAAGAGTGGACTAGTGGTGATGATATAAATCTACGTACTATGGCACAAAGAATGAAGGTGAAGTATGATAAGTATTGGGGAGATCCAAAAAAAATGAATAAAGTTATATTTGTTGCTGTGATTCTTGATCCTCGTTATATGTTTGATTGGGTACAATTTGCACTTTCAAATATGTACGAGGGTGATTTGGGTTTGTCAATGAAAAGTGAAGTGAAAGCCCTATTGTTTTCTTTGTATAAGGAGTATAAAAAGGAAATAATGCCAGACAATCCAAGTGGGGAAGTTGGTATAGTTGAACAAAGCAGTGAGATGGATATAGATGATCCAACTATGAAGGTGAGAATATTGGTGCAAAATGAATATAAAAAATTCAAATCTGGGGCGAAGGGTGTGAGAAGTAGCAAGTCTGAGGTGGAAAAGTATCTTAATGAAGAAAGTGAAGAAGATGTAGCAAAATTTGACATTCTTGCATGGTGGAAAGTGAACACTCCTACATTTCCTATCTTATCACAGATAGCCCGTGATATTTTTGCTATTCCCATTTCAACTGTTGCTTCTGAATCTGTATTTAGCAGTGGAGGACGTGTACTTGATGCATTTAGGAGTTCATTGACTCCTAAAATAGTGCAATCTCATATATATGCTCAAGATTGGCTTCGTAAATCCTCTTCTCCTGTCAATGTTGAAGAAAATTTGCATGACATTGAGGATCTTGAAAAAGGTAGTAAACATGTGTTTAAGTTTTCAATTTTATTAATCATTTTTATATCTTCTTAGCTTTGTACATCTTATTTGTTAATTTTTTTTGTAGGTTTACAGGGTGTGGCTTTTGAACCTTCTACTGATCCTTAATGATGGAGGCACAACCCAAAGTTTAATTACACTGTCGGAAGGTAAATACTATCATACTAATGTAATTCTATTTTTATTTCTTTCTTTATTTTTATTGTATTTTTTATGATGTAATCTTGATTGCAGTTATCTATGGTGGTGAAGGGAAGGATAACTTTTCACTGAGAAGTTTTCAGTTGCAGATTTGCTATGTGTTGGTTGGAATGATCTATCTTATAGTTTATTTTTAAATTTGAGTTTGTTGTCTTAAATGTTAAATCTTGGTTTTGCTGTAATTTTGATTCTCTTAAGGCTATTCGTATTGATTTGGTTATTGGTGTATGTTATTTTATTTTATTGTGGGATTGAATTGATGAAATAGGATTTTGTGACTTATTATGAGTATTGTTAGCAGGCTTGTTGTTAGATTGATAGATTTAGTTGTTTTGCAATTGGATATTAATACTATTCTACCCATAAAAAATATTTATTTAGCAGGTGTATTGAAAAATTTAAAAAAACCCGAAAAAATAAAAAAATCGAAATAATAATTTCGGTTCGGTCGGTTCGATAACTTTAAAGCTCTGTTCGGTTTTGGTGGATGGAAATAGAAATTCGGTTTGTTCGGTTCGGCCCAAAAATATACAAAAACTGACCGAACTGATCGAATACTCACCCCTACGAGGAAAGCCCCGCCGGAGCTGTGAATAGGAAAAAGCTGATGAGCGGCTATCATCTTTCACACACAGACCTAAAGTAGAAGCGAACAACGCCAAAAAATGAGCAGACGATGCTGGGAAAAATTCTAACAAAACAACTTTATCGAAAGTGCAGTCGTAGGAAAGATAAAGCCATAAATGGCTGAAGCAAAACCGGTTCTTCAATGGATTTAGACAGTAATGGCCTGAGAAGCCGAAATATATGAAAGAAACAACAACCTTTGCCCTCTAAGAAGTATTTGATGGAGATAAACCCACCAAGTGAAATTTGAAAACCAAGCAATAGGTTGAGTGTTGTAAAAATCCACACAGCCATGGATTAAAGTAATAATGAGGATCCTCCGGCGTGAGCGACGGAGAGATGGAAGCACCGGAAAGGATGAAACAGTGAGGACAAAATAGCGAGGGGGCGGGTCGGTAAGAAGCCGAGCACCCGCCCCCTCACCAGGGAAATTTACCAGAGGTGTAGAGAGGAGGAGAAAATAGGCTTAGAGAGAGAAGGGGTTAACGAGAAAAAAATAAAATCATGGTCAGGAAGATTTACATATGTAAAAACTTAATTAGAGAAAATTTTATTTTTTTAACACTAAATTAAATCTGATTTCAAGAGATATATATATATATATATATATAAACTTGAGAAAAAAAATTAATAATAACTTGTAATATTATATCTTGACAATATTTGAAAAGAAATTATATCTGTTATTATGATATTTGAAACAAATCATATTAGAAAATTTTAAATGAATAAGTATATCTATTTTCTAAAAAGTAAATTTAAATTATTAAAGGCATCAAGATGACAAAGAGAAACTAGCTTCGTCAAAGATCGTACTCAACCTTCAATTATATTTTAGCTTGTGAAACTTGTCTTCCTTAAGGTGTGCTTTCTGTTATAATTTATATATTGAACTTAATTACATTAATTGATGTTATAAATATATATGAAAATTTTACCAATGACGGTGGGCCGGAAACTTGTACGTACAGTTGTCATTATTGTCAATAAGAAAAGATAGACATGTTCGCATAACTTTGATGGATTAAATAATGAGCGCTTTCAGGCGACCTGACTATGGGTTAATTCCCTTTACTCTTAATGTTCATGATGTTCATTTCTCAAAAGATAAATATTTTTAATTGTGAAATTTAACAGGAAATCCTCCACTGAGTACATTCTCATGTGCTCACCCCCTCTATGTTTCCTTTACCTAGATGACATTGTGTAGCCGGCGTGGCAGACGAGGGTTGGAAGTATTTAGAAGTAACTTGTGTTCTATTTAAATAAGTGTTGAAATATGAACAATGAGTGTAGAATTGTCACTGCACACAAATCACCAAAAGACTTCCGCTACTTAATTTCTAAGATGTTTAAATTCTAATTATGGTTTAATTAAACTCTCTTTCATTATTATCATGGATTTGAATGTGATTGTTTTATTTTAGCTTTTTTTTTTTCAAAAAAAAATCACCTATAAATTAAAGGGACTCAATCAAAAATGCCCACTGTCAGAGGAAAAAAATCACAAATGCCCAGCTGCTGAGTAAAAAATCATAAATGCCCGTTTTTAAACACCTTTTATCAAAGTGCCCCTCATTAATATTTGTGGGGCCCAATCAAAAATGCAAAAAGCAACTGTTCCCCTATGCCCCTCTCTCTCTCCTCGCATTTCGTCTTTCTTCATCCCTCTCATCTGCTCGGGCTTTAGAAATTGAGGCTGTAAACATTCAAATTTCCCAATAGTTGTTAACTATGATTATCCGAATAGACAAAATAGTTTTCGAATAATTGTGTAATGTGTTTATCCGAATTTCTATTAAAACTGTTTATCCGAATTATTATTTGTATTATGTGTCCGAATTCATACTGGAGTAAATTCTTTATTCAAATGGTTATATAATGGTTGTGTAATTATTAATTTGCGTGAATACAATTTGATAATTGAGAGAAGAGACCGGCTATTCGCACCCCGAATATACTAAATACACCCATAAATATCTAGATTAAAATATTTTAATTTAATAAGACATAAATACCCTTTAATTATTTATTTTGCAATTAGTTTAAGAAATCATTGTTATCATTCTCTTAGTTCTCAATCTTAATTATTTCTATCCAAAAATTATAAACATAAAAGGGCAAAGGTGATTGATAATTTGTTTTTAGTATTTCAAGGGAGTGAAGATTCAGGAGAAGAAAGTTGCAGAAAAAAAATAATAATAAAAATACAAAAAATGAAAGATGATGATGAATTGGAAATGTTTATAGGTGAAATCCCTCATTCCACATCATCATCTGATACATCATTCATCATCATCACAAAATAATCTGGTTTATCATTTTCGTCATATATCTTCATGTGTGTTTCATAAATTGAATGGATTTGGTCATAGTATGTATATTGATGAATTCTTGAAGCACAAGACGTACGCATATTGATGAGTGTGTAAATTCACAAGTTTGGCATCATGTTTTGTGCTAGTTTTGGAGAGTTTTGAGGTGGAAATATGTGGAAAACCTATATATATTGTGAATTAGCATGAATCAGGTGTTAGTGGAGCTATTTAAGTGGTTTTCATAGCAAAATTAGAATGGAAGTACCAAGAATCGAAGAGACGAAGTCGAGACCACGCGAACCGCCAATGAGAGAGGTGGGTTCGACCTGTTGGAGGAGGATTCGACCTCTCCAGCAGGTCGAACCAGCGTTGAAAGAGTGCAGGAGAGGGGTTCGACCACGACTCGAGGGGTTCGACCTGTTTATCAGGTCGAACCATGGTCGAACCAGTTCATGAGAAGATGGATTCGACCACGACGTTGGGGGTTCGACCAGACGGTTGGTCGAATCAAGAGCAGAAATTGTCCAGTAGCATGGTTCGACCTGTGGTTCGACCTGTACAAGATGTCGAACCAAGTGCAGAATACTTCCAGTAGTGTGATTTGACCTGTGGTTCGACCTGCGGCCAGTGGTTCGACCTGTTTGCTGAGGTCGAACCATCGTGCGGGAACTTATCTTATCTGAATTTTCGAGGCCAAAACACGTTGGATCACTTAAAAAGCCCATTCCAAGCCCTAGAGACGTGATTACAAGTATAAAAGGAGGCTCATGCAGTCAAGAAAGACATCACCAATCACAAGTCACTAGTCACAAAAGCACCAATCACCAACAACACAATACAAGAGAGTTTTAGAGAGCGTAAGAACGTGAAGCGCAAGAGGAGATTAGGAAGAGCTGTGATAGAGGTTTCGCTGGAGATTCAAGTAAGATTGGTCCATCTAACCATGATTGTTCCTAGATCAATCATGGGCTAGAGCCACTTCGGTAGTTCTAGGGTTATGAAGGTTTCATGAGTTGATTTGTATTTCGTGTGTATACTCTGTACAACACTACTTGTAGTTTATTTTATATAAGATTGTGCGTTTTTAATCCATACTCATAGTCGTTTTGTACATCAATAATCGTTGTGTAGAGTCTGAATGCATAACATGGTTATTGATTGAGTGCGTTCACTAATGAGCAAGGTTTATTGTTATAATTTTAAGTGAAGGGATTCCGAGGTTTTATTAGAACCGTCTTATATGAATGTTTGTTAATTGAATTGAATTCGGGTTAACAAGTAGGATTAAGAGTATAACTTTATAGTACCTAAAAAGGGAGATCAAATCGGGTTAGAGTACTAAGTGCACGGGAAATAATTGATTATGATAGTACCTAGAAAGGGAGGTAAAATATATGTCTTGCTCTGAGGATACTCACACGTGTCAAAGGTTTATCTATTTGTGTCTATAGAATAGATTTGCATGGTCTAGCGATGCGTCCATATTCCACAAGGCAGAGTCGGACATCGACACACGAAAGTATGAATTAACGAATGAAACAGGATGGCCTGACGAACTACCTAACATATTATTTGATCACAACAACTCTTCTCTTGTTCTTTTTATTTATTTGCTATTTTAGTTGTTACTTAGTTTACAAACCAACAATTATAATTCTCAACATAGTCATAATTGCTAGAAAATAACTAAAGTAATATTTATCCGTCCCGTGGATTCGATATTTAACTTGGACACCTTCGAAACTACAATTGATATCCTTCATACTTGGGGATTTAAATTGTGTGTTTAGAAAACACCCATCAAGTTTTTGGCGCTGTTGCCGGGGACGACTTAAAATATCTTTTTGTTATTTCTAGTTTATTAGGGCTATTTATCTTGTTTTGCTGTTTTAATTCTAGTTCTTTTTAGGTGTATGCTCACGAGATCAAAGAAAGGTGAACTTGAACCCTATAATCCTGAGATCGGAGCATCGTCAAGAAAGAAGAAGAAGAAGAAGAGCAAGGCAAAGACTATTGATCCAACTGAAGCTCTGAATTTTGGAGTTGAAGTTGACGAGCAGATTTCGCAGACGATTGAAGCTACAACTGAAGTTAATTTGGGAGTAGAGACAGTCAACATGGCAGCGAATCCGGATAATCTAGCCATCCGAGAGGTTTTTAGAAATAATGGGGCTGGAAATTTTGGGCTTCTAGGAGCAAGGGGAACTAATACAGCTTTCGATCTTCATCCCGCTCTTATTAGCATGATAGAAAGGAACTCCTTTTCAGGAGGGTCTTTCGAGGATCCGCAGCAGCATCTGAACAAGTTCTTGGGCTATGCAAGTACTCAAAAAGACGCAGGAGAACATGAAGATGCTAGGAAGATCATCTTGTTTAAATTCTCACTTACTGAAAAGGCGAGAGATTGGTACGACACTATCAACGCAGCTGAGTGCACCACTTGGGAGCAATTGCAGTTAAGGTTCTTGGAGAGGTACATGCCACCTTCAAAGGTGTTTAAGATGAAGCAAGACATTAACCAATTTGCTATCGGTGGAGGTGAGAAATTTCATGAAGCATGGGATAGATTCAAGGACATGCTTAGGAAGTGTCTTTAACATGGGCTATCTAAAGCTCAATATATCAGTATATTCTACAATGGATTGGACTGTGATTCACGAGTGTTATTGGATGCTTCTTCTAATGGAGCATTGCTTACAAAGTCATCCGTAGAGGCCGAGAAGTTGTTTGAAGATATTTCGATGAATTCGAGGGATTGGCCAACTGATAGAGTTAGAGGTACTTATGTCATTGGGAAGGTAGCTCAGGTTGAACAAGCAATGGTGAAAACAAGTAGAGAGGGTGAGATCGTCTCTAGCTTGTCCAATATCAACAAGCTACTTGAATCCCAATAGAAGCAAATCAGCAAATTATCTCAGCGCGTACCAATCATGCAGCAGGAGTTGAAGAATGATGGACCAATCCAAGAGGAGTTGGAAGAGGCACACTATGCCATGGGTCAAAGTATTCAAGGGACTAGGTATCCAGATCAAGGAAACCGGAACTACCAAGGGAACTATCGAGGAAACTTTAATAATCGTGGTTCCTCGGGTGGTTATCAACAGCCTAGGAGGCTGGAGTTCTCATGGAGCAATCCGAATAATGCGATTCAACCTCCGATGGGTGTTGATCCGGGTGCTAAGGTGGAAGAAGGGAAACCAGGTTTTGAGGATACTGTGAACAGGTATATGGCCAAGAATGATGAAAGAGTGAACCGCCTTGAAGCCAAACTTGAAAAGAAAATCGATGCAAATCATGAGGTTATATCTAAGCAGGTGAAAGACCTTACATTGCTGATGGGGGAGATGGCAGGAAGTGTTAACAAGCTTACTCAAACTCTTGAAATGGGGAAGTTCCCGTCTCAAAGTATTGAGAATCCAAGGTCCTGCAACGCCATTACATTGAGGTCGGGAACGCAGTACGAGGGACCTATGAGGCCGGAATCAAATATGGACATGTCTAGGGCAAGATTCGACTATGGTTCGACAAACATTGAAGGTCGAACCATACAGGAGAAGTCGAATCAATGCACTGGACATGATCAGGAGGCATCGCAGCATCGGTTTGACCAAACTACAGATGGTTCGACCTGGCATACAGGTCGAACCATGGCCGAACCTGACAATTCTGAGCACTCTATTTTTTCAGAACACCAGTTCGACCAAATCAATGATAGTTCGACCTATCCAACAGGTCGAACCCAGGTCGAACCACACAACTTGGAGCACTCTATTTTGTCGCAGCAACAGTTCAACCACGATGGACATGGTTCGACCTATCAAATAGGTCGAACCTTGTCGAACCAGAGGGTGGAAGGAGTACAGTAGGTCGATTCGACCTAGGTGGCCATGGTTCGACCTACTCAACAGGTCGAACCCAGGTCGAACCTCAAATTCAAAAAGAGAGCCGTTGTCCAGAAGAGCGGTTCGACCATTACGTGCCTGGTTCGACCTGTTCCACAGGTCGAACCCTGGTCGAACCCATCCAGAAGTTGCCTGTTGCTACTCTGAACACTCTCGATGATGTTGATGCTACTCCAGTAGTTCGGAATGAGCAAAGTACAGAGATAATAGCTGAGAAAAAGTGGGAGAGAGCCAAGTGATTGAGAGCCGAAAAGGAGAAAGTGGATAAGGTTGATCGTGATAAATGGGGAATTCCCAAAATAAAGATACCTCCGTCATTTCCTTACAAGCTTGTGAAGAAGGGATTGGAAGAGAAGTTCAAGAAGTTTTCAGAGATAATGAATAAGATAAGCTTGAGCATTCCTTTCTCAGAGGCAATCATGGAGATGTCGTACTACGCCCGATTTCTTAAAGACATATTGTTGAAGAAGCAGAGCTTAACCGAAATTGAAACGGTGAATTTATCTGAGAATTACAGCTCAATCATTCAAAGGAAGCTGCCACAAAAGATGAAGGATCCGGGGAGCTTCACTATTCTATGTGAGATCGGAAAGGGGTCGGCACGACGAGCTTTGTGCGATCTAGGGGCAAGCATCAATTTGATAACGTTGTCCATCTTTCAGAGGCTTGGTTTGGGGGAGTTGACCCCTACAACAGTGGTTCTCCAATTGGCGGACAGGTCGATGACATTTCTAAAAGGTATAATTGAAGACGTTCTCGTCAAAGTGGAGAAACTAGTCTTTCCTGTGGACTTTCTGGTGTTAGAGATGGAAGAAGACAAGGATAATATACCTTTAATCTTGGGGAGACCTTTCCTTGCTACTGCTAGAGCTATGATTGATGTTCAAAAAGGAGAGCTTAGATTGCGGATGGAAAAAGAAGAAGTTCTTTTCAACTTGGACAAAGCAATGAAGATGCCCATGGAGTCGCAGTGTTATAGTATTGACGTGGTGGAGAAGATTGTAAAGGAGGATATGTCTCTAATCCTGTCAAAGGATCCTCTTGAGACATGTTTGATAGAGTCTCTTACTTATCCCACCACTGAGCTTGACGGACTCTTCAACGAGGTATGTATTGAATATCTTGAGAACTTACTTGCTTTGGGTGATGCTAGGTATGCATTGGAGAAAGCTAAGGCTGAAGAAGCGAAAGGGTCTAGGAAGTACTTGCCGTTGGAGAGAGAGAGCACTCCGATGGAAGAAAAGAAAGAGGAGCTAAAACCATTACCGGAACACTTGACGTATGCTTATCTTGGTGACAATGAAAAAGATCCATCAGGTGATTCGGAATTCAAGAGAAAGATTGACCCGGAGGAGTCTACACGGCCATGGGATGAACGTAATTCTAATGATCATATTTTTGTGAGCGAGAAAGGTGTCGTGCTGACTGTAGACAAAGGAAGAGAAGATGATGCCTACTTGAAACCTCCTAACTTACCACCGGATACCAACAAATTTGAAAGTCCTTACTCTCGTTCTTATCCTGACTTTGATGTTGATGGAGATATGAGTTATTCCAAAATTAAGTGGAAGATTGACATAAATGAGAAGAGAAAGTTTGAGAAAGGAGATTCTACTGATCGTATGGTGCATAAGAATGGTAAGGTGGTAAGTGTGGATGATAAGAGGGGGAGAAAGTATTGGAAGGTGAGGATGCGACATGATCATCCTCTGATCAAGTAGTCTTCTAAGCGGTACCGTCGTGACTCTCCGACATTAAATATGAGCGCCTGTTGGGGACTTTCCCTCCCGTTTTAATGCTTTATTTTTTTCGTGTGAGTAAGAAATTTTTATATTTGAAGTGCTTACTTTTTGGCAATTACATCTCTTTGCAAACTTAGTTTCGATTGTAGTTTCTACTAAGTTTGAGGGGGTGTGATGTACTTACCTCAATAAGTACCGATAGTATAATCTTTTCTTTGTGATGTTCGTTAGGGGAGTTGGTTTTTGCGCCATATTTAAAATTTTAATCGATTTTGATGTGATGATTTTTTACAACTTGCCTAATATTTAGTGGGTTTTGGTTGTGTTTTCTTTTACGGAGTTACTCATGAATAATATTTTGTGGAACAATTTTTGATGAAGTTGTGCTCTAGTTGGTACTTAATGATTCAATTTGAAGCTTGAAGTGTGTAGGGATTGAAGAACACTCGATTTTGGAGTTTTCAGGGGGTAGGTTCGACCAGTGCCAGGAGGTTGAACCCAACAGTGGAAGTCGAACCGTGGTGCAAAAGTTGTCCAGAGAGGTGGTTCGACCTCATGCAAGATGGTTCGACCAGATCAACAGGTCAAACCAATGTCGAACCAGTGATAGCAGAATTCCAGAAGTGCGGTTCGACCACGACGTTCTTAGTTCGACCTATTTAACAGGTCGAACCTAGGTCGAACCGGTGATCTGAAACATACAGAAGCATGGTTCGACCTGATGTGTTTTGGTTCGACCTGTTCCAGTAGGTCGAACCCAAGTCGAACCTGAAGAAGAACTCTGTCCAGTGAGTGTTGAATACTTGTATGGTTGATTCGGTTTATGGGCTATTGATTTTGTGCATTCATATGTTCATGTGTTAATTTCTATTGATGAAAAGCATGTATAATTTGATAAGTATGTAGAGTTCTTGTGGAATTGATCTTAATTATGTGCTATGAGGAGTACTTAGGATTCTATTTACCTATGTGAGGATTTGAGCCTTGATAATCATGCTTGATCATGATTGTTTTATTCTTGAGAGGATCATTCATATGAACGTATTATAGAACTTGGCTTGGAGTCTTGTGTGAGACTTATGATTGATAAATTGCTAGGACATGATCTTAGGCCATTATTTTGTGATTAAGCTACTTAGCCAAATTTTGTCCTTCTTAATGATTTTATTAACCTTTGGATGCCCCGTTGAGCCGTTAAAAACCTTTTCTTTGGTAGCCGAAGTAAATAACCTTATAAACCTTTACTTGAGCCTTGATTAACCTATTCATTGGTAGAGAGAGTTGAGGTGAGTAAGTGTTGCAAGAAGAAAAAGGAAGATAGAATATGGTTGGATGAAAGGAATATGGTTAAATCTTGTTTAAGGGTAGTGCCTGAAACTGGTACCCCGATTGCTTATAACATGAAGCCTTAAGCTTAAGAGCAGCTGATTGATAAAGTGAAGAAGGGTAGTGCCTAAAACTGATACCCGAATTTTCTAAAGAGATGATGTTGATGCACGAAAAATAAGAGAAATCCATGAGAAGAAGAGAAGTTGGAGGAGATATTGCAGCAAGAAGAAGAAATCGAGAACCTCCAAGGTAACTCTCTACTAGTGTCTTAAGTCACTTTACCTAAATTTTCCTACCTTTTTCCAAAGAGCCAACATTACAACCCAAAAACAAGTCCTTTGTGATCCTAGTGAAGAGTTGATTATAAGTTCATTTTTGAGACTTTTGCCAAGCTTATGGATACGCGTCAATATAGATTGATATGAGTGTTTATATTAGCCTATATAGTGCCTCACGCACTTGAGTGAAAGAGAATAAATACTTATCTTGTGAGCTAGATTACTTAGTACTCCGAATGGTGTGTGATTAGATTGGTTTTGCATGAGTGATATATATGAAGCAATTAATACGTGTTTGATTTAATGAAGTTGCATGTGTGATATGTATTGTACTTGATCTTGGTGAATTATACACGACTCCTGTGGTTTGATTTGGTTGCCTCGGGACGAGCAACATGTAAGTTTGGGGGTTTGATGAGTGTGTAAATTCACAAGTTTGGCATCATGTTTTGTGCTAGTTTTGGAGAGTTTTGAGATGGAAATAGGTGGAAAACCTATATATATTGTGAATTAGCATGAATCAGGTGTTAGTGGAGCTATTTAAGTGGTTTTCATAGCAAAATCGAAGTGGAAGTGCCAAGAATCGAAGAGACAAAGTCGAGACCACGCGAACCGCCAAGGAGAGAGATGGGTTCGACCTGTTGGAGGAGGGTTCGACCTCTCCAGCAGGTCGAACCAGCGTTGAAAGAGTGCAGGAGAGGGGTTCGACCACGACTCGAGGGATTCGACCTGTCTATCAGGTCGAACCATGGTCGAACCAGTTCGTGAGAAGATGGATTCGACCACGACATTGGGGGTTCGACCTGACGGTTGGTCGAATCGAGAGCAGAAATTGTCCAGTAGCATGGTTCGACCTGTGGTTCGACCAAGACAAGAGTGGTTCGACCTGTACAAGAAGTCGAACCAAGTGCAGAATACTTCCAGTAGCGTGGTTCAACCTGTGGTTCGATCTGCGGCAAGTGGTTCGACCTGTTTGCTGAGGTCGAACCGTCGTGCGGGAACTTACCTTATCCGGATTTTCGAGGCCAAAACGCGTGGGATCACTTGAAAAGCCCATTCCAAGCCCTAGAGACGTGATTACAAGTATAAAAGGAGGCTCATGCAGTCAAGAAAGACATCACCAATCACAAGTCACTAGTCACAAAAGCACCAATCACCAACAACACAATACAAGAGAGTTTTAGAGAGCGTAAGAACGTGAAGCGCAAGAGGAGATTAGGAGGAGCTGTGACAGAGGTTCCGCTGGAGATTCAAGTAAGATTGGTCCATCTAACCATGATTGTTCCTAGATCAATCATGGGATAGAGCCACTTCGGTAGTTCTAGGGTTATGAAGGTTTCATGAGTTGATTTGTATTTCGTGTATATACTCCGTACAACACTACTTGTGGTTTATTTTATATAAGATTGTGAGTTTTTAATCCATACTCATAGTCGTTTTGTGCATCAATAATCGTTGTGTAGAGTCTGAATGCATAACATGGTTATTGATTGAGTGCGTTCACTAATGAGCAGGGTTTATTGTTATAATTCTAAGTGAAGGGATTTCAAGGTTTTATTAGAACCGTCTTATATGAATGTTTGTTAATTGAATTAAATTCGGGTTAACAAGTAGGATTAAGAGTATAACTTTATAGTACCTAAAAAGGAAGATCAAATCGGGTTAGAGTACTAAGTGCACGGGAAATAATTGATTATGATAGTACCTAGAAAGGGAGGTAAAGTATACGTCTTGCTCTGAGGATACTCACACGTGTCAAAGGCTTATCTATTTGTGTCTATAGAATAGATTTGCATGGTCTAGCGATGCGTCCATATTCCACAAGGCAGAGTCGGACATCGACACACGAAAGTATGAATTAACGAATGAAACTGGATGGCCTGACGAACTACTTAACATCTTATTTGATCACAACAACTCTTCTCTTGTTCTTTTTATTTATTTGCTATTTTAGTTGTCACTTAGTTTACAAACCAACAATTACAATTCTCAACATAGTCATAATTGCTAGAAAATAACTAAAGTAATATTTATCCGTCCCGTGAATTCGATATTTAACTTGGTCACCTTCGAAACTACAATTGATATCCTTCATACTTGGGGATTTAAATTGTGTGTTGAGAAAACACCATCACATATGCATCATCCCCAATCCGACAAATTATTTTTTTGTAAGCCTTGTTAACTTCTTACGAAATCAGATTGCGGCCATCTCGTTTAATGCAACGGATTTTGGTCAGATTTCAAGAATAACAAAGTTTGATGATTTTGATATGCCTTAAAATTTTTAGTGAAATGTACATTACTAAAAGAGTTAGGATGTTGTTCAAGAGCTCTCAAATGGCGACAGCTGATGAATCTTGTTATCAATCTCCATATGTTATCTCATGTAAGGCTTTCTTAGGGTTTATAATTATTTAATAAAAATATTTACTAGTTAAGGGTAAAAATGTCTCAATTATTTAATAAAAATATTTACTAGTTAAGGGTAAAAATATTTCAAGTGGGGTGTGTTTAGTAATATAAATATATATTACAATATTATGTTAGGGTATGCTAAGTAAATGGAGTGCATTTAATATATTCGGGGTGCGAATAGCCGGCCCCTTGAGAGAATTATATCTTTAGTTTATTTTATATGATTGTATGAATATTTTATAGTTGGGGATATTAAAAAAAAGAACTCATAATATAATATAAAATAAAAATAATAAATAAATTATTAATTCGAAAATTCTCTAAAAGAATTATAAAAACTATACGTAAATTAATTATATACATCTTTAAACATATTTCGATTTTAGTAATATACATAATTTAATAAATTTTAATTATATTGTAATCATAGAAGATTTGTTCATAGATAGCTAATAGTTGTTCATTTTGAATAATTAAATAAATTTATAATAAAAATTAAAATAAAAAATTTCTACTTATCATTTACTTTAGATTTAAGCTTAATGATGAGAGTGAAAATTCACGTAATTTGAGCTCTAATTTGGGTTAATTGCAGTAAAATACACGACCTTTCTCACTTTTTTCAATTTAATCACGAACTATTTTTTTTTTAAAAAAACATTATCTTTTCCTCTTCTCTCCATTAAATCATGAACTTTCCTTTTATCAATTAAATATGTAACCTTATTATAATTTTCTCAACACAACCTTATTATAATTTTCTCAAATTTATCACAAACTTTCTTTTATTTATTAAACATGTGATCTTTTATGTTTTACAATTTAATTTAATTAAAATTATTCTATTAATAAAAATCAATACACAATAAATACTTAAAATATAATGCAAAAATCACATATTAAATATAAAACAAATTATAAAAAAATAGTAAAAGTTCATATAATATTATATCTCAAATTTATACTCCCTCCGTCCCGCAATAATGCTTACGCTTCCTTTGTAAATTACAAAGGAAGCGTAAGCATTGGTGTGGGACGGAGAGAGTAATTAATTACTCCCTCCGTCACATAAAGAAGTTCACAGTTACTATAGATATGAAGTTTAAGAAAAAGTTGCTTTATGGGGGTAGTTTAGTATTTTTAGGTAATAAATAAATTATAAAGTAAGTTATGTGAGTTGTAAAAGGGTGTCAATTTTAAAATTAAAGTGTGTTGTGGGATTATTGATTTTTGTGTATTTTCTTATTTGGGGGTGTGAACTTGTTTATGGGACGGACAAAAATAGAAAGTGTGAATTTGTTTATGGGACGGAGGAAATATTTTTTTTAAGATAATTCAAGAATTAAAAAAATTTCATAAATACTGACCTATATATTAAAAACATTCTTTTTTTTATTTAAAATTTTCAATTCTTTAATTATCTAAAAAGTTAATTAAATTAATTTTAAATTGAGTTGCTATACAATTTTATGTATATTTTTATGAAATTTTTAATATTTAATATGCAATTTGTACATTATATTCAAATATTTAATATGTATAGAATTTTAATTAAATTATAAAAACTAAAATATTACATACTTAATTAATAAAAGAAAAAGGTCGTGATAAATTTGAAAAAATGAAATAAGATCGTGTATTTAATTGATAAAAAGAAAGTTCATTATAAAATTGAGGGAAGAGGAAAAGATAATGTATTATTTTGATAAAAAAAAATTGTTCGTGATTAAATTGGAAAAAAAGAGAAATGTCATGTATTTTACTACAACTAACCTCTCTAATTTTTAGAAAATTGTGTATGATTTGATCTTAAATCGAGACGAATCTAGATGTGTAGTGAAAAGTGAGTGTGAGGTGAGAGAAATAATATTTTCAAAAAAAAAAAATGAGTGTGAAATTAAGGAATGTATTATTTTAATGTGTAATGAGGTGATAGAAATAATATTTTAATGTAAAGTGATATATTTTCAACAAAAAATGAGTGTGAAATTAAGGAATGTAGTATTTTAATGTGTAATGAGGTGATAGAAATAATATTTTAATGTAAAGTATGTAGGTATATTAGGCCCTCCCCAATGGGGAGGTTTTTTGCTGAGGTGGATATGGAAAAAACCTAAAGCAAGGTTTTTTAACTATTGGGAGAGTTGAGGTTTTTAACCCAGGTAGTATGTATACTACTTGAGTTTTTTGAAGAGAGAGAAAGGAAGGAAGAGAGAGAGTGGCTCTGAAAAGCAGGAGAGATGAGAGAGATTGTAAAAGTTGTGAAGACACGTGAGATGGAGAGAGGTGGGAGGAGAGAGAAGGTGGGCCCAATTTCACAAAAAACCTACTTTCTCTATTTTATTATTGTGAAAGGCCTTAGTATGATGTGTAGGCCCATGAAGAGAGAAATAATTAATTTGTGTGGGTCTCATTTACTAAAAAGGAAAATGTAAAGATTGAAATGGGACGCCCAAATTTAAAAATATGTAAAGAGTGTATATACGTTTTTTAATAATTGTTTTTTTTACATTCAATTTTTCATTAAAAAAACTTACAGAAAATTTACTAACAAAGTGTATAAATTTTTATTTATAAGTATATAAATTACTAAAAGTGGGTGCACCAGATTATTAGTCATACACTCTTCGTTCTGCGTTAATATTTACATTTATTTTTCACATGTTGATTAATTAGTATAATATTTTTGCGCATGAATTAAGAAATATTATTATTTAATGTGTAGTGGGTAGTTATATTAGTGGGTGTGTGAATCCCTTATTATAATTATATTAGTGAGAATGTGTAGGTCTCATGTGTGTAAATAGAAAAACCAAAAATGAGACCTTTAGGGACGGACGCCCAATGAAAAAATAAGACACTTTGAGGCGAATGGAGGGAGTAATATTTAATGTGTAGTGGGTGATTGTATTAGTGTTTTGAGTTTCCCAGAGCATCCTGAGGGATGTATGAGCCCTATCAGGGACCTCCCTACTTCCCTGAGGACTCGTTTGGGACACCAAACCTCGACTTCTTTAGCTTCGATGATTACCCTATCATGACCGAGGGTGTTCAGCTTCCTGTAGATGGCTCGGCACCTATCTTCTTTCCTGACCTTTTTCTTATTGGGATTTCTTATGAGATTATCCCACCGATCATCTATGGCTTTTCTCCGGATCTAGGTTTTCCTCATCATATTCCAGAGGAATCGAGCAGCCGTTGCAGCACCTGCGGTGCTAGTGAGAGAGGGGCGCAAATGTACGGCTAAGGTATTAGATGTAGGGCTGTATGTTGTCTGTTAGATGTTGTTCACGACTTGTAAAATGAATAACTTACGAAGACATGTTGTCGTTATTTATCATTTCCTATTGTTGTTAGCTACTTTTTATGTTTATTATGACTATTATGTTATAGACTTTTATTGTACGTCTCTAGAAGCTATCATAAGCTCGGAGATCTAGGTTCAACTTAATTTTCATCATCGTTTTGATTGTAGAAGCTAATTGTGTCAAAATTGGTACTATTAATGAAAAGGACATGTTATTATCTCTTCTTTTATACTTACAAGTTTAACACAATGAATCCCATAGGAAATGGCTGAAGGGTGACAAACCCACGGAATCATCCCGGTTATCTCAAGGACCCACACCCGGAGCACCATCTGCCCAGCTCCAAATCCACTAGTGGTTGACCCTTTAGCTTGGTTCACCACTGTGCTAGAAGGCCTTGCGCAACACTTCACCACGTCTTCAAACCCAGCCGCACCACAACATGACCCGAACACCATACTTGAACACTTTAGGCGATACAATCCACCTACTTTCAATGGCCATGGGGATCCGGCATTAGTTGATGAATGGATTCGCGCTCTTGACAGGATATTCAACTATTTAATCTGTACTGATGCTGAAAGTCTCTTGTGCAGCTTTTCAACTCATATGAGATGCAGGATACTGGTGGGAAGCATTGAGGAGTACACAGACTCAGGAACAAATGGCGGCGATGACTTGGGAAGACTTCAAAATAGCGTTCTTCCACAACTACCTTCCGTTGACTTATCAAGAGAAGAAAGCATAAGAGTTCCAAAATCTGAAGCAAGAGAACTTGTCCGTTATGGAGTATGAATGGAAGTACAATCAGTTGTCTAAGTATGCGCCCCATCTAGTGAACACTGAAGCTAAGGAATGAGATAAGCAGCATCCTTACAGTGCAAATGAACCAGGTCTATGCAATTGCTGTTGAAAACGCTCTAGAGGTGGAGGCATGCCTTGATCTAGGTTCTGCAAGGAAAAAACCATCTATCAACAATGAAAAACGTAAGGGGGCATGGACACCTCAAAAACTCAGTGATGAGAGTGGAAATTTACGTCTTTTCGGTCTCACATTACACTATTTTTATTAGAAAAAGGTCATATATTCATGTGGGATTGCGTGGTTTACATATTTTGCATGATTATGGTGCTATGGTGTTTTATTGAGTTTTGAATGTTAAAACAAGTTAAAATGAAGCAGAACCGAAGACGGGCAAGAAACGAGCGCAAAAAGGGCCAGCACAAGTTGCAAGACTCAACACGACTTTCTTACTCGAGTCGTGTTGAGTGCCGTAGATAATCAGAATGCAAAAATATACAACACGACTTATCATGTTGCAACACAACTTGCAACACGAGTCATGTTGCGTCTGTTCCAGGTCGTGTAGCATGTCGTATGAGGCAGAGCAGCGCCAAGAAACGTCCAGAGAGCCAACACAAGTTGGCAAGTTATTACACGACTAAAACATGACTCGTGTTAGGGTCCGTGGGTAGTCCAGTTTTAGAGCATCGCGACACGACTTGACAGGCGATGGCACAGTTTATTAACACGACTCGTGTTAGGGTTACACGAGTTACGCATCAACGTAACACGGGTCGTGTTACAACCGAGTTGTGCATCCCAACTCATGTTGCGTTACTTTAGGCCAAAAATTAGAATTTTCACCCTCCAGTGCGTGAAAACATGAAAAAATAGCCCAGTGGAGTCAAATTCATGGCCCAGGGTATAAAAGGGATCTAGACACCTGGAGAAAAAGAAACCGATCAAATTTCACAGAAACACATCGTGAATTCAATTCATGCATCATCCATCCACCTACACACACAATCAGATCATCCATCCCATCATTCCATCGGTCCGGAAAAAGATTCAAGTGCAGTGGAGAGCCAATTCGATCGGAGAGACGGAGGGAGAACATAAACCACGTGAAGGGGTTTTATATCTTTCTCTTTAATCTTTCTTTGTTGAATTTGTTATGGAATTCTTAGCCGTGAGGGTTGTGTGTAATCTCATGGGCTAAAATCCTTTTTACAGTTCTAGGGATTGAAGGTTAGGATAGTTGATTTGGAAACCTAGACAACTTTTGTGAATTCATGCTATTGATATTCTAATTTATTTGATTAATTCAGACTTTGTTTATATGTGTGTAACGTCTTCACAATATACCATTGATGTTGCCCGTGATGCTTGGCATGTTGTGTTAGCTTGTGTGCATACATAGTTTATATTATCTATTTACTAGGGATTATAGTAGTTTGTCCGTGAACACGATAATTCTAAGGGCTGGTAAACTAGACACTTGATTTTCTTAGTGGAACAAAGCAATTAAGAATTCAAGTAGGAAGTGAATAAGATTGAGTAGTACTTTCAGAGAATAATTGTTAGTCAAACTGGCCATCCGGAGGTTCTTTAAGTTTGCATTATTAGTATCTAGGAAGGAGGTTCAAGATTGCTCACGCATCTTTTGATATAAATTGAATAATACTATTAACTTGAAATTGAATCATATTTGATGGGCTAATAGTGCTTAGTGATGTATTTCTATTGATATAGCATGAATGAATAATAGGACGTCTAGGAAACCAAATCAATTGCACTACACCTGATACCTTAGAGCTGTCATTATCTCTTATTTCACTCTAGAATTATTCTTCTTTGCTTTACTTTTATTTAATAAGTTATTTGTTATTTTGATTCTTTAGATATTAATCAAATTCATACCTTTGAAATTGGTTACATTAATTCTAGTTGAATAGTAATTTAAAATAAAATAGATAATTAACTGTCTTCTAAGGGAACGGTATTTAACTTGGGTACTTGCCTCTATCATTGACATCCTTATACTTGAGGATTAAATCGGAGTGCACAAAATACGCTTATCACTCAGCAATCAACCCTAGCCAAAAGAGTACCTATCCGCCAAGGTGCTAATAACCAGCCATCAGGGAATGCTTGTAATACTTGTGAGAAGAACCACTCATGCCCATGTTTGAAGGGAAAAGGTATATGTTACTGGTGTAAAAAACCAGGACATACTCAATGGCAGTGCCCCATGATAAACACAAAAAATGCTGGAACAGGATTTGAATCCACCGGAAAGGCTCGAGTTTATTCCCTAAGTCAACAAGAAGCTTCCAAGGACCCAGAAACCATTACAGGTATTATACAAATCAAAGGATACCTGCTATTGTATTATTTGACACTGGTGCTACGCATTCTTTTATTTCTTCTCATTTGGAAATGAAAATAGAAATTAAATGTAGAAGTGAAAGTATCGCATTAGAAGTAAGCATACCGTCCGAGAAAGCTTTGAAGGTTGAAAGGCTGTTGAGGGATCACTACTAGAAAACTGTAAATAGACATTGGTGATTTACCGATATCTATTTAGTATTTCCTCCGTTATTAATGGTGGCGTTATTAAAGATTCCTAAATAGATATCGATGAATCACCGATATCTATTTAGTGAATAGATATCGGCGAATCACCGATATCTATTCAATATTCCACCGTTATTAGTGGAGGTGTTATTAAAGGTTTTCTAAATAGATACCGGTGAATCACCGATATCTATTCAATATTCAACCGTTATGAATGGAAGTGTTATTAAAGGTATCCTAAATAGATATCGGTGAATCACCGATATTTATTGTTACATTAGATATCTGTGATTTACCGATATTTATTCGTAATTCCACCGTTATTAATGGAGGTGTTATTAAATATCCCCTAAATAGATATCAGTGACTAACCGATATCTATTAAATACATAGATATCAGCGAATCATCGATATCTATTTTAAATTCACTGATATATATGAAGGTGATTTGAACAATAAATATCAATAAACCACCGATACCTTTTATCAATATAGATAATGAAGTTGATATTATAAGTCTAGGGTAATAGATATCGGTGATTCACCGATATCTTTTAAAAGTTTCACCGATATAAATTAGCTAATATTAAAATATTTAGAACAATATATATCAGTGAATCACTGATATCTTTTGAGTTATAGATGTCAGTGATTCACCAATATCTTTCTTTCAAAAAGCTATTGCTCACCTGCCTATTTATTTCAACAATAATTTTCTAAATTTAAATGGAATTTCAATAAACGCACCCATTCATTAATCAATATATCCATACATCCATGAAATATCAAAATTCAACGTCTAGCATTCCAACCCACAAAAATATATACCCAACGTCTAACATTCCAACCCACAAAAATATATACCCAACGTCTAACATTCTAACCCATAATTCAAATTAGTTAACTAATAATATATACCAAAAGAAGTATGATACATGTACATGCTAATAATATATACCAAAAGAAGTACGACACATGTACGTACGTAGCTATACATATATACACATATCTACTGCAACCTGATGACCTGTCCAGCCCACAAAACATGATGTAAAGCCATCTTTTGAACTATACATCCACTCCATCACAGTTAGCTACACATATCTCCTGCATTAAAAGGATTAACAAGATCGATCAACAACTCAGAATGCAAATTAAAAAGGAAAATAATTAAATAAATGATAACCTCCATAAGATAATCCAACTTAATTTGTACGTAAAGATGAACATCAAGATAACCTCCATAAGATAATCCTTTTACACAACCACCTTAGCTAAAACTTCAGGATGAACTTGCGATATATGTTACTAAAAAGAAACTTAAAAACTCAATCATAAAGCAACGACGAGTGGTTATATTACATTACAAAGTTTTAAAAAGTAATAAAAGTA
The DNA here is from genome assembly GCA_023678885.1 of Pogostemon cablin. Classification (NCBI taxonomy): domain Eukaryota; kingdom Viridiplantae; phylum Streptophyta; class Magnoliopsida; order Lamiales; family Lamiaceae; genus Pogostemon; species Pogostemon cablin. The sequence continues at coordinate 20,276,974 of CM042979.1, read as the reverse complement.
TAGAAGGAAAATGATCGACCCCCTACAAAGACATTTTATGAATTTATGCAAAGTTAGTTTTTGCGAATTCTTCCATATTAAACAATTGCAACATGAAGCACTAATACAACACAATTTCCAATACAACGAACAAATACTCCTAAGTAGTTTCAATACATTTTTTAACTAATACTAAAAAAATTACCTTTTTCTACATTATGAATGTTTCAATACATTTCGCCCTCTCCATCCGCACTTCTTTTGTGTGAATTGTATATTAAGAAAATGTATATCAAATTTAGAAGAATGGTATAATCATTTATAGAAATTAATAAATGAATATATATAGTATTACCAATGATTGGATGGAGGATCTATCTATGGATACACTTGATTCAATTATTTTCGCAATACAAAACAACCACATTGGTTGTCATCCTATTGCTTAGGGACCTAGATGTTTTACAATTAAAGTAGTAATAAGTAGTTGGTTTGGTCAATCACTGTATTTGGAAGCTAATTTGTACCTGAGTACCATACTTTTTCATACTCCTGTAGAAACTGATGTTAAATGAGGAAACTGAGTACAATATGTGCGTGTGTGTGTAACGGCTTAAGATTTTAAGAGCGGTCATTCAGCAAGGTATCAAAACTAAGCAATTGAAAGGTCTTGTGCTTGAGTGGAATAAGGTATCAAAGTTCACTAAAGTAACACATCAATTAATCACATGATTACAGACCACTAAACAAATGAAACCTAGGAGCATAAATTTCAATGAACTAATAGAATGAATAGACTAACCAACTGAGAAACCCTATAAATTAAACATCCAAAACATTGTAATAAAATACAAGGATTATCACTATCAAGAAGTGCCATAAATTTTTTTGTTCAGAGTATTCAAAATGCCTATCACAATCAATTATTGCACCTGGAAGCTGAAAGGTTAATTCATCACCTCAAATTGCCCATTCCCGACGATAAGTTTTTCCTTCTTTTGATTGTCAGATAAAAGAAATGTTTAGTGCAATGATAAATAAGTCAACAAATTATGCAGAAATTTATTTTCTTATTTGCTAACTCTAATATTATATATGGAGTAAAAAATACACCTGCACTGTTGCAACAACCGTCACTGCACCAGCTGCGCCGAGTAGGTATCCTATCATAGACTTTGTGGAGATCACTCTCAACTGCAAAATAGTTGAATTTGCCACCAAATTGCATAAAAAATCAATAGCAATGATGATATAAAATAATAATAAACCTAAACATATGATGCTCATGTCCAAGAAAATCTTATTAGATAGTGATGCACTATTTTTAACTGGATCTTGCTAACCATATGCCTCTCTGATTTCCATACATTAAGGAATATATTAGTTATTCTGAATAAGCTCCTCAATCTTTAGCTAATTTTCACTAATTAACCTTTCTCTTAAAATTAACTGCATATAATTACCACTGGTTGTGTGGTCTGCTGCATATGCATGATTACAACACAAACATCTAGTTTTAATTGTTTAAAAAATGTCCAACTAACAACAAAATATGGACATGCAACATGCATACAATGAAAAGTGCTTCAATATAAGAGGATTATATTAGAAATTACTTATAAAGGTTATAGTGCATCATAAACAATTTCATGTGTTTCTAAAGTATATTCTCATGTCCCTAATCTAATAGTTCTGAAAGGTAACAAAAAGGATCAATCTTCCAGAACCACTAAGAAGAACCATCACAGTAGAGATCTCAATGGGGATAATGATACTCGAGTTTCTTCAGAAAGTGTAATTAAGAGTTGCACAAGTTATGAATAGGCAGCAATTGATTAAAATCTCACACGCCTTTAATAAATGATTAACAAAATAGTGAAAGAATAAACTATAAGAGAATAAAATATATAAGAACTTTCAAGTCCTTATTAATGTAGCCATTTTTCTTTTTCAAGTCCTTATATAACATGTTAATCAACTTGTTTGGATAATTGCTTTCAAACTTCTTACACTAACTAAAGGAGTAACCTAATAATGCACAAAACTGCAGAAAGTAACCAAATAAATAAGCAATTATGAAGCCGGAATTAATCTAAAACCACCATCATATAACTACAGGGAAAATTAAAAGTTATGCTTAGATTTGTAGTTTTCAGATAAACCCAGAATATCTGATCTCATTTAAAGACAAACTTAGAGACTTTGGACAATTATAAGGCATAAGATAAGCAAACTAAGGACCAAGGTCAACTACTTGATTATTTTTCATATGCTCCTTAGCTTTTTCCCAATCCATGTCGCTCCAATTCTTCAGCACAGAACAAATGGCAGCTGAATACATCAAAGTTTGCATTATAAGAATTATACAATAACCAATACATGACACAAATTTACTTTGAAAGAATTTCTTACTAGCATAAAACACAAAGCAGAGATCTATTTCTCCTCTAATATGAATTGGCATAAAACTAGGACATAGAGACATGACAAGTCAATTCCACAAGTCAGCCACCAAAAGGGTAGACCACAACAACTTAGGCAATGATTATAAAAGAATAAAGTGGATGTAAGTCCTATAAGTGCAATTACAGTTTATGAAATATATGTGGACCATGTTTTTAGCTATATCAATTATCAAAACATTAGAAAACAAGCAACCAGGATATAAGATGCGATTTTCTCAAATGAAAAGTAGAACAACTCAATCAAATGAATTTTATCTTAAAAAGTGGACAATTGATCACATATGAAAAGTAGAACAACCCAACCAGCATTATCCTACACTCAGAATCTAGTCAGGTAGAGAGGAAGGCATAAGCAAAATTAAAACTGAAGTTACCAGAATCTTCAACATCAGAAAATTCAAAGCTCTCAAAAGTTCACTGTAAATGAGACTATTAAGTGTACTTTCCTTGACAGCATAAGTAAGTCTTTTATTTAAGACTAATGAAGTTTAAAAACTGGGTTGTCATAATTCCTAATGAAAAACAAAATCACCTTCTCAATCCTACTAGTTAGAAAATAGTAGTTCCATAGTTGACAGCGAAAGACTTTAAATGCTTTAACACAGCGTTGTGCCTTGGTAAGTTCATGTTCAACACGAGGCAGCTCATCAACTACATTAAAATAAAAAAGGAAAAAATATATCATACCAAAGGATACAGAAGACGCAGTAATCTGTAAACTAGAACCCAAAATGTTTTAGTACTTCCTCTTTGATCTCATTCTACAATATATATAAATATAAAATAAAAGATGGAAACAAAATCCTCCAACAAGCAGATGAAAACAGAAACATAAAAATCTGCTTTAGTGCATGTAACAAACATAAATCCTAAGTAATTTCAGCGAGCTTTTATGTACACATAATTATGGCAGGCAGGGGGTATCAAGTCTCAACTTGGAAATTAACCACAAGGTATATAACAAACATATACACATTCTTTGATTACATAAAGATCGTAGTATATTGCAAAATTGATATCTAATAACAAATAGCAAGATATTTCAAGATAGCAACAGGTTCATATTTCAACTGGAAACAGACTGATACTGTATTCCACTAAAAGAGTATGCATAGATTAAGAATTATATAGATTTGACATTGAGAACTATATAGGTTCATTATTAATTTATCTAGTGCAATGCTTGATTTTAATATCTTGGACGAGGAGAATTTCGAAAGGACAAGGATAAATAAGCAGTTTCAAATAGTTAACTGTGTTATTCATAGTTGTTGAAAGCGAGAGGCGCACGGACCCCTAAGTGCGCCTGAGGCGCGCGCCTGGGCTACATTTTGCCCAAAACTCAATTTATAATATATATACACAAATATATCCTACTTACAATCATATTACCTAACTAAACTAACATAAAATCATATAACATCACATAATGATACATAATAACTCATAATAGCATTATAACACATAAAACATAAACACAAATAAATTCAAAATTAAAATCTTCCACACAAATAAGTAGTAAGTTATTGAAAATTTCAATAGTTAATGAAAATTCAAAATTAAAATCTTTCGACAGGCGGCAGCTGGGCAGCGGCGGCGGTGGCGGCAGATGGTGTGGTGGAGGTGAAGTCAGCCCACCTTTCTCTCTTGTTTTGAAATTTCTACTTCTAATATTAAAATCCTAACCCTAATTCTCAATTTATATCACATTTTATAAGTGGGCTGCCCCCTTTTCATCATAAAAATGTGTTAGCACTTTAACATAAAAGTAGCAACTTCAAAAAATAAAAATAAAAATAAAATAAAAAAAGCAGGATGTTGCAGAGGCGCGCCTTTTAGGTCTTGATGAGGCACACCTAGGCGCGCGCCTACGACACAACGCCTTGGACTGCAAAAAATCGACCAATCTAGGCGCAAGCATGTGAGCCTCAGCGCCTTAGGCGTGCCTTGGGCGCGCCTTTTTAACAACTATGGTGTTATCAAGCTCTGGTCGTGCATAATCAATGCAAACAACCTGATAAACATACATATCACTAAACAAACCTATTAAACAATCGATTTCGCATGGCTCAGGACTCTAGCAGAAAGCTTGTTTGTTAACAATGTGAGAACAACATGTACATGTGTCACGAAGAAAAAATTTAAGAAAAAAATCATATCCAAACAGAGAGAGCAACGCAAAACAAAAGGATTAGAAACTACCACAACAGGCAGTGACCATGCGATCAAGCTTGCAGCCCAATTTGTGTACATTACGTATTCATATTTGGATAAGAATATGCCAAATAATGATGCTCCTGCCAACTTCAAGAATACAAGAACATGTAAGTTATAGACATCAGTATAAATAAAGTAAAGATAATAAAATTGTTTTGAACATGCATAATTTTCAAATTGCAAAATAAGTTTATATCTCTTAACTAAGAGAAAAGTCATTGAAAGAAAACAGCCACGTGAAAATATATAAGGTAACCAAGCTCTAACGCATGCACAATAAGGTAGATTAATCTACGAAATTTACCTTCTGCTACTCAATAAGATCTTCAAAAAGCAACTCAATGAAGTCGCTCACAATTATAGGAACACATAAAAAAAGGGAGAGACATGAACCTCAAGTGCTCATCCATCTTGTAATCTCTTTCACAATGACAATGTAGGAACATGAGATTGATATTATGTAAATAAACCAATGATAATGATACAGAAGAATCATGCCTCACTATCTTTTTGCATGATTCAGATTAAGAAAGTTGATAATTGTCGAGTAATAAGATGGAAAGGAAATTTTAAATTGAAATAATCAGCTTTCTACAGTTTCAGTAGAATAGATGCTATTTTACAGACAGGGTAAAATAAGAAAGTCTAAATTTCAAACTTTTATAAAAAAAAAACAAGAACTTCTATTTATCAGTCATCTGAGTGTGAGAATGTTCACTTTTGTCAAACTTATGGATATAACTGATTCACTTTTTTCTCCATTTCTTCAGTTTAATTGATATGGGATTCAGCCTTAGAGTTATTCAACCATAAACCAAAAAGTGACCTATTCATCAGGTCACATGGCAACACTGAGACTAATGGATAATTGTTGTTGTCCACAATAGCAAGTTATGTGTCATATCTGTCAAAACTGTACATGCTAATAATATACTTATTATGAACCAAAACCTAAGAAGAATCCCAGCCTCCATTGCAAGGTAGGAAACTCACAGTGATCCATATTAACATTTGTCAGAAAGTTTTTTTCAATTTCAAATTTGACATACAACATAGCTCATTAGCACAGTACTCACGTTTTCTAGTTATCTTATGCTTGAATGTAAAACTTGAACAGAAATAACCCTTGTTAGAGTCTAGAGACCCAATCTTGAGCATCATTGAAATATACACAACAATCATCAAATAATTGTTTTTAGCATGAATGGACCATTACCAGGTTCATTGAATCCAAGGGTTTTTGCAGCATTGACAATTTGTCAAAATGGTTTTCCACCTTCAACCTTGCTCATCACATAGCCCAATGTACCTAATAGATAGAATCATGAGATGTTCATTAACCTAAGTTCTTTATCATTTATTAAGTTGAAAAATAACCTAGAATTGTAATAAAGAGAATCTTATATGGGTGAAATATGGGGAAAAGGATAACACTCGAGCTTCCAATTATTCGAAAGATTGGATCTCCTCATGAAAGTAGACGATTTATGGTTGGTATGACAGGAAGACCAGCTCCAACCTACCATAGAATAGAAAAGGGAAACAATTATCTTTCACAACTACCCATAGAGCATATGAAAATATTGTGGCATAAATGAAGGCATGTAAAAGCAGAAAAAATATATCAATTTATTGCTTATCAATTGAGCAATAAAAATTTTCCAGCAAAGTGAGTGATTGCTAGCAAAATCTTGAGGATATCAGTGGAACAATATAAGTGATATAAAGCATCATGATTGACCAGGAATATGTATATGCATTCTTAACAATTAGAGTGTTGTATTAGGACTCCTGAATCTTTTAATAATGGGTAGGAAAACAACGAACCTAATTGCTTCCCTAAACTGAATCTGGTACTCCATTGGTCACTACCAAACTGAACATAGAATTCCAGTTATTTTTCAAGAATAAAGGGAAAAGGTTATAAGGATGACATGTAGCTAGTGCTGCACTGCCTAGCATTTCAGGCCAAACATTTAATATTTGAATATGAATAAGTATCAATGAGAGAGTAGAGATTTGATGTTCATTCAGCTTTGACTTTTACAGCTCACTATAAAACTTTCATACAAAAACTTGGTGTGATCAATCCAAGTAAATTCTAAAGATTCAACAAAAAATTCTCTACAATTTCCACAACCTAGAAAAGAAATTAACACGTGAGTATCAAAATTCAGAAATTGGTGAAAAGACGTAGATTAAGTAATCTTTTAGTAATTAGAAAGGCACAATCTTTTACGTTAAATCAAATGTCTAACAATTTTAGACTATACACCAAAAAGAAACCAAATTGATACTCTGGAAACAGTTTCCGTTGTGTTTATAAATTATAAATTATATAACTGAAAGCGAAACTAGCCATCAGATCGACCAAGAAATCATAAGTCTTAAATTTAAGGTACAGAAACTAAACATACATTGAGGCAGAAGAGAGAGACCAAAAGACCAAAAGACCAAAAGATCAAAAGATCAAAAGAATTGCAGAAGACGTGATGAGAGAGGCAAAAATTCAGAGAACCAAGCCCCTGATCATAACCAAATTAATTAATAGATGGTTTTTTCTTACAGATTTGTTTAGCATTAGCATTATAGTGTTCGAACGACACGAAAAGGAGAATGGACTTATGAACCCTTGGGACGTTGCGAACAATGCAGGTGGTAATGCCCCCCACAGAGTCGCCTTTTACTCGAACAACATCAATAGCAGCAAGCATTTTATCAGCATATTCAAGATTTGGACACCTTAATATATGACTCTCTATCTGTAAGACACTTGGATTATGTTACGAAAAGTTTAACAATAGGGGCAGTATTAATATATAGCAAGGTAGTATGCTGACCTGATCAAGGGTGAAAGTTTGATGATCAACCAGATTTTCAAGGAGAACAACATGATGCACTTGTGAAACATAAGAAAGAATCTGCAATAAATGGAAAATCCATTGATGATGATATACTATAGAAGTTTTCCATGGAAGAGTTAAGTGACAATTAAAGCTTACTTCAATCCCTGCATATAACTTGAGAATCTTCTTGGCCACCGCTCTAGCAGCAACCCTACCAATGGTTTCTCTTGCAGAAGATCTACCACCACCCAGGACAGAATAATGAGACGCTGAACTCATTACACCTTCGCTGTATTGCACCTTCGCTGTGACCCAGCTTCGCTGGCTAGGGTTCCGGTCGTGATTCCTGCTGCCGCAATTCCGGTCACGATTCCTGCTACTAGATCTAAGTCGTCGCCTAGGGTTCCGTCAGCTGCCGGCTTTTCCGATCGCGGCCTGCCTCTTAGCGACGACCCCTGCACCTGGTCCCGATTCCGGTCGCATTTCTTCTGCCAGATCTTAGTTTCCGGCTGTTGCGATTCTGATTCTTTCCTCAAATTGATCCGGGTATCGATTTACTCTGCAGATCCTCTCACATTTTCGCCTCTCGCCGCTGGTTCGCCGGCTGTTGGGAGTCAAGGAAGGCAGAGACAATCATAAAATTTTGGGTTTGGAAGTCGAGAAAATTATAGGTGGCATCGCGAGCATGGGTGGGTGGCGTCGCAACGGGGAGCATTGGCGTTGCCAGCAGAGAGCGGGAGCAAGGGCAGAGTGCAGCCATCGGTGGGAGTGGTGGCGGCTTCTTCGTTTGTGGTCGGAAGTTAGGAATTGAAAATCTAAATATGATTTGATTTTGGGAATTTTATGAATTAGGGTTCAACTGTGAATTTGATTTTGGAAGTTTTGAGAATATTAAAGGATCGATTTCATTTGGTTACAAACTTAATAAATTTACATTTAAAAAAAACGTGTTTTACATTTTTCAAATTAATTTATTTAAAATATATATATATTAATATCAGTAAAAAGATATCGGTTATCTTAACCGATGTCTATATACTTTATAAATATCATTAAAAGATATCATTAGGTAATCATTGATATTTATTAATGCAATTCTTTTATTATAGATATTGGTGGTGTAATAAATATCGATTAGTAAGGAGTGTTGTAACAACAAATATTGTATTTATAATAAAATAAACACAAAAGAATTACAATAATAATCCAGACGGATTAAACTTAAGAATTAAGGAAACAATCTCTATCTATCCTCTGATTCTTCTCTCGAACCAATTTGGACTTTGACTTGTTGTGTGTTGACCATGTTGACCGCGTGTGTGTTGACTGCGCTGAATGTGTTGACAGCGTGTGTGTTGAGCCGGATCTTCGGATGAAGCTTGTTCGAGCTCGGATGTGTAGTCTTGACGTTGATCCGGAGGCGTCGAGCCTTTGTTCGGATTGAACGTTGACTGGAGAGAATGCTGGATCGGAAGGCTTGACAGCTTGATCTCTGATCGGAGGCGGTCGACTGGAAGAATGCCGGATTGGAGGGCTTGGCAGCTTGATCTCTGATCGGAGGCGGTTGGCTGGAGGAACGCCGGATCGAAGGGCTTGACAGCTTGATCTCTGATCGGAGGCAGTTGGCTGGAAGAACGCCAGATCGGAGGGCTTGACAGCTTGATCTCAGATCGGAGGCGACTGACTGGAAGAATGCCGGATCGGAGGGCTTGACAGCTTGATCTCTGATCGTAGGCAGATGACTGGAGGAACGCCGGATCGGAGGGCTTGACAGCTTGATCTCTGATCGGAGGCGGTTGGCTGGAAGAACACCGGATCGGAGGGCTTGGCAGCTTGATCTCTAATCGTAGGCAGATGACTGGAGGAATGTCGGATCGGAGGGCTTCGCAGCTTGATCTCTGATCGGAGGCGGTTCTTGACTTGAAGATGCTTGAAGATCTCAAGGGAGCACTGCTCGTATTCTTGATCTCTTCAGAGCTTTTGTCTTCAGATATTTTGGTGTGTGTCTGGAATGAATGGAAGAGGACTCCTTATATAGGTGAGGAATGAGGATGCCCCATAAATAACTTGCAATCTGATTGGTCTATGACAGATTTGACCTGGTTCTGCGGGCTTGGGCCGTTCCAAATATAACACAGCTTGAATGATCATTACTTAATTTGACCTAATTCTGGAACCTTCCAGACTTTATTTGACTTGGAAGTCAAGTTTTACTTAATTTATACCCTACTTAATTTGTTGGGTTTTAAATTAATTATCAATTATTTATTAATCTATTTTAGGAATTTATTTATTTAAATCCCTTAATAAATAAATAATTAATTGATAATTATTGCATTAATTTGCCACATATTTTCCTTTAATAGGCAATAAAATTCAAGTGCTTACAAATGCCCCCTCGTATTTTGTTCACAGACGCCTTTGTGTTGAAGTGAACAAATTGCGATAATCCATTCTTGATCAACATGATTGAATTTTATTGCTTGCTTCACCAACTTGATATGAATAGCCTGAATTATGACTGAACTTAGTGAAGTGCTAAGCTGCCTACGTACCTCTTTGAAGAGGATCAAGTCATAACGTAGTTCAAAGAGACATGATTTGATTTGAATGGGGGGGTGCCGTACACATTTTATACTCATGCGGGCCAGGAGTAACATGCAGTTTAGGCTCGTGCGTCATGGAGCGTTTGAACTTGCTGACAGTTTATACTCGTGTCAATGAGTCTTCAATTTGAACTTGTAGATAGTTTATACTCATGTCAGGGAGCCTTGTATGGATATTTTTCACTCGTGTCGAGGAGTATTGTGTGGACAGTTTTCACTCGTGCCGAGGAGCGTAATGTGTAGAGAGTTTATTCTCTTCCCAAGGAGATTTGATTTGATGAGTAGATATTTTATACTCATATCTAGGAGTGTAACTTCATGATTTTAGATAGTTTAAACTCATATCAAGGAGTATTGTATGGACATTTTTAGCTCGTGTCGAGGAGCGTAACATGTAGATAGTTTTAGCTCATATCAAGGAGCGTTGTGTGGATAGTTTCAGCTCATATCAAGGAGCGTAATGTGTAGAGAGTTTCATCTCTTCTCAAGGAGATTTAATTTGAGTTAGGCTGTTTAAGCTCGTATCAAGGAGCATAATGCAGACAGTTTTAGCTCGTGTCAAGGAGCTTTGACTTGAAAGATTTTAGATAGTTTAAGCTCGTATCAAGGAGCGTAATGCAGACAGTTTTAGCTCGTGTCAAGAAGATTTGACTTGAAAGATTTTAGATAGTTTAAGCACGTATCAAGGAGCGTAATGCACACAGTTTTAGCTCATGTCAAGGAGATTTGACTTGAAAGATTTTAGATTGTTTAATCTCGTATCAAGGAGCGTAATGCAGACAGTTTTAGTCATGTCAAGGAGATTTGACTTGTCTTGATTTATCAACAGTTTATTGTCCCCAATCTTGGGATGCACTATTTTCTCTTGCTTCAACTTCATTTCCATTAATCTTTATAGAAACTGCAGCCTTTGTTTGTGGTTCCTCTTCCAAGGGCTCATTGAAGGACATGTATTCAAACTCGAAAGAGTCTTGAATAGAGGGCCATTCGATTCATTTGATGTCAGGCTTAACTCCATGTCGTGAGCTCTTGAAGCCAACTCTTCAAAAGTTTTAGGTCGAATTCCTTGGAGTATGTAGCTAAGATTACATTGTATCCCTTGAATGCACATTTCTATAGCTGAAGTTTTTGATAGCTTTTCTTTGCAACTGAGGCTTAGACTCCTCCATCTATTGATGTAGTCGATGATATATTCTTCATCCCTTTGACGAGTATTTGTTAGCTCCATCATGCTAACAATTCTTTGTGTGCTATATAAGCGGTTGAGGAATACTTTTTCCATTTGCCCCCAAATGTCAATGGAGTTGGCTTCCAAGTCGATGTACCAATCAAAGGCATTTTCTCTTAAAGATCGGACGAATTGTCTCACCATGTGATCTCCGTTGGTCCCAGCATCATTACATGTCTCGACGAAGTACGCCACATGTTGTCTCGGATTGCCTTTACCGTCAAATTGTTGAAACTTGGGAGGTTGGTAGTCAGTTGGCATCCTCAAGTTGTCAATCCTCTTTATATATAGATTGGCGTATGTTGAAAAAGATTTTGAGCTTCCTTCAAACTTGTCTTTTATCGTCTCTAAAACGATGTTCTTCAATTGGTTCACAGGAAGCATTTTGTCAGTTGAAATTTGTATTTCTTCTTCAATTAGCTTCTTTTCAAGAGGATGGTGTTTCACTGAGTCTTCTTTCTCGTGCTCATCCCCAACTTGTTTCTCATTTGCATGACTTGTCTCCACATTCTCCATTTTCTTCATAAGTATGGAGATTTTTACGTCTTGAGCTTCCATGTGCTTGTTGAATCCTTCAATGGCTCTTATCATACTTGTGAGTTGTTCCTCAATGGTCATAGCATTTGTTGTCATCACTGCAGCTGCAGCTGAGGTAGATGGTGAGCTTGGTATTGAGTGAGGAGTTGAGTAGGTAGAATCATCTTCACTATTCTTGTCTCCGTGCAATGGTTTGTTAAGAGCAATCCCAACCACATGGTTTGTCTCTGAGGAGGCTTCAGACATACTTCTTGTAACAAGTTCAGCATTTTCAATTTGCAACTCTTGAGGCTTTGATGCAGCTTGCCTTCGTATCGCAATCTTTAGCGAAGTCATAACTTGCATCTTCGCAGCTTGTAGCTCTAAAGGCTTTGAGGTAGATGACCTTTTTATCGCGATCCTAAGAGGAGTCATACTTTATATCTTCGAGCTTGTTGAGAGAAGAGATGAGAGGTAGAGACTTTTCCACTGGGCGTGCCAAAATTTGTAACAACAAATATTGTATTTATAATAAAATAAACACAAAAGAATTACAATAATAATCCAGACGGATTAAACTTAAGAATTAAGGAAACAATCTCTATCTATCCTCTGATTCTTCTCTCGAACCAATTTGGACTTTGACTTGTTGTGTGTTGACCATGTTGACCGCGTGTGTGTTGACTGCGCTGAATGTGTTGACAGCGTGTGTGTTGAGCCGGATCTTCAGATGAAGCTTGTCCGAGCTCGGATGTGTAGTCTTGACGTTGATCCGGAGGCGTCGAGCCTTTGTTCGGATTGAACGTTGACTGGAGAGAATGCTGGATCGGAAGACTTGACAGCTTGATCTCTGATCGGAGGCGGTCGACTGGAAGAATGCCGGATTGGAGGGCTTGGCAGCTTGATCTCTGATCGGAGGCGGTTGGCTGGAGGAACGCCGGATCGAAGGGCTTGACAGCTTGATCTCTGATCGGAGGCAGTTGGCTGGAAGAACGCCGGATCGGAGGGCTTGACAGCTTGATCTCTGATCGGAGGTGACTGACTAGAAGAATGCCGGATCGGAGGGCTTGACAGCTTGATCTCTGATCGTAGGCAGATGACTGGAGGAACGCCGGATCGGAGGGCTTGACAGCTTGATCTCTGATCGGAGGCGGTTGGCTGAAAGAACACCGGATCGGAGGGCTTGGCAGCTTGATCTCTAATCGTAGGCAGATGACTGGAGGAATGCCGGATCGGAGGGCTTGGCAGCTTGATCTCTGATCGGAGACGGTTCTTGACTTGAAGATGCTTGAAGATCTCAAGGGAGCACTGCTCGTATTCTTGATCTCTTCAGAGCTTTTGTCTTCAGATATTTTGGTGTGTGTCTGGAATGAATGGAAGAGGACTCCTTATATAGGTGGGAATGAGGATGCCCCATAAATAACTTGCAATCGATTGGTCTATGACAGATTTGGCTTGGTTCTGCGGGCTTGGGCCGTTCCAAATATAACACAGCTTGAATGGTCATTACTTAATTTGACCTGATTCTGGAACCTTCCAGACTTTATTTGACTTGGAAGTCAAGTTTTACTTAATTTAAACCCTACTTAATTTGTTGGGTTTTAAATTAATTATCAATTATTTATTAATCTATTTTAGGAATTTATTTATTTAAATCCCTTAATAAATAAATAAATAATTGATAATTATTGCATTAATTTGCCACATATTTTCCATTAATATGCAATAAAATTCAAGTGCTTACAAGTGCATATTAGGTGCACCTCTTTTCTTAATTTAATTTGTGCACCGGGTCGGATCCATTTTAAAATGGGTCATATATAACCTAAAAATAAGCATAAAAATTCATTCCAAATCAGCACCCACTCCTGCGATTCTCCTTCGTGATTTCTTCTATGGAGATTCTTAATCCATCGCTGATTTTGGCCATGATTCTCAATCCACCACACGATTCTCAATCCACACGCCACTACTGTTCATTACTTACGAATCGTTGCTGCTGATTTCAACCGCGAGGATTCTATCGCCGTTGCTGCTGATTATCGCCAAGATTCCACCGCCGTGTTTTACCAATTTTGCCGCTGTGCTCTGCTGATTTCGGTGCCAGATTTTGATTGTCGATTCAACCGCAGCTGTTGCGTATTTCTACATATTTCATCACAATTGAAGTTTCATTCCAAAATTTGGTAAAGTTCATCTTATCTCCAATTTCTAGTTCATCATGGCTTGGAACAACACGTAGATTGACTCGCTTTTGATTCTGAATGCCTCCCTTTTTTGTTTAGATCTCTGGATTTTAATTCTAAAATTTGTAAATTGGCCAGTGGTTCTGATTCTTCAGAATCCATTATTAATTTTACATTCACCAAATCCTATGCGTATATTTATCACACTAAACTTGATTCTAAAACTAGCATCCTATTTATAGTGCCACAATTTTGTTTGAACTTTCCAAGTGTTTTCTTCTTTAAATTAAATAAACAATTTACATTTGAACTGCTCAACAAAATAAGTATTGGTTTCTATTATCTAATTGTATATGTTTTATCTATTAATTGTATAAAGGTATGTTATGAATTGTACATGGTTATGTATGGTCTGTATTGTGTATCCACTTATGAGTTTGTGTATATGTATTGTCTTTATTTTACATGATTATGCTATATATGTTGGATTAGTTTAATTGTATATGTTATCTTTTTCAGTTGTATATAGGTATGGTATGAGTTGTATGTTATCTATATTTCTCTGTTAATTGTATATAGGTAATTTCTAAATTGTACATAAGTATGGTCTGAATTGTGCATTGTAAGTTGAATTATTTTAACTGTATATGTTTTCATCGTTAAGTGAATAAATGTGTATTCTGAATTGTATGTGGTCATGATAGGCATCTTGGTATCATTATGCATTCGATGTGATGGATTTTTCTTTACTGTATATATTTTCTCTGTTAACTGTACATAGGAATGGTCTGAATTATGCATAAGCATTATTTTATGTTGGATTATTTTAACTGTATATGTTTTCACCGTTAAGTGAATAAATGTGTGCTCTGAATTGTGTATGTGGTCATGATAGGCATCTTGGTATCATTATGCATTCGATGTGATGGATTTTTCTTTACTATATATGTTTTCTCTGTTAACTGTACATAGTAATGGTTTGAATTGTGCATAAGCATTATTTGTATGTTGGATTATTTTAACTGTATATGTTTTCACCGTTAATTGAATAAATGTGTGCTTTGAATTGTGTATGTGGTCATGATAGGCATCTTGGTATCATTATGCATTCGATGTGATGGATTTTTCTTTACTGTATATGTTTTCTCTGTTAACTGTACATAAAAATGGTCTGAATTGTGCATAAGCATTATTTGTATGTTGGATTATTTTAACTGTATATGTTTTCACCGTTAAGTGAATAAATGAGTGCTCTGAATTGTGTATGTGGTCATGATAGGCATCTTGGTATCATTATGCATTCGATGTGATGGATTTTTCTTTACTGTATATGTTTTCTCTGTTAACTGTACATAGTAATGGTCTGAATTGTGCATAAGCATAATTTGTATGTTGGATTATTTTAACTGTATATGTTTTCACCGTTAATTGAATAAATGTGTGCTTTGAATTGTGTATGTGGTCATGATAGGCATCTTGGTATCATTATGCATTCGATGTGATGGATTTTTCTTTACTGTATATGTTTTCTCTATTAACTGTACATAGGAATGGTCTGAATTGTGCATAAGCATGATTTGTATGTTGGATTATTTTAACTGTATATGTTTTCACCGTTAATTGAATAAATGTGTTCTCTGAATTGTGTATGAGGTCATGATAGGCATCTTGGTATCATTATGCATTCGATGTGATGGATTTTTCTTTACTGTATATGTTTTCTCTGTTAATTGTACATAGTAATGGTCTAAATTGTGCATAAGCATTATTTGTATGTTGGATTATTTTAACTGTATATGTTTTCACCGTTAAGTGAATAAATGTGTGCTCTGAATTATGTATGTGGTCATGATAGGCATCTTGGTATCATTATGCATTCGATGTGATGGATTTTTCTTTACTGTATATGTTTTCTCTGTTAACTGTACATAGTAATGGTTTGAATTGTGCATAAGCATTATTTGTATATTGGATTATATTAACTGTATATGTTTTCACCGTTAATTGAATAAATATGTGCTCTGAATTGTGTATGTGGTCATGATAGGCATCTTGGTAGCGTTATGCATTCGATGTGATGGATTTTTCTTTACTGTATATGTTTTCTCTGTTAACTGTACATATGAATGGTCTGAATTGTGCATAAGCATGATTTGTATGTTGGATTATTTTAACTATGTATTTTAATTGTTTATTTTTATTAAATCACAGGGTATCTTTTAATATACTTCAAGTGTGAATCTATTGCTCATATATCTAAAGATGGACATTTTAGAAAATCAAAGTATGACTTTTCTACCTAAAATTTTATTTACACTTTACACTTGCCATTGATTTTATTTAATATTTAGACTACATAAATTATGAGTTCATGGTATGCAGGCATTACCCAATGTTTCTCATCAACGGAAGATGATGTATTAGATTTCAGTTGTCTATTTGAAGCACGTGATAGTAAAATAAATGATGAGTTTTCCAATAATAACATTTCGATAGAAAATACGGGTATATATGCTCTTGACTTTGTACGATATAATCTATTATATATATAAACTATTTCATTCTAATTTTATTTGGAATTTTATTTTTTTTGTATATGTAGATACAATTTCTATGTTGTGTACAATTGGGTATGAGGGAGACATGGAAGGCAACAATACAGGATTGGAGAACGAAGTTAATTTTGGAAAATATGAAAGCTTATTGTGCAACAACACAGCAGGAGTGGAGACTGAAGATATTCTCTTTACTGTATATGTTATTACTGTTAATTGTACATAAGTCAGGTCTGAATTGTACATGGACATGATTTTGTATGGTGGACATATTGTATATTTTTTCCCCATTAATTACGTATATGTATGGTCTGAACCGTATGTGGGCATGATAGGAATTTGATGCAATTGATTTTTTCCTTACTGTACATATTTTCTCTCTTAATTGTATATAATTATGGTCTGAATTGTAAAAGGACATGATTTAAATGGTTGATTATTTTAGTTGTATATGTTTTCCTTGTTAATTTTGTATATGTATGATCTGAATTGTATGTGGGCATGATATGCATTTGATGTGATGGATTTTTCTTTACTGTATATGTTTTCTTCTTTAATTGTACATACGTATGGTCTGAATTGTACATAGGCATCAGATTTACACCTAAACCCCTAAACACTAAGTTGTATATTGATATGTTTTGAATTGTACATGGGCATGATTAGCATGTTGGTAGTGCATTCGAAGTGATAGATTTTTCTTTATTGTACATGTATTCATCATTTATGGTATAGAAATAGCCAATTATGTTTGTTATATGCAAATTTTATTCAAATTTTATGCTCTAGTGAAGATGAAGAAAGTAGGGAATATGAGAGAGTAACAGATTCACTTGTTGGATTAAAAAGAGACACACTTGGGGAGATGCACAAATTGTATTGTAAGCATGCAAGAGAATTAGGATTTAGTGTACGTAAGTCCAACACTAGAATTTCAAGTAAATCTGTTGAGATAGGAAAAACTTATGTGTGCTCATGTGCTGGAAAAAGAAAGAAAATTACTGATGAAAAAAAAAGGAAAGTAAGTAATACAAGGACTGATTGTAAGGCACTTATGAGAGTGAAAATGACGGATGAAGGGATGTTTGAGGTTATAGTTCATGAGATGACCCATAATCATCCATTGACTAGAAGAGAATGGAGTTATCTCCATCGTTCAGAGAGACAAATATCCAATGATAAGGGTGATGCTATAATAGACATGATATCTTCAGGAATTGGAGCTACCGATTCTTATAGATATATAGTACATACCGCTGGAGGAGAAGAAAATGTAGGGCACACAATGAGAGATCACATGAATTTTGTAAATAAATGGAAAATGAATAGGATAAAAGGTGGGGATGCTCAAACACTAATATCACTAATGGAAAAACAGGAAGAAGAAGAGGAAAATTATTATTACAAGGTGATGTTGGGTGAGGGAGGAAGATTGTGTAATGTGTTTTGGAGAGACTCAATGATGAAAGAAGATTTTAACACTTATGGGGATGTGTTGGTGTTTGACACCACATACACAACAAATAAGTATAACTTAATTTGTGCCCCATTTGTTGGGATAAATAATCATAGAAAGAATGTGATGTTTGCTTGTGCTTTCATTAGTGATGAGACAACCAAGTCATTCGAGTGGTTATTTGATAAATTCATGAAATCTATGGGAGGCAAAAGTCCAGTAACAATTTTACAGACCAAGATCATGCTATTACAAAAGCTCTAGAGAAGGTAAATATCTTAACACCTATAAAATTGCTACCATTACTATATTAAATTAATACATTGAACTGTATGTTATTTCTATGCTGCAGGTTTTTCCAAATACAAGGCATAGGTTGTGCTTGTGGCATCTGCATCAGAATGTTGTTAAGAATTATGCCAAATTGAAATCAAATGATTCATTTAAGGAGTGCTTCAACAAGTGCTTATCTAACTGTGCCAACGAAGAGAAGTTTGAAGACTGTTGGAATTATATGATATCAACCTATACATTGCAAGGCAAAGATTGGTTTGAGAGATTGTACACTTTAAAAGATAGGTGGTGCACAGCACTTAGTAAGGACTTCTTTTCAGCTGGACTCTTATCTTCACTAAGAAGTGAGAGCACCAATCATGCTATTAGATTTAAAGCCCATAAAAAAACAAGTTTGACTGAATTCTATGGTATGTTTCTTAACTGAAATACTATAAATATAGCATATGATTTTATTGTACATGGACATGATTTGTATGGTGTATTATTTAAATTGTATATGTTTTCCCCGTTAATTGTATATATGAATATTCTGAATTGTATATTGGCATGATTTATACGGTGGATTATTTTAATTGTATATGTTTTCTCCGTTAATTGTATATAGATATGTTCTGAATTGTATATGTATTATATACAGATATAAATAGAAGTATATACACTTGTTAATCAATAATATTGTTCTTGTTTATAGGTATTTTTTCTAGGGTAGTAAAGCAATGGAGGAGTAATGAACAAGCTAATGAATTTAAATGCTTAAGAACAATTGTGGAAAGTGCTTTGCCTTTTGCAGATATTTTAAAACATGCCTCTGAGGTATACACACTATCTCTCTTTTCACATTTTGAAGATGAATTTAAAAAGTGTATCATGGCTCGTTCTACACTCAAAGGAGTTCATGACATGACTATGATTTTTGAGGTCTTCTTTGTTGATAATGATGGGAAAAAAGATAATGTTGTGTTTGATATTCATATGAATCTAATTCAATGCACATGTAAAAAATTTGAAGAGTGTGGGATCTTATGCTATCACTGTTTAAGAGTGCTTCACATAAATTATGTGCAAAGAATCCCAGACAGTTACATACAAAAAAGATGGACAAAATTTGCAAAGTCTGAAATATGGGATAAATTCAGTGGGAGAAATTCAAGTATTGGGGGTAGCGTACCATGGAGACATGAAGCAACTAGGAATTACTATAATCTGTTACTAAAATGTGGAGAGAATGAAGAAGCTAGAAAGATTATACATGAAGGCTACAAAAGAGATTTGATGGCTATTGAAGCCTTGGAGAAGTTGCCAAAATCTCCGGCAAGAGAAGAACAAGTTGATTTGTCAAATACTATACTTGATCCCATCCATGCAATTACAAAAGGTAGAAAGAAGAGAGTTAAAGGTCATTTTGAAAAGAGTAAAGGAGGAAAAAAGAAAAAATCAGATTTAGTGAAAGGATTTGGATCCAAAACTCCAAATGTTCATTTGTTTTAGTGATGTATCAATACTTGGAATTTTGTTTAATTACTAGTACGTTTGTCATTCTTTCATGTTATATAAATTTATTCTTTAATGAAATATTCATCATTGTTTGAAATTATTATTCATATAATATAGGATTCTCACATAAAAAAATTAGCATTGCCCATGTATGTTTATCACTCAAAAAGCAAATGTATTTTTAATTGTATATGTTTTCTCCGTTAAGTGTATATAGGTATGTTCTACATTGTATGTGTGCATGATGGGCATCTTGGGAGCATTGAGTATTTGATGTGATGGATTTTTTTTTATTGTACATGTTTTCTCTGTTAATTGTATATCGGTATGGTCTGAATTGTACATGAGCATGATTTGTATGGTGGATTATTTTAATTGTATATGTTTTCTGCATTAATTGTACATATGTGTTGTTTAAATTGTACATGAGCATGATTTGTATGGTGGATTATTTTAATTGTATATATTTTTTATATTTTTGCTTTTCACTCGAAGCAAATCTTTTTTTGTGGCTTTTTATGATTCATTTTAATTTGTCAAACAAGTCTTTCTTTTTTCTTTCTTCAAGGTAATGCTGGACATTGATAAGCAAAATTTCTTTTTCAATATTAATCTATATTAACCTAACAACTATGAAATGATCTATTAACTAAACCATCAACCTAACAATTATTAAAGGATCTTAATACATCATCATGACATATAACATATAGTTTGAACATAACTACCATAGTTTCAAAATACATCATCATGACCACAATCGAAGACCATATCACGAATCCCAGATTGTTGCAACTATTTACTACCATAGTTAATTTCAAAACCAGCAAAATACATCCATAAAACCCAAAAAATTTTGCTGGTTATATTTCCCACATAAACAAAGTATCATCACTATACAACAAATTGTTATATTACTTCTTTCCCTTCTTCCCACCAACATGCCTTTTTCCCAGGTCAGCTTTATTCATTTCTTCAAGCAATTGAGTAGCAGCTTTTTTCTTTTCCTCAAGAGCCTTTGCAGCCTTCTCTTTCTTTTGCTCAGCTAATATCTTTAGTAATCTAGGCTTCTCATAATAAAATTTTATTGTTTCCTTTATCACATATCCTCTCATTTTATTCTGATTGGATAACAACAGTGTGGCTAAGATATCAGCTCTTAGCAGAACACGACTTTCAGCCTGGAATAAAATACAAATTATCAATACAAATGACATTCAAAACTTATACAATACTAACCAAACCTATGCACCATAGAGCAAATACATAAACACTTAGGCAGATACATAAACAGTTGGTTTCAAAAACTTATACAGTATATACTTCACAGAAAATATTCAAGAAAATTAATCTAATAAACCCATATACTTGATAGGAACAACATAAATACCTAGGAAAAAATGTATATTTAAACAAGTATCATCATAATACAACTATTGACCACATCAAAGAAGTTTCCAAGAAATATAGAAAACATAATACATAAATTAAGATTAAGAGCATACTAAAATCATACATCTCAACTTATATGTAAATAAAATAGTAATACCTTACACAATTCAGGACATGTGTAAATGGTACCATTGAAATACTTCAAATGGTTCATCAAATAGAGGCCACACTCATTGTCCACTTTTGTAGTCTGCCATTTGAAAGGAACATTCTCAAATTCATATTTCTCAATTTTAGAACTTTTGGCATGACCCTTCTTTGTTAAAAATTTAATCATTATTTCAACCTACATAAGATTACAAAAAAACTGAATAAATATAACTTATAAAAAGGTTATACAAATAAGCATAACAAGTAATACACTTAATAGTATAAAAGTATACATTAAAAATGATAAATTAAATTATTCTTAAAAACAACACTAACCAATGCATCTTCTGCCCCTTCAAAGTAATCCCTCTGCCCATCATCAACATATTTCATATTATCCAAATATTGAAGCTTTTTATCAACAAAGTTGATTGCAATAGCAGCCAAATGATTTCTTAAAACAAATGGTAGAAAAATCTACATGTAACATAAAAAATCAAATATCAAGTTCCAAAACATATATTTTTATATACATATTGAATCCAGAGTAATAAAATTGTATAAACATTACCAATTCACTAGACAAGAGAGTATCCTCAGTAAGCTCCAACCATCTACTCCAAATATCCATAACTTTCTTAAAATCTTCAGCTTTAGCATTGCTATTATCACCTTCTTCATAATTTAATAAGCTTTCAAGAATATCCTAATAAGTAAAAAAGAGAGTAAAATAACAAATTAATAAAAATGTTAAAAAAAGTGATTAAGTTAATTAGAGTACTTACGCTGTGCTCTAAGTTAAAAATATAGCGGGAGCGATACTTATTAGAAGATGCAGTTGTATTTATCTCAAGGCACCACGCATTAATAATTGGAAGGAAAATTTTTTCATTTGGATACATCGATAAAATATTCGAATTTTCAATGTACAGCGCCAGCCCATGTCTATAGAATGATTTACTAATAAGAAATTGGAAAAAAATAAATTAAAAATATTTATAAAAAAAAAGTAGATAAACAAGTTTAGAAACAAGTATACTTACCCTGAATGTCCACCTTCAGCATCACAAAAGCAGAAATCCAATAGTTCACCATGACATCTTCCAAGTTTCAATATAACCTTTTTATTCTTCAATGCAAACTTCGAGAGATACCCAATCTCACCACTGATATTCCAGAAATCATTCCCAACATCTTTACCAACATACCCATCCTTGGTTCCAGCAGAATTCAATGCATTACTGAATTCTTCCTCAGAAACATTATGATCATCCTCATCTACTACAAGATCATTTTCATAGTCATGAACTTGGACATATGGAGTTGGTGAATCATCAGAATCTACCAACTTGAATTGTGGAATATCATCAACAACTTGTCTTGTTGCTTTATAACTTCTCACCACATCGTCAATGTACCTTAACACTCTTTCATCCTTTAAAAACTGATCTGAATCTGAAACATTAGGTGAAGAACTTGTTCCTTCACCATCATTCTTTTTCAAGACAGTCTGATTTTTCAGAATTTTCTCCAATTTGATCATGTATTTTTCTGATAATGCAACGGTCTCCTTTTTCATCTCCAAAAGAAGAAGCTCTAGTTCCTAATGAAAATATAAAAACCCAATAATTAGTTTAGTTCATAAAACAAAAATAGTATACAAATATGCATAAAACCTATACAATTACATGCGATATATTATACAGTATTTGATATTTTAAGTCATAAAACAAAGAAAGTTTTTCTAAAAAATAAAATAAGAAAGTTAAGAACCTGTTCAGAAGGAACATGTATGGACTTGCTCTCGAAAAGAATATACGAAGCTTCATCAAAGTTCCTCAAACGGCCATTGATAGATATAGGAAAATATTGGTCAACCAGCTTCCCAATACCATAAGCTCTAGCAACTACCTCTTCTTCACACTGCAAATCTATGCTCTCATTTGTCCAATGTTGCACAAGAGGTAGTGTGCGTGGTAAGAGTATACCCTTCCAAAGAAGCTTGTGCATGTAGACGAGTTGTAAAATCAACAAACAACCATCAATATTCTTGGCATTTTTTTCCTTATATGAGCTAATGCTATCACACAAATCCTTCAAAACATGCTCACACCAATCAAAGTTTTTAATCTCGTCTACATTCTCTAAAGATTTAAACACCCCAGTTCTTAATGCACTATTAGGGGTGGGGGATAGAAAACAAATCAAACTGAAAATCACAAAAACTCTCTTAAAATCTTCACCACCGTCTGTCAATTGGTTAAGCAGCAAATCAGATAACATATGTAATGGGGCTAAAGGCTTGATTCCATAATCAGATTGAAGCCTAGACAAAAGAGGAGGTTTTTCTTTTTTGTAATATTTCAAAACAGGCCGACTACTATTTCTTGGGAGGCAAAACATGCCATAAACATCGTCTGCTGTGACATGGAAACTTATGTACTCATCAATAACAAACAGCCTAGCAACTGGATTAAAATTTTTAACTAACCAATCAAGCATCTCATGGTTTGAGAACCTTTCAAATTTCACAAAAAACAACCCACCAAATCATATACTTTGAACAACAGTTCTTTGTCTCTCATTCAGATTTGCCATTACTTTTCCCAATCCACATGGATTACACCGAGTAGTGAATGAGCTGAAAAACACACAAAAATGTATAGATATAATATTCTGACATCAAATTTACAAATATAAATTAAATTAATACGTGTATACTATAAGTTAAAACATATACAATTTTAGGCAAATATGTATACAAGAAATAGAGCACAACATAAAATTTTATAACAAACCCATAAATCAAGAGCTGGAGATAATAAGTATAATAGATGAGAATAATTTATGCAAGTACTTGACAGTTTGTGTACTACAGTTTGAAGATCAAGCAAACTTTTATGCACAAATAAATTGATGTGAATTAAAAATAAAGTGTATAACATGTAGACTAAGTAAAATTAATGACCATTTCTCATATTCAGACAATTGCAAAGGAAAAACATGAATCAAGTAACATACAAAACTACAAATGTAGGCAAAATATACATATACATATTAAAATAAAAAAGACCTTTTTTTCTTCTTAGTTCTGATCTGAACATCTTGATCATCAACAATCCTCTCTTCATCAACATGATCATCACTTTCATCAGATTCGACCTGCTCACCCTCATCAGATTCAATCTCCTCAAGATCCTCACTGGAATGTTTTTTTTGGAGCAGCTTTCTTAGGTGGAGGCTTTCTAAGAGAAGATTTACTAGTAGAAGGAATTGGGGCAGATTTAAAGGAAACAGATTTAGAGGAAGGCTTTTTGGGGATGACTTTGGCAGTTGAT
Organism: Pogostemon cablin; assembly: GCA_023678885.1. Taxonomy (NCBI): domain Eukaryota; kingdom Viridiplantae; phylum Streptophyta; class Magnoliopsida; order Lamiales; family Lamiaceae; genus Pogostemon; species Pogostemon cablin. The sequence continues at coordinate 20,252,249 of CM042979.1, read as the reverse complement.
GGTTCTTTCGATGAAGGCTTCTCAGAATTAGGGTCCTCAGAGGCCTGTTTTTTCTTCTTTTTTCCACTAGCATCAGCCTTATCAGCCTGTTTTCTTTTTAAAGGAGCCACCACAGGCTCATCTTCAACAAAATCTGATAATAGATGGTTATCTAGCTCCTCATTAGGAATCCGTGTTCCAATAGGCTCACTTTCATCAGATTCGACCTGCTCACCCTCATCAGATTCAATCTCCTCAAGATCCTCATTGGAAGGTTTTTTTGGAGCAGCTTTCTTAGGTGGAGGCTTTCTAGGAGAAGATTTACTAGTAGAAGGCTTTTTGGGAATGACTTTGGCAGTTGATGGATCTTTGGATGAAGGCTTCTTAATAATAGGGTCCTCAGAGGCATATTTTTTCTTCTTTCCACTAGCATCAGCCCTATCAGCCTGTTTTCTTTTAAAAGGAGCCGCCACAGGCTCATCTTCAATGAAGTCTGATAGTAGACGGTTATCTAGCTCTTCATCAGGAACTTGTGTTCCAATAGGCTCCTTTGTCTTGTCTTTTCGTCTTTTATATGTAGAAACATTATCCTTATTATTCTTCATTATAGATGCCTAAACATCAAAACACAAGATGTTAATAAAGTATAATCAACTTCCATATGTTAAGAAAAATACATACAAAAGAAGTACATGGTGTGCATTTGTTGTGGTTGGGGGGAGGGGCGGGTAATTAGGAAAAGGGTAGATGAAGTACAGGGTGTGCATTTGTTGTGTGTTTATATTTATGCAAACAAAACCATAGAATTAATGTGCATTTGTTGTGTGTTTATATTTATGCAAACAAAACTATAGAATTAATAATGAGGCTAATTCTTCAGTAGTTACTGCTCTCTTTTTAGCCTAGTTGTTACCTATCACTCCTTCACAAGGAAAATACATTATTAAATGAGATGGTGATTGCTCCAATCTCTTTTTTCAACTCTTTTCTGATTAACTTCTTTAATTAACCATTTTAATTTCTTTAATCACCATTAGGACTAACAAATGAAGTAGTGGAGATATATAATCTTGTAATGAAATCAGAATCTTGAAAACTTTGGTAAGTTTGGTAAGCTATGACAGATACAAACCATAGCTTCTTTTTTCAAGTGGGATGAAAAATGAACACACAATTTCAACTAAGTTGTCATTTGATAATGAATTTACATCAACTAAGATACTAATTCACAAGTAAAGATTAACTCACTTTCAATACTCGTAGTAATTCACAGTTCTAGTTCAAACAGATGATTTTTAGACCCAAAAGAAAACAGACCTTGGTAAGGAACTCAATCAGAAAGATGCAATATTACTGTAGCTACGCTTATAGGATAGTAAAAATGATGATGAGAATATAAACACACATACTAGCATGACATTAAATGAAACTAGTGAATCTGGTGTGTTTTCTGACCCTAAAAGGCATCAAAGAAATATCATCCAACCAAATCAACACAGACTAGGATAAAACCAGAAAAAGTGAATCATGATAAAATCCAATCACAACAAAAATGGGCATATCCAGAATTGAATAAGAGTAAAAGGATGAGGGAGGGGCCCACCAGCCTGTTTCTTCTCAGAGGAGGAGCCAATCAATTATATGGCCAATTATTTAGACCAAAATGGGCATGCAATTCAAGGCATGAATAATTGTCATCACAATTCACAATTCACAAGATGATCCATATTTGTGCAAATTGCAATACAAACAAAAGGAAGGTAAATCAGTTTTACAATGTGCTTGTCTAATAAATTTACATAGCCAATAAATTGCCTAATTAAAATGTATATATTGGAAACTAAAACCTAATAATGAAAGCGAAAAACAAACGTTGCTGATATAACATTAATACCAAAGTATAATGTGCTTTTAGATCATATTTAGAAAAATTAAAAACTATTAATATTTGGACAGGTAACAATATTTTAATAGATAAAACATGGAACTCAAACTAAAGTATATTTAGATAAGAGTAGTAAAAAGGTTAAAATATAAAATGGCTATCCAAGTGACACGACATCAAACTACATTATCTGGATAATATGATATAGTATAGGACAAATGGTGTCCATGTGTCTAATCTTACAACCTCCACCTTTTAATTCCATCAAAATTATAATAATATCATATATAGTTGAAGAGCAGAAAGTTAAAATCAAATTGCAGAGAGGCTAAATGATATCTGTATTAATCCATAGTCATACACTTCAACTTATTCATAGACATTTTGTAGAAAACACTTGTGAAAATTACAGATATAGCATATTAGATTGACTTAAATATACCAATCTCTACTGAACAAGCATGCATCTGCATCAACTTCATAACAAAAAAATTGGCATAATAATACAATAATCCCTCAATTTCACTGTCTACAGAACGAAATCAGTTAGATTCACCCCATGAACTCTCTTTTTCACAAAAATCTTAGAAAACGATTGAAGATTAAGACGGGTTAGATCTAAAGAAAATTTTAAAAAATGAGAAAATAGGTAAGAAGTGTAAACGCAAGGTCAAGTAATAGGGAAAAAAGGCAACAATTGTGGATTACAGCAGAAACACACAGAAAACATGACGTATGATGAACAAATAAAGTTGAAAGAGAAATTGAGTTTACCTTGTGAATTGGAACAGCAACGAAGGAAAGATAAAGTGCGGGAGGAACTTAGAATTTCCACATGAAGAAGATGAAGAATTGAAGATGAAGAAGATGAAGAAGATAGGCTAGGGTTTTCGGTTTTCAGAGAGAAAGAGGGAGAGCGGGTGTTTGTGCGGATCTGAAAAATAAAAGCAGGTTAAAGGATGTATATATACCATGGGTCTTTAAAATGGGTCGGATCCTGATACAACATTGCACAAGTTGCACCCAATAAATTGCCAATAGTAAGTCAATAGATATCAATTTCTCAAATCACCAATATTTATTGACTGATATTTATTCACAGTTTTCTAGTAGTGGATGTAGAAGTGAGATTTGAAGATAAGGTAATTAATGCTGCCTTACGCGTCATTAACCTTAAGGATTTTGACGTTATCCTTGGATTGGATTGGTTGATGGAAAACTGTGCAACCATTAGGTGCCATAAGAAAGAAATTAACTTTAGTGAGAACGAAGAAAAGAAAGAAATTAACTTTAGTGAGAACGAAGAAGAGAGCTTTACCTTCCATGGAGCAAGGACCAAAACCATACCAAAAATCTTGACTGCTATGAAGGCATGAAGGAGGTTCGCAACAGACGTGCCGAGGCATTCCTGGTGTATGTGATGAATAGCAAGACGACACCTGTGGAGGTACATGAAGTGCCAGTTATATGAGAATACAAAGACATATTCCCAGAAGAACTTTCAGGAGTTCCATCTGATAGGCAAATCGAGTTCACAATCGACTTGATACCTAGTTTAGTACTAGTATCAAAAGCACCGTACCGGATGGCGCCTACAGAATTACAAGAGTTGAAGGTGCAACTACAAGGGTAACTGGACTTGGGCTTCATAAGACCAAGTGTATCCCCTTGGGAAGCTCCAGTTTTGTTTGTGAAAAAGAAGGATCGAACCATGTGTATGTGCATAGACTACAGAGAGCTTAACAAGCTTACAATCAAGAATAAATATCCTCTGCCACACATTGAAGATCTCTTTGAATTGTGTGGAGCTAGTGTGTTCTCAAAAATAGATCTCCACTTTGGGTATCATCAGTTGAAGATTAAAGAGACAAATATCCCTTAAACAGCTTTCAGAACTCTTTATGGTCATTACAAGTTCATTGTGTTGCCTTTCGGACTTAGCAATGCCCCTGCGGTATTCATGGATTTGATTAACCGAGTGTTTCATCCATATCTGGATAAGTTTTAAATTGTATTCATTGATGACATTCTGATCTACTCTCGGAATGAAGAACAACATGCAGAACATTTGAGGATAGTAATGGAAACACTCCGGAGGGAGAAACTATATGCCAAATTCAATAAGTGTGAATTTTGGCTCGACCAGGTTGTGTTTCTTAGGCACATCATTTCTGCATGGGGTTTGGAAATAGACCCAAGTAAAGTGCAAGCTATAAGTTAATGGGAAGCCTGAAAAATGTACATAAGGTGAGAAGTTTTCTTGGATTAGTTAGATATTATAGAAGATTCATCGAGGGATTTTCAAAGATAGCGGGCCCTTAACACGATGACAAAGAAAGATGTTAAATTTCAATGGACAGATAAATGCGAGTAAAGCTTTCAATAATTAAAGCAAAGGTTGATCACGGCCTCCGTGTTAACAATTCCTAGCGGCTCAGAGGGATTCGTGATCTACACTAATGCATCAAAGCTTGGGTTTGGGATGCGTGTTAATGCAAAATGGTAAAGTGATCGCTTATTTCTCTCGACAATTAAAAGTCCATGAGCAAAACTATCCCACTCATGATCTAGAGCTAACTGCGGTGGTTCATGCCTTGAAGATTTGGAGGCACTATCTCTATTGGGAAAAATACGAGATTTACACCGACAACAAAAGTTTGAAATATTTCTTTGAGCAAAAAGAACTCAACATGAGATAAAGAAGGTGGTTAGAACTTGTAAAGGACAATGATTGCACGATCAACTACCACCCAGGGAAGACAAATGTGATAGTTGATGCACTCAGCGGAAAAGGACAAGGATTTTCGCCTTACAAAATTACTTATAAAGTAGAGTTAAATGATGAACTTGTGAAATTAAAGATTGACATAGCAACGTCACCACAAGATGTATGTGCTATGCTAGCCGCATTGATGATACTCCCAACCCTAAAGGAGCGAATCTTTAATGCTTAGAAAGAAGATGAATTTCTAAACAAGATGCGGGCATTGACCAAAAGTGAAGACACAAAGGGATTCTCAGAGGATCACACTGGTGCCTTGTTGTTTCAATGAAGGATATATGTGCCCAAGAATGAGGAGTTAAGAAACAAAATCTTAATGGAGACACATTGTTCTCTATACATAATTCATCCTAGAGAAACCAAAATGTATCAAGACTTGAAGAAACTATTCTGGTGGAGAAACATGAAGGGTTGCATTGCAGACTTTGTTTGAAGATGCTTGATCTGTCAACAAGTTAAGGTAGAACACCAAAGACCCTCATATCTATTAAAGCCTTTGGAAATACCAGAATGGAAGTGGGAACATGTCACGATGGATTTCATTGATGGGTTACCCCGAAGTCCATGTGGAAATCATGCAATTTGGGTAATTGTCGATAGATTGACAAATATAGCACACTTTCTACCCATAAAAATGAACTTTTCCATGGATAAACTGGCCCAAATCTATCTTGGGGAAATAATATGATTACATGGTGTACCAGTTTCAATAGTGTCTGACAAGGATACCCGTTTTACTTCTAACTTATGGCGCAAGTTACAAGACACAATGGGAACACATTTAAAGTTCAGTATCTCATATCACCATCAAACTGATAGGCAAACAGAGAGAACCTCCCAAACAATTGAGGATATATATGTTGAGGGCATGTATACTGGATTTTGGAGGAAGTTGGGAAGATTATATACCCCTTATAGAGTTTGCCTACAATAATAGTTATCAAGCGACAATCCGCATGGCGCCTTATGAGGCTCTCTATGGAAGAAAATGTAAGTCTCTGCTCTATTAGGATGAGGTAGGAAAAAGAAAGATGTTGGGACTCGAAATTGTCTATAAGATGGTCAAGACCATAAGCCAAATCAGAGAAAGAATCAAAATAGCTCAAGATCGGTAAAAGGTGTATGCTAACAAGAAGCGTAAGGATCAAAGGTATCATCCGGGAGACAAGATGTTCCTAAAGGTCACACCAGTGAAGAGTATTGTGCATTTTGGAAAAAGAGGAAAATTTAAGCCAAGGTTTATTGGGCCATACAAAGTCTTGGAAACTATTGGAAAAGCAACCTACAAATTAGCTTTACCACCTAATTTGTCAGAAATTCACAATGACTTTCACATGTCAACGTTACGGCCTTACGTATACGACTCGAGCCATGTTGATGAGAGTGAAAATAAGTTGTGTTTTAGTGTTCAATTTAACACCTTTTTTATGGGAATTATTGTTATATATTAGCACAAGTGTCTTATATTCAATATATTTGAGAGAAAGGTGTGTTTGAGGTGTTTTGTTGTGTTTTAGGTGGAAAAAGGATTAAAAGCGCAAAGTTGGAGAAAAGGTGCAACTTGTGCAAGAATGCTGAAAAATGCACGTCCAACTTGTATAATTTTTTATGTTCTTTTAGAGCTCAAAAGTTGAATTATGATATATGGTTGGAAAGTCACATAAGAGAGGGTCGTTTTGGCATAAAAAACACCTCAATCGGAGTCCAAACGAGAAAGTTGTGATCGAGATGGTGACGTCGCGCAAGCTGTTTCAACTCATCACGACTATTCCATTTTACATGACTTTTTACAACTTTAAATGTTAGACTTTTTATGATTTATTTATATTGATAGAAATTCAAGGAAGAGAGGATCACATGAGCGTAAGAATCACTCAAATCGGAGTTTGGACAAGGAAGTTATGCTAAAAATCGTAAAGTCGCGCAGCTGGCAGCTAGAATTTCCGAGAATTTTCAAAAATTTTCGAAAATTACCTATGTCTTGGAGCACAACTAATCTCCTTATCACATAATCCTCCATGATTTACCCATATCTTTTATTTCCTTTTTTATTCCCTTCTCACACCTATATATATTTTACATTATTATTCATGTGAGGACCGCAACACAATCATCCTACACCCCACAATGGGGGATCACTCCCAACCATCATCCACATCCTTTCCTCCATCCATCCAAGATTCGTGTTCTAAATCAAGAGGAGAACCAAGAGAAGGATTCAAGATGGAGAAGGACGCGACGATGCCCACATCTAGGATTTTATTTGTTTCCCAATTTATCTTGTATTTTCCGGACATATGGGTAAGATCTATCCAACCCCACGAGTGTTCTTCGCAACACCATGGGCTAGAGCCTTTTTGGTTGATCTAGGGTTTTGAAGGTTTTTATGAAATAATTGAACTTTCATGTGTATACTCCGTACAACACTACTTGTGGTTTATTCTATATATGACTGATGCGCATTTTCTTTGCACACAAAATTTATCCCCAAGTATTAAGGATATCAATTGCAGCTTAAGCAAGCGACCAAGTGAATATCGAACCCAAAGGACTGCGTGATGAGAGTGAAAATAAGCGTGTTTTAAAATCCAATTTAACACCTTTTGATTGATATTGTAGTCTTATATGAGCACAAGTGTCTTATATTCGATATATGTGAGAATCATGTGTACTTGAGGTATTTTATTGTGTTTTAGGTGGAAAAATGATGAAAAGTGTAAAGTTGGAGAAAAGGTGCAATTTGTGCAAGAATGCTGAAAACGCACATCCAACTTTCATAATTATTCTGTATTGTTGCGGAGCTCGAAACTATTGGTGTGATATATAGTTAGAAAGCCAAGGAAGAGAGGATCGCGTGAGCGCAAAAATCACTCAATTTGGAGGTCGGATGTAAAAGTTATACACGAAACGGAGAGACTGCGCAAATCGGTTCGACCTTCTTGAGGTCGAACCGAGGTCGAACCCGACGGAAAAAATGTTGGTTCGACCACGACATGCTGGTTCGACCTGTTGGCTGGTCGAACCATGCACCTGGGACGTCCAGAAGGGTGGTTCGATCACGGTTCGACCTGTAGGGGTTGATTCGACCTGTTTGGGAGGTCGAACCGCGCTTCGGGAACTTACCAAATCCGTATTTTCGAGGCCTAAACACGTGTGATCACTTGAAAAGCCCATTCCAAGCCTAGGAGACATGATTACAAGTATAAAAAGAGGTCTATACAACCCCAAAAAGAGGAGGAACACAACACAATAGATTAGAGGAAGAGAGACCACAACCATACTACACCCCACAAGGGGGGATCACCCCCCAACCATCATCCTTTCCTCCATCTATCCATCACTTTGAAGATTCATTTGTGGAATCAAGGGGAGAACTAAGAGGAGAATTCAAGATCGAGAAGGACACGATGATGCCACATCTAGGGTTTATTCGTTTCCTAATTTATTTTGTATTTTCTGGACATCCGGGTAAGATCTATCCAACACCCATGATTGTTCTTCGCAACATCATGGGCTAGAGCCTTTTTGGTAGAACTAGGGTTGTGAAAGTTTTATCTAGTTAATTGAACTTTCGTGTGTACACTCCGTACAACACTACTTGTGGATATATTTTATATATGATTGTGCTTTATTAATCCATACTCACGGTCATTTTGTACATCATTAACTGTTATGTAGAGTCTGAATACATATCTTGGTTATTGATTGAGTGCGTTCACTGCTGAGCAGGATTCCATGTTATAATTCTTAGTGAGGGGACTCCGAAGCTTCATTAGAACTATCATATATGAATACTTATTAATTGAATTGAATTCGGGTTAATAAGTAGGATAAAGAGGATAATTTCATAGTACCTATAAAGGGAGATCATATCGGGTTAGAGTACCAATCCTAGGGGGAAATAATTGATACTGATAGTACCTAGAAATGGGGGTGAAATTATATCTCTTGCTCCAAGGTTATTCACACGTGTTACACGCATATTTACTTGTGTCTATAGAGTAGATATGCATGGTTTAGTGATGCGTCCATATTCCACAAGGCAGAGTCGGACATTGACACATGGAAGGGAAGTTAATTAGTGAAACTAGATTATCCTAGAGCTACCTATTCTCCTACTTGATCCACTTTCGTATCCTTCGAGTGATAGTTTATTTTATTTGTTATTTAATTTCCAGCATATTAGTTGTTAGATAACCATTAAAACGTAATTGCCTTGTCTTAATTAATATAGATAATAATTAAATTGATAATACGTCATCCCTTGGGTTCGATATTCACTTGGTCACCTTTCGAGACTACAATTGATATCCTTCATACTTGGGGATTAATTGTGTGTTGAGAAAACGCGCATCAAGTTCTTGGCGCCGTTGCCGGGGACGGCTGTTATTATTAATTTTATTATTTCTAGTTGATTAAGATATTTTTTTCTTTTATTTGTGATTATTTATTTCTATCTAACCTTGAATTTTTCCGAGTTACTTGTGCGCTTGAAAAAAGGAGAGGAAGGAAGGAGCAAATAACACATTGAGCTGAACATGGCCGGAGCAAGGCAGAATCTAGATAATATTTCCATTCGTGAAATTTTCACGAACTTTGGGAATGTCAACATGGGGTTGATAAGAGCAAGGGGGGAAGATGATTATTTTGAGATACATCCCGCTCTTATTAACATAGTAGAGAAGAATCCCTTTTCTGGAGGTTGTTTTGAAGATCCATATCAGCATCTCCGAAAATTTCTTGGTTATGCAAACACTCAAAAGGGCAGTGGAGCGAATGATAATGCTAGGCGGATCGCCTTATTCAAGTTCTCTTTGATTGATAAGGCGGAAGCTTGGTATGAGACTCTTGATGCCACAGATTGCACTACATGGGACCAACTGCAGCAGAAGTTCTTGGAGAGATACATGTGATGAGTGTTTTCTCAACACACAATTAATCCCCAAGTATGAAGGATATCAATTATAGTTTCGAAGGTGACCAAGTTAAATATCGAATCCACAGGACGAATAAATATCACTTTAGTTATTTTCTAGCAATTATGACTATGTTGAGAATTATAATTTTGGTTTGTAAACTAAGTAATAATTAAAATAGCAATTAAATAACAAGAATAAGAAAATAGTGGTTGTGATCGAATAAGATAATAGGTAGTTCGTCAAGCCATCCAGTTTCATTCGTTAATTCATACTTTCGTGTGTCGATATCTGACTCTGCCTTGTGGTTTATGGACGCATCACTAGACCATACAAATCTATTCTATAGACACAAATAGATAAGCTTTTAAAACGTGTAAATATCCTCAGAGCAAGACTTATACTTTACCTCCCTTTCTAGGTACTATCATAATCAATTATTTCCTGTGCACTTAGTACTCTAACCCGATTTGATCTCCCTTTTTTGGTACCATAAAGTTATACTCTTAATCCTACTTGTTAACCCGAATTCAATTTAATTAACAAACATTCATATAAGACGGTTCTAATAAGACTTTGGAATCCCTTCACTTAGAATTATAACAATAAACCCTGCTCATTAGTGAACGCACTCAACCAATAACCATGTTATGCATTCAGACTCTACACAACGATTATTGATGCACAAAACAACTATGAATATGGATTAAAAAGGCATAATCTTATATAAAATAAACCACAAGTAGTGTTGTACGGAGTATACACACGAAATACAAATTAACTCATGAAACCTTCATAACCCTAGAACTACCGAAGTGGCTCTATCCCATGATTGATCTAAGAATAATCATTGTTAGTTGGACCAATCTTACTTGAATCTCCAGCTGCACCTCTGTCACAGCTCTCCTACTCTCCTCTTGTCTCCTCTTATGATTCACGATCTTAAGCTCCTCGCGTTGTCGTCGTTTTCTTGACTGCATGAGCCTCCTTTTATACTTGTAATCATGTCTCTAGGGCTTGGAATGGGCTTTTCAAGTGATCCCACGCGTTTTAGCCTCAAAAATCCAGATAAGGTAAGTTTCCGTGTTTTGGTTCGACCTCGTCAAACAGGTCGAACCACCGGACACAAGTCGAACCACAGGTCGAACCCTGCTACTGGACACATTCTGCACTTGGTTCGACCTCTTGTACAGGTCGAACCACTCCCTCTTTGGTCAAACCCCAGGTCGACAACGTCGTGGTCGAACCCATCTTCTCGCTAACTGGTTCGACCATGGTTCGACTTGATGAACAGGTCGATCCCCTTGAGTCGTGGTCGAACCCTCATTCTTCACTTTTTGCAACACTGGTTTGACCTGTAGGAGAGGTCGAACCCTCCTCCATCAGGTCAAACCCTACTCTTTCCTTGGCGGTTCGCGTGATCTCGACTTTGTCTCTTCGATTCTTGGCACTTCCACTCCGTTTTTGCTATGAAAACCACTTAAATAGCTCCACTAACACATGATTCATGCTAATTCACAATATGTATAGGTTTTCCACCTATTTCCACCTCAAAACTCTCCAAAACTAGCATAAAACATGGTGCCAAACTTGTGAATTTACACACTCATCAAATCCCCAAACTTACATATTGCTCGTCCCAAGGCAACCAAATCAAACCACAGGAGTCGTGTATAATTCACCAAGATCAAGTACAACACATATCACACATGCAACTTCATTCAATCAAACAAGTATTAATTGCTTCATATATATCACTCATGCAAAACTAATCCAATCACACATCATTCGGAGTACTAAGTAATTTCGCTCACAAGATAAGTATTTATTCTCTTTCACTCAAGTGCGTTAGGCACTATATAGGTTAATATAAATACTCATATCAATCCATATTCACGCGTAACCATAAGCTTGGCAAAGATCTCAAAAATCAACTTATAATCAACTCTTCACTAGGATCACAAAGGACTTGTTTTTGGGTTATAATGTTGGCTCTTTGGCGAAAGGTAGGAAAATTTAGGTAAAGTGACTTAAGACACTAGTAGAGAGTTACCTTGGAGGTTCTCGATTTCTTCTTCTTACAGCAAGTTCTCCTCCAATGTCGTCTCTTGAACTTGTAAAATTCCTGAATTTTCCTTCTTTTCATGGCATCAACATCATCTTTTTAAACAATTCGGGTACTGGTTTCAGGCACTACCCTTCTTCTCATGTATAGGCCGTCAGCTGCTAAGCTTCATGCACCATGTATAAACATAATCAGGGTACCAGTTTCGGGCACTACCCCTAAACAAAATTTAACCATATTCTTTTCATCCAACCATATTCTATCTTCCTTTTCTTCTTGCAACACTTACTCACCTTCACTCTCTCTACCAATGAATAGGTTAATCAAAGCTCAAGTAAAGGTTTATAAGGTTATTTACTTTGGCTACCAAAGAAAAAGCTTTAACGGCTCAACGGGGCATCCAAAGGTTAATAAAATCATTAGGAAGGATAAATTTGGTTAAGTAACTTAATCACAAAATAATGGCATAAGATCATGTCCTAGTAATTTATCAATCATAAATCTCACACAAGACTCCAAGCCAAGTTCTACAATACGTTCATATGAATGATCCTCTCTAGAATAAAACAATCATGATCAAGCATGATTATCAAGGCTCAAATCCTCACATAGGTAAATAGAATCCTAAGTACTCCTCATAGCACATAATTAAGATCAATTCCACAAGAACTCTACATACTTATCAAATTATACATGCTCTCTTTAATGAACATAAACATGTAAACACATGAATGCACATAAACATTAAGCTCATATCCAATCAATCATACAAGTATCTCTACAGCCCAACTCATGCATCATAGAAGGACGGAATTAGGAACACACTTTTCTGGCTTGGTTCGACCTTGATTCGACCTGTGGAAGAGGTCGAATCAACTTCATCGTGGTCGAATCAACATTCTGAACACCTTCTCATTCGATTTGGCTTGGGTTCGACCTGCTGACCAGGTCGAACCATATCGGCTTAAGTCAAACCACCCTTCTGTAAGTTTCATGTCACCAGTTCGACCTCGGTTCGACTTGCTGAACAGGTCGAACCAAGAATGTCGTGGTCGAACCGCACTTCTGGAATTCTGCTATCACTGGTTCGACCTGTTGATCTGGTCGAACCATCTTGCATGAGGTCGAACCACCTCTCTGGACAACTTTTGCACCACGATTCAACTTCCACTGTTGGGTTCGACCTCTGGCACTGGTCGAACCTACCCTGGCTTTGGTCGAACCACCCTTCTAAGCTTCAAAACTGAGTGTTCTTCAATCCCTACACTCTTCAAACTTCAATACGAATCATTAGGTACCAACTAGAGCACAACTTTATCAAGAATTGGTTCTTTAAAAACTTATTAATCATGAGTAACTCTGCAATCACTCAAAATACGAAACAACAAAACACCACGGAACATTAGGCAAGTTGTAAAAAATCATCACATCAAAATAGATTAAAATTTTAAATATGGCGTAAAAACCAAATCCCCTAACAAACATCACAAAGAAAAGATTATACTATCGGTGCTTATTGAGGAAAGTACATCACACCCCCCAAACTTAGTAGAAACTACAGTCGAAACTAAGTTTGCAAAGAGATGTAATTGCCAAAAAGTAAGCACTTTAAATATAAAAATTTTTTACACACACGAAAGAAATAAAGCATTAAAATATAAGGGAAAGCCCCCAACAGGCGCTCATGTTTAACGTCGGAGAGTCACGATGGATTACCACATAGAAGACTACTTGATCAGAGGATGATCATGTCGCATCCTCACCTTCCAATACTTTCTCCCCCTCTTATCATCCACACTTTCCACCTTACCATTCTTATGTACCATACGATCAGTAGAATCTCCTTTCATAAACTTTCTCTTCTCATTCCTGTTAATCTTCCACTCAATTTTGGAATAACTCCTATCTCCATCAAGATCAAAGTCAGGATAAGAACGAGAGTAAGGACTTTCAAATTTGTTAGTATCCGGTGGTAAGTTAGGAGGCTTCAAGTAGGCATCATCTTCTCTTCCTTTATCTACAGTCAGCACGGCACCTTTCTCGCTCTAAAAAATATGATCATTAGAATTACCTTCATCCCATGGCCGTGTAGACTCCTCCGGGTCAATCTTCCTCTTGAATTCCGAATCACCTGATGGATCTTTTTCATTGTCACCAAGATAAGCATAAGTCAAGTGTTCCGGTAACGGTTTCAGCTCCTTTTTCTTTTCTTCCATCGGAGTGCTCTCTCTCTCCAACGGCAAGTACTTCCTAGACCCTTTCGCTTCTTCAGCCTTAGCTTTCTCCAATGCATACCTAGCATCACCCAAAGCAAGTAAGTTTTCAAGAAAGTCAATACATACCTCGTTGGAGAGTCCGTCAAGCTCCGTAGTGGGATAAGTAAGAGATTCCATCAAACATGTCTCAAGAGGATCCTTTGACAGGATCAGAGACATGTCCTTCTTCACAATCTCCTCCACCACGTCAATATTATGACACTGCTACTCCATGGGCATCTTCATTGCTTTGTCTAAGTTGAAAAGAATTTCTTCTTTGTCCATCCGCAATCTGAGCTCTCCTTTCTGAACATCAATCATAGCTCCAGCAGTAGCAAGGAAAGGTCTCCCCAAGATTAAAGGGATATTATCCTTGTCTTCTTCCATCTCTAGCACAAGAAAGTCCACAGGAAAGACTAGCTTCTCCACTTTGACGAGAACGTCTTCAATTATACCTTTTGGAAACGTCATCGACCTGTCCGCCAATTGGAGAACCACTGTTGTAGGGGTCAACTCCCCCAAACCAAGCCTCTGAAAGATGGACAAAGGCATCAAATTGATGCTTGCCCCTAGATCGCACAAAGCTCGCCGTGCCGGCCCCTTTCCGATTTCACATAGAATAGTAAAGCTCCCCGGATCCTTCATCTTTTGCGGCAGCTTCCTTTGGATGATTGAGCTGCAATTCTTAGATAAATTCACCATTTCAATTCCGGTTAAGCTCCGCTTCTTCAACAATATATCCTTTAGAAATCGGGTATAGTACGTCATCTCCATGATTGCCTCTGTGAAAGAAATGCTCAAGCTTATTTTGTTCATTATCTCTGAAAACTTCTTGAACTTCTCTTCCAATCCCTTCTTCACAAGCTTGTAAGGAAACGGCGGAGGTATCTTTGTTTTGGGAATCCCCCATTCATCACTATCAATCTTCTCCGCTTTTTCCTTTTCGGCTCTCAAATGCTTGGCTCTCTCCCACTTTTTCTCAGCTATTATCTCTGTACTTTGCTCATTCCGAACCACTGGAGTAGCATCAACATCATCAAGAGTGTTTGGAGTGGCAACAGGCAATTTCTGGTGGGGTTCGACCAGGGTTCGACCTGTGGAACAGGTCGAACCATGTACGTACTGGTCGAACCTACCTTCTGGACAACGGCTCTCTTTTTGAATTTGAGGTTCGATCTGGGTTCGACCTGTGGAATAGGTCGAACCATGACCGTCGTGGTCGAACCGTTGCTGTGACAAAACAGAGTGCTCCAAGTGGTGCGGTTCGACCTGGATTTGACCTGTTGGATAGGTCGAACCACATTTGGTTTGGTCGAACCGGTGTTCTGGAAAAATAGAGTCTCCGAGTTGTCGAGTTCGACCATGGTTCGACCTGCGGGACAAGTCGAACCATCTGCAGTTTGGTCGAACTGATGCTGCAATCTCTCCTGATCGTGTCCAGTGTGTTGGTTCGACCTCCCCTGTATGGTTCGACCTTCAATGTTGGTCGAACCATGTTCGAACCTCGCCCTAGACATATCCAAATTTGATTCCGGCCTCATAGGTCCCTCGTACTGCGTTCCCGACCTTAATGTGATGGCGTTGCAGGACCTTGGATTATCAATACTTTGAGATGGGAACTTCCCCTTCTCAAGAGTTTGAGTAAGCTTGTTAACACTTCCTGCCATCTCCCCCATCAGTAACGTAAGGTCCTTCACCTGCTTAGATATAACCTCATGGTTTGCATCGATTTTCTTTTCAAGTTTGGCCTCAAGGCGGTTAACTCTTTCATCATTCTTGGTCATATACCTGTTCACAGTATCCTCATGACTCGGTTTTCCTTCTTCCACCTTAGCACCCGGTTCAACACCCATCGGAGGTTGAATCGCATTATTCAGATTGCTCCATGAGAACTCCGGCCTCCTAGGCTGTTGATAACCACCAGGGGGACCACGATTATTAAAGTTTCCTCGATAGTTCCCTTGGTAATTCCGGTTTCCTTGATCTAGATACCTAGTCCCTTGAATACTTTGACCCATGGCATAGTGTGCCTCTTCCAACTCCTCTTGGATTGGTCCCTCATTCTTTAACTCCTGCTGCATGATTGGTACGTGCTGAGATAATTTGCTGATTTGCTTCTGTTGGGATTCAAGTAGCTTGTCGATATTGAACAAGCTAGAGACGATCTCATCCTCTCTACTTGTTTTAACCATTGCTTGTTCAACCTTAGCTACCTTACCAATGACATAAGTACCTCTAACTCTATCAGTTGGCCAATCCCTCGAATTCATCGAAATATCTTCAAACAACTTTTCGACCTCTACGGATGACTTTGTAAGCAATGCTCCATTAGAGGAAGCATCCAATAACACTCGTGAATCACAATCTAATCCATTGTAGAATATACTGATATATTGAGCTTTAGATAGCCCATGTTGAGGACACTTCCTAAGCATGTCCTTGAATCTATCCCATACTTCATGAAATTTTTCTCCTCCACCCATAGGGAATTGGTTAATGTCTTGCTTTATCTTAAACACCTTTGAAGGTGGCATGTAACTCTCCAAGAACCTTAACTTCAGTTGCTCCCAAGTGGTGCACTCAGCTGCGTTGATAGTGTCGTACCAATCTCTTGCCTTTTCAGTAAGCGAAAATTTGAACAAAAGGATCTTCCTTGCATCTTCATGTTCTCCTGCGTCTTTTTGAGTACTTGCATAGCCCAAGAACTTGTTCAGATGCTGCTGTGAATCCTCGAAAGACCCTCCTGAAAAGGAGTTCCTTTCTATCATGCTAATAAGAGCGGGATGAAGATCGAAAGCTGAATTAGTTCCCCTTGCTCCTAGAAGCCCAAAATTTCCAGCCCCATTGTTTCTGAAAACCTCTCGGATGGCTAGATTATCCGGATTCGCTGCCATGTTGACTGTCCTTACTCCCAAATTAACTTTAGTTGTAGCTTCAATCGTCTGCGAATTCTGCTCGTCAACTTCAACTCCAAAATTCAAAGCTTCAGTTGGATCAATAGTCTTTGCCTTGCTCTTCTTCTTCTTTCTTGACGATGCTCCAATTTCAGGATTGTAGGGTTCATGTTCACCTTTCTTTGATCTCGTGAGCATGCACCTAAAAAGAACTAGAATTAAAACAACAAAACAAGAAAAATAGCCTTAACAAACTAGAAATAACAAAAAGATATTTTAAGCCGTCCCCGGCAATGGCGCCAAAAACTTGATGAGCGTTTTCTCAACACACAATTAATCCCCAAGTATGAAGGATATCAATTATAGTTTCGAAGGTGACCAAGTTAAATATCGAATCCACAGGACGAATAAATATCACTTTAGTTATTTTCTAGCAATTATGACTATGTTGAGAATTATAATTTTGGTTTGTAAACTAAGTAATAATTAAAATAGCAATTAAATAACAAGAATAAGAAAATAGTGGTTGTGATCGAATAAGATAATAGGTAGTTCGTCAAGCCATCCAGTTTTATTCGTTAATTCATACTTTCATGTGTCGATATCTGACTCTGCCTTGTGGTTTATGGACGCATCACTAGACCATACAAATCTATTCTATAGACACAAATAGATAAGCTTTTAAAACGTGTAAATATCCTCAGAGCAAGACGTATACTTTACCTCCCTTTCTAGGTACTATCATAATCAATTATTTCCTGTGCACTTAGTACTCTAACCCGATTTGATCTCCCTTTTTTGGTACCATAAAGTTATACTCTTAATCCTACTTGTTAACCCGAATTCAATTTAATTAACAAACATTCATATAAGACGGTTCTAATAAGACTTTGGAATCCCTTCACTTAGAATTATAACAATAAACCCTGCTCATTAGTGAACGCACTCAACCAATAACCATGTTATGCATTCAGACTCTACACAACGATTATTGATGCACAAAACAACTATGAATATGGATTAAAAAGGCATAATCTTATATAAAATAAACCACAAGTAGTGTTGTACGGAGTATACACACGAAATACAAATTAACTCATGAAACCTTCATAACCCTAGAACTACCGAAGTGGCTCTAGCCCATGATTGATCTAAGAACAATCATGGTTAGTTGGACCAATCTTACTTGAATCTCTAGCTGCACCTCTGTCACAGCTCTCCTACTCTCCTCTTGTCTCCTCTTATGATTCACGATCTTAAGCTCCTCGCGTCGTTGTCATTTTCTTGACTGCATGAGCCTCCTTTTATACTTGTAATCACGTCTCTAGGGCTTGGAATGGGCTTTTCAAGTGATCCCATGCGTTTTGGCCTCGAAAATCCAGATAAGGTAAGTTTCCGCATTTTGGTTCGACCTCGTCAAACAGGTCGAACCACTGGCCACAAGTCGAACCACAGGTCGAACCCTGCTACTGGACACATTCAGCACTTGGTTCGACCTCTTGTACAGGTCGAACCACTCCCTCTTTGGTCGAACCCCAGGTCGAACTTCACCACTGGACAATTTCCGCTCTTGGTTCGACCAACTGTCAAGTCGAACCCCAACGTTGTGGTCGAACCCATCTTCTCGCAAACTGGTTCGACCATGGTTCGACTTGATGAACAGGTCGAACCCCTTGAGTCGTGGTCGAACCCTCCTTCTGCACTTTTTGCAATACTGGTTCGACCTGTAGGAGAGGTCGAACCCTCCTCCATCAGGTCGAACCCTACTCTTTCCTTGGCGGTTCGCGTGATCTTGACTTCGTCTCTTCGATTCTTGGCACTTCCACTCCGTTTTTGCTATGAAAACCACTTAAATAGCTCCACTAACACCTGATTCATGCTAATTCACAATATGTATAGGTTTTCCACCTATTTCCACCTCAAAACTCTCCAAAACTAGCACAAAACATGGTGTCAAACTTGTGAATTTACACACTCATCAACATGCCACCCTCAAGGATCTTAAGGATGAGGCAAGAGATCACCCGATTTGTTATGAATCAGGGTGAGAAATTTGATGAGGCATGGGATAGGTTTAAAGACATGCTCAGGAGGTGTCCATAGCATGGAATGTCTAAGGCTGAATACATAAGCATCTTCTACTATGGATTGGATTGTGAGTCGCGTATTTTTATTGATGCATCATCAGGAGGAGCGCTGTTATTAAAGACAGCACTTGAAGCAGAAAAGTTATTTGAAGACATCTCTATGAATTCACGTGACTGGCCAATAGAGAGAGATAGAGGATCATATGTACTTGGCAGGGTAGCGCAGGTTGAACATCAAGTGGTGAAGCCAAATAGGGATGATGAGATCGTTTCTAGTTTAGCTAACATCAACAAGCTACTAGAATCCCAGCAGAGGCAGATTACAGAGTTGACACTAAGAGGGCCTAGTATAAAGCGGCACGAAGTGAATAGTGTTGAAGATACCTTCAATCGATACATGGCTGAGAACGATGCAAGGGTTGACCACATCGAAGCTAGAATGAATATTGATCGTGTAGATTTGTCTAAGCAGTTGAAGGAGCTTACCTTGATGATGGGGCAGATGACCACGAACGTGAATCAATTGACACAAAAATTGGAAGATAAAGCCATCACGTTAAGGTCGGGAACACAGTACGAGGGACCAATAATGCCGGAAGCAAAATCAGACATGACGAGGAGCCAGTTCGACTTCGGTTCAACCAACCATACAGGTCGAACTGAGAAGGGGAGGTCGAACTGGGCTTTTGAAAGTGTTCCAAGAGCAGCAGGCACTCGGTTCGACCTGGGGGGCATTGATTCGACCAGGCCATCTGGTCGAACCCAGGTCGAACCACCCCATCTGGAGCACTCTGTTTTCACAAATTCTCAGTTCGACCAGTCCATCAGGTCGAACCCAGGTCGAACAGGCAACCAAAAATCTTCCAGAAGACAGGTTCGACCATAGCCTTATTGGTTCGACCTGGATACCAAGTCGAACCTTGGTCGAACCGCATCAAGCGAAACACTCTATTTCAGATCATCATCGGTTCGACCACGTCACTCATGGTTCGACCACACCTACTGGTTGAACCCAGGTCAAACTGGAGGCCAAAGACCATGCAGAGAGCAGATTCGACTTGGGGGAAAGTGGTTCGACCTGGTCACAAGGTCAAACCCAGGTCGAATCACATAATCAGAGAGAGAATCAAGTTTCAGAAGAGTGGTTCGACCACTACGTGCCTGGTTCGACCTGTCGAACAGGTCAAACCCAGGTCAAACCCAAACAGAAAAGTGAGAATGGACTTCCAGGAGCTTGGTTCGACCACTATGTACCTGGTTCGACCAGTACCCCTGGCCGAACCCAGGTCGAATCCTCTCAGAACGTACCCGTTTCTGCGCCAAATGCTCCGCATGATGTTGATGCTACTCCAGTACCATTACATGAGCAGAATACTGAGCTTACAATGGAGAAGAAGTGGGAAAGAGCAAAGAAGTTGAGAGCGGAGAAGCTTAGACTGCAGATGGATAATGAAGATGTGGTTTTCTCTCTTGATCATGCAATGAAGATGCCCATGGAGACTCAATCATGCAAGAGCATTGATATGATTTCTAACTTGTTTAATCTTGATTTTTCTAAGACAGGTGATTCTGAATTTAAGTGGAAGGTTGACAAGGAGGAGTCTAGACAGCCATGGGAGGAAGGAAATTTCAATGATCATATTTTTGTGACCAAGAAAGGTGAGGTGTTGAGTGTAGACAAGAAGAGGGAAAGAAAGTATTTGAAGGTGAGGATGCGAGAAGACCATCCTCTACCGTCGTGACTCTATGACGTTAAACATGAGCGCCTATTGGGGGCTTGCCCTTCTGTTTTATTGCTTTATTTTTTTCGTGTGAGTAAGAAATTTTTATATTTAAGGTGCTTATTATTCGGCAATTACATCTTTGCAAACTTAGTTTCAACTTACGTTTTTACTAAGTTTGGGGGGGTGTGATGTACTTACCTCATTGAAGCCCAAGAATATAATATTTTCTTTGTAATGTTTGCTAGGAGAGTTGATTTTTTGCGGTATATTGAAACTTTAATCGATTTTGATGTGTCGATTTTTTGCAATTTGCCTAGTGTTCAGTGGTGTTTCTAGTGTGTGGAGTCGATTACATAGTCAATTAATTCTTTCTTATAGTTCTCCTATTTTATTATTGATGAATCCTGTGATGATGAGTTTGTTTGAGCTTTGATGATAGAAAAAGGTAAAAGAGTGGCAAGATGAGTTCTACATTGAGGCTTTGACTTGAGGAGCTCATGCGTACGTTGAAGAAAAATCAAGTGCCCTCGTTTCCTTTTTCTAATTTTTATATGTGCTTTTAATTCATGGAGTGGAAGAATTGAGTTTATGGTGGTGATCCATGTGAGCTTATATTGTTAAAATTATCTTTGAAATTCATATGCTCTTGAAATTGATGAAGGAAGTGTACTTGAGTTATATTGTGGTATGAAGTTCTATGTGTACTTGTGGGATATTGATTACCATGAAAAGTGCTCTGTTACTTGTTAAAAACCCATGTGAGATTTTGAGCCTCGTTGATCATGATACATAATCACATGATATTTTCTTTTTTGGTGAGTATCATTCTTGTATGTGTATTCTAGAACTTGCCTCTTGTCTTACTTGAAACTACATGTGTGTTAGATGATGGGAGATGATCTAAGGCCATCCTTGAATTTATGAGTCACTTAGCCAAATAATTTCCTTTTAAATAATTATATATCCGTAGTTAACCCCGTTGAGCCTAAAAATCTTATTTCTTTGGCAACCTACGAAGATAGCCACTTTGATATCCTATTTGAGCCTTAAATTCCTATATTTAGTGGAGAATTAAATGCTGTCAAAGTGTGTGAATTGATTTTCATGGAGTTTGGAAGGAATAAAATATTTGGAGCTGCACAAGTGATTATGAGCAAAAACAAAAATATGAGCTTAAAAATAAGTTGTTTAGGGGTAGTGCCCGAAACTAGTACCCCAAGATGTTAGAGGTAGTGCCCAAAACTGGTACCTCAAAAAAGGAAAAAAATGAGAAAGAAAAAATGTTGAGCTTGAAGAAAAAGGGAAGAAAAGAAAATTAGAAGAGCATGAAGTTGGATAGCGTTGAAGTGTAAAAAATATGCATTATAAAAGATCTCCGATTTTAATTCTCTACTAATTGAGTCACTTTATCCATATGTTTCCTACCCTTACCAAAGAGCCAATATTACATCCAAAAGAAAAGTCCTTTTAGATCCCATTGTCGAATCATACTTTTAGTGGTGAAGAGCTTGAGACGTTTGGCAAGCTTATGGTTACGCATGCACTTGAATTGAATTTGAGCGTAAACACTTTAACCCATAAGTGTACATATTTTACACTTGAGTGAGAGATCATATATATACTTCCCGTGAGAACATGTTGATGGAGCATTTGAATTGGTGGTGATTGTCTTAACTTGTATGCTTTGAATTGATTATTACATATAATGAGAGTTGCATGACCTAAGTTGATGACAATTGTATTTTGAATGGGGTATTGGTCATAGTCCTTGTTTCCCCACTAATTTTCTTACTCTTTCTCTTTATCTTTATTTTGTTTCCTCGGAACGAGCAACGGGTAAGTTTGGGGGATTGATGAGAGTGAAAATAAGCATGTTTTAATATCTAATTTAACACCTTTTTGATTGATATTATAGTCTTATATGAGCACAAGTATCTTATATTCGATATATGTGAGAATCATGTGCACTTGAGGTGTTTTATTGTATTTTAGATGGAAAAAGGATGAAAAGTGCAAAGTTGGAGAAAAGGTGCAATTTGTGCAAGAATGCTAAAAACGCACATCCAACTTTCATAATTATTCTGTATTGTTGTGGAGGTTGAAACTATTGGTGTGATATATGGTTAGAAAGCCAAGGAAGAGAGGATCGCGTGAGCGCAAAAATCACTCAATTCGGAGGTCGGATGTAAAAGTAATACGCGAAACGGAGAGACTGCGCAAATTGGTTCGACCTTCTTGAGGTCGAACCGAGGTCGAACCCAGCGGAAAAAATACTGATTCGACCACGACATGCTGGTTCGACCTATTGGCTGGTCGAACCATGCACTTGGGACGTCCAGAAGGGTGGTTCGACCATAGTTCAACCTGTAGGGGTTGGTTCGACCTGTTTGGGAGGTCGAACCGCGCTTCGGGAACTTACCAAATCCGTATTTTCGAGGCCTAAACGCGTGTGATCACTTGAAAAGCCCATTCCAAGCCTAGGAGACGTGATTACAAGTATAAAAGAAAGTCTATACAACCCCAAAAATAGGAGGAACACAACACAATAGATTAGAGGAAGAGAGGCCACAACCATACTACACCCCACAAGGGGGGATCACCCCCCAACCATCATCCTTTCCTCCATCCATCCATCACTTTGAAGATTCATTTGTGGAATCAAGGGGAGAACTAAGAGGAGAATTCAAGATCGAGAAGGACGCGATGACGCCACATCTAGAGTTTATTCGTTTCCTAATTTATCTTGTATTTTTTGGACATCCGGGTAAGATCTATCCAACACCCATGATTGTTATTCGCAACATCATATGCTAGAGCCTTTTTGGTAGAACTAGGGTTGTGAAAATTTTATCTAGTTAATTGAACTTTCGTGTGTACACTCCGTACAACACTACTTGTGGGTATATTTTATATATGATTGTGCTTTATTAATCCATACTCACGGTCGTTTTGTGCATCATTAACTGTTATGTAGAGTCTGAATACATATCTTGGTTATTGATTGAGTGCGTTCACTGCTGAGCAGGATTCCATGTTATGATTCTAGTGAGGGGACTCCGAAGCTTCATTAGAACTATCATATATGAATACTTATTAATTGAATTGAATTCGGGTTAATAAGTAGGATAAAGAGGATAATTTCATAGTACCTATAAAGGGAGATCATATCGGGTTAGAGTACCAATCCTAGGGGGAAATAATTGATACTGATAGTACCTAGAAAGGGGGGTGAAATTATATCTCTTACTCCGAGGTTATTCACACGTATTACACGCATATTTACTTGTGTCTATAGAGTAGATATGCATGGTTTAGTGATGCGTCCATATTCCACAAGGCAGAGTCGGACATTGACACATGGAAGGGAAGTTAATTAGTGAAACTGGATTATCCTAGAGCTACCTATTCTCCTACTTCATCCACTTTCGTTTCCTTCGAGTGATAGTTTATTTTATTTGTTATTTAATTTCCAGCATATTAGTTGTTAGATAACCATTAAAACGTAATTGCCTTGTCTTAATTAATTTAGATAATAATTAAATTGATAATATGCCGTCCCTTGGGTTCGATATTCACTTGGTCACCTTTCGAGACTACAATTGATATCCTTCATACTTGGGGATTAATTGTGTGTTGAGAAAACGCGCATCACTGCGTATTATCAATTTAATTATTAACTAAATTAATTAAGACAAGACAATCAGATTTTGAGGTTGATTATCTAATAACTAATATGCTAAAAATTAAATAAAAAATAAAATAAATTAAATACTAGAAGAATACGAAAGTGGATCAAGTAGGAGAATAGGTAGCTCTAGGATAATCTAGTTTCACTCATTAATCTCCTTTTTATGTGTTGATGTCCGACTCTGCCTTGTGGAATATGAACGCACCACTAAACCATGCATATCTACTCTATAGATACAAGTAAACATGCGTGTAACACGTGTGAATAACCTTGGAGCAAGAGATATAATTCCACCCCCCTTTCTAGGTACTATCAGTATCAATTATTTCCCTGGCCAATTAGTACTCTAACCCGATATTATCTCCCTTTATAGGTACTATAAAATTATTCTCTTTATCCTACTTAATAACCCGAATTCAATTCAATTAATAAGTATTCAAATATGATAGTTCTAATGAAGCTTCGGAGTCCCCTCACTTAGAATCATAACATGGAATCCTGCTCAGTAGTGAACGCACTTAATCAATAATCAAGATATATATTCAGACTCTACATAACAGTTAATGATGCACAAAACGACTGTGAGTATGAATTAAGAAAGTACGATCATATATAAAATAAATGCACAAGTAGTGTTGTACGGAGTGTACACATGGAAGTTCAATTAACTAGATAAAACCTTCACAAACCTAGTTCTACCAAAAAGGCTCTAGCCCATTATGTTAAGAAGAACAATCATGGGTGTTGGATAGATCTTACCCGGATGTCTGGAAAATTACAAGATAAATTAGGAAACGAAGTGGGAGTCATCGCGTCCTTCTCCGTCTTGAATCCTCCTCTTGGTTCTCCTCTTGATTCTACAAACAAATCTTCAAAGTAATGGATGGATGGAGGAAAGGATGTGGATGATGGTTGGGAGGTGATCCCCCCTTGTGGTGTGTAATATGGTTGTGGCCTCTCTTCCTTTAATCTATTGTATTCTCCCCCTGTGGTGTGATCTACACCCCCTTTTATACTTGTAAGCTCTCCTTATAGGTCTTGGAATGGGCTTTTTGAGTGATCACACGCATTGAGAGTGTAAAAATATGGATATGATAAGTTTTTGTACGTCAATTTGACCAAGGAGTCAGGTCGAATTCTCCCCTCTAGGTCGAATTGGAGATCGAATTGACCTACTGGAAGTTTCAAGTGCTCAATTCAATCAGCACAGCAGGTCGAATTGGGGTGTCATGGTCGAATTGACTCTTTTCCCGTCCGATTCGACCTCAATTCGACCAGCACATCAGGTCGAATTGACTTGCACAGTCTCACCGTTTTACATATAACTTCCACATCCTAGCTCTGATTTGCGTGATTCTTGTGCTCACGTGATCCTCTCTTCCTTGGCTTTCTATCCGTATAAAGAACATACAGAAACTTCAATATTATATATGTAACAAATCATGCAAAGTGAATAGTCATTCTGAACAGGAACAGCTCGCGCGACGTCATCATTTTGCTCATAACTTCTTCGTTTGGAACTCGATTGAGGTGTTCTTTACGACAAAACGATCCTCTCTTCAGAGGCTTTCGAACTATGTATCACACCATCAGTTTTGATCTCCACACAAATACAGAAAAATTGCAAAATTTAGCTGTGCATTTTCAGCATTCTTGCTTAAATTGCACATTTTCTCCAACTTTGCACTTTTCATCCTTTTTCCACCTAAAACACAATAAAACACCTCAAGTGCACCTTTTTCTTACATATATTAAATATAAGATACTTGTGCAAATATATAACAATAATTCTCACCAAAAAGGTGTTAAATTGGACACTCAAATACGCTAATTTCCACTCTCAACAATCCCCCAAACTTATCCGTTGCTCGTCCCGAGGCAACAAAATAAAAATATAGAGAGAGAGTATGAAAATTAGCGGGGAAACAAGGACTATGACCAATACTCATTCAAAATACAATTGTCCTCAACTTAGGTCATGCAACTCTCATTACATGTAATAATTTATTCAAAGTATACAAGATAAGACAATCACCACCAATTCAAATGCTCCATTGACATGTTTTCATGGGAAGTATATATCACCTCACTCAAGTGTAAAAGATGTACACTTATGGGTTATGGTGTTTACGCTCAGATTCAATTCAAGTGCATGCGTAACCATAAGCTTGCCAAACGTCTCAAACTCTTTACCACTAAAAGTATGATTCGACAATGGGATCAAAAAGGACTTTTCTTTTGGATGTAATATTGGCTCTTTGGTAAGGGTAGAAAATATATGGATAAAGTAACTCAATTAGTAGAGAATTAAAACTGGAAATCTTTTGTACTGTAGATTTTTTTTACACTTCAAGGCTATCCAGCTTCATGCTCTTCTAATTTTCTTTTCTCTCCTTTTTCTTCAAGCTCAACAATTTTTCCTTCTCATTTTTTCCTTTCTTGAGGTACCAGTTTCGGGCACTACCTCTAACATCTCGGGGTACCAGTGTTGGGCACTACCCCTCATCAACTTATTTTTAAGCTCATAATCACTTGTACAGCTCCAAATATTTTATTTCTTCCAAACTCCATGAAAATCAACTTCACACACTTTGATAGCATTTAATTCTCCACTAAATATAAGAATTTAAGGCTCAAATAGGATATCAAAGTGGCTATCTTCGTAGGTTGCCAAAGAAATAAGGCTTTCAGACTCAAAAGGGCTAACTACGGATATATAATTATTTGGTAGAAAATTATTTGGCAAAGTGACTCATAAATTCACAGATGGCCTAAAATCATCTCTCATCATCTAACATAACATGCGGTCTCAAGTAAGACAAGAGCCAAATTCTAGAATACATACAAGAATGATACTTACCAGAAAAGAAATATCATGTGATTATGTACATGATCAACAAGGCTCAAAATCGCACATGGATTTATAACAAGTAATAGAGCACTTTTCATGGTAAGCAATATCCCACAAGTACACATAGAACTTCATACCACAATATAAGTCAAGTACACTTCCTTTATCAATTTCAAGAGCATATGAATTTCAGGCACAATTTAAACATATAAGCTCACATGGATCACCACCATAAACTCAACCCATCACTCTATGAATTAAAAGCACATATAAGAATTAAAATAAGGGAACGAGGGCACCTGATTTTTCTTCAATGTATGCACGAGCTCCTCGAGTCAAAGCCTCAATGTAGAACTCGTCTTGCCACTCTTTTACCTTTTTCTATCATCAAAGCTCAAACACTCATCATCACAGGATTCATCAATAACAAAATAGGGGAACTATAAGAAAGAATCAATTGACTATCTAATCGACTCCACACACTACAAACACCACTGAACACTAGGCAAATTGCAAAAAATTGACACATAAAAACTGATTAAAGTTTCAATATACCGCAAAAAATTAACTCCCCTAGCAAACATTACAAAGAAAAGATTATACTCTTGGTGCTTCAATGAGGTAGAACATTACACCCCCAAACTTAGTAAAAACGTAAGTTAAAACTAAGTTTGAAAAGAGATGTAATAATTGCCGAATAGTAAGCACCTTAAATATAAAAATTTCTTTCTCACACGAAATAAATAAAGTAATAAAATGGAAGGGCAAGCCCCAACAGGCGCTCATGTTTAACGTCGGAGAGTCACGACAGATGTAACCTTTTAAACTATTGGATCAGAGGACGATCTTGTCGCATCCTCACCTTCAAATACGTTCTTTCCTTCTTCTTGTCTACACTCAGCACCTTACCTTTCTTGGTCACAAGTATATGATCCTAGAAATTTCCTCCTCCCATGGCTGTCTAGACACCTCCTTGTCAATCTTCCACATAAATTCAGAATCATCTGTCTTAGAAAAATCAAGATTAAACAAGTTAGAAACCACATCAATGCTCTTGCACGATTGAGTCTCCATGGGCATTTTCATTGCTTGATCAAGAGAGAAAACCACTCATTATCCATCTGCAGTCTAAGCTTCTCGGCTCTAAACTTTTTTGCTCTTTTCCACTTCTTCTCCATTGTAAGCTCAGTATTCTGCTTATGTAATGGTACTGGAGTAACATCAACATCATGTGGAGCATTTGGCGCGGAAAATGGTGCAGATTGGTGCGATTTGACCTGAATTCGACCAGGACTCCTGGTGGAATTGGACATGTAGTGGTCGAATTGTGCACCTGGAAGTCCAATCTTACCTTGTCCGTTGGATTCGACCAGAGGGTCTGGTCGAATTGAAGTGGTCCTGGTCGAATTGAGCTTCTGTATGATTGTTGTCCTCCAATTCGACCTGGGTTCGACCAGAGGGTCTGGTCAAATTGAATATAGGCTAGTCGAATTGGGCTTCTGATAAAACAGAGTACTTTGGAGGGCTGGATTCGACCTCAATTCAACCAGAGGGTCTGGTCGAATTGAAGTGTTTCTGGTCAAATCAAGGCTCTGTTGCTTCCAAATCACGTCCAGGTGCCTCATTCGACCTACCCTATTGAATTCGACCTGATGTATTGGTCGAATTGGCATTGAATTGAGCTCCCGACGTCTCTAAATTTAATTCTGGCCTCATTGGTCCCTCGTACTGTGTTCCAGACCTCAATGTGATGGCATTATTCTCCGAAGTTTGTGTCAAGTGATTCACATTCGTGGCCATCTACCCCATCATCAAGGTAAGGTCCTTCAACTTCTTAGATAAATCTTTATGGTTTGCATCAGTTTTTGCCTCTAGCTTGGCCCTTAGACGATCAACCCTTGCATCATTCTCAGCCATGTATTGATTGAAGATATCTTCAACATCTTCACTTCTTGCTGCTGCTTCATACTAGGCCCCTCTTGTGTCAACTTTGTAATCTGCCTCTGTTGGGACTCTAGTAGCTTGTTGATGTTAGCTAGACTAGAGACGATCTCATCATCCCTATTTGGCTTCTCCACTTGATATTCAACCTGTGCTACCTTGCCAAGCATATATGATCCTCTTCTCTCTCTACATGCCAGTCACGTGAATACATAGAGATGTCTTCAAATAACTTTTTTGCTTCAAGTGTCGTCTTAGATAACAGTGCTCCACCTGATAATGCATCAATAAAGACACGCGACTCACAATCCAATCCATAGTAGAAGATACTTATGTACTGAGCCTTCGACATTCCATGTTATGGACACCTCCTGAGCATATCTTTAAACCTATCTCACGTCTCATGAAATTTCTCACCCTGATTCATAACAAATTGAGTGATCTCTTGCCTCATTCTTAAGAATGTCTGCTTCAGTTGGTCCCATGAAGTGCAATCTGTAGCATCAAGAGTCTCATACCAAGCTTCCGCCTTATCAATAAAGAGAACTTGAATAAGGCGATCTGCCTAACATTATCATTAGCTCCAGCACCCTTTTGAGTGTTTGCATAATCAAGAAATCTTTTGAGATGCTGATATGGATCTTCAAAACAACCTCCAGAAAAGGGATTCTTCTCCGGCCATGTTTAGCTCAGTGTGTTATTCCTTCTTTTCCTTCCTCTCATTTTCCTAGTGCACAAGTACCTCAGAAAAATTCAAGGTTAGATAGAAAAAAATAATCACAAATAAAAATCTTAATCACATTAGAAATAATAAACTAATAATAACAGCCGTCCCCGGCAACAGCGCCAAGAACTTGATGCGCGTTTTCTTTGCACGCAAAATTAATCCTCAAGTATTAAGGATATCAATTACAGCTTAAACAAGTGACCAAGTGAATATCGAACTCAAAGGACGGCGTATTATCAATTTAATTATTATCTAAATTAATTAAGACAAGACAATCAGATTTTGAGGTTGATTATCTAATAACTAATATACTGAAAATTAAATAACAAATAAAATAAATTAAACACTAGAAGAATACGAAAGTGGATCAAGTAGGAGAATAAGTAGCTCTAGGATAATCCAGTTTCACTCATTAATCTCCTTTTCGTGTGTTGATGTCCGACTCTGCCTTGTAGAATATGGACGCATCACTAAACTATGCATATCTACTCTATAGGCACAAGTAAACATACGTGTAACACGCGTGAATAACCTTGGATCAAGAGATATAATTCCACCCCCCTTTCTAGGTACTATCAGTATCAATTATTTCCCTGGCCAATTGGTACTCTAACCCGATATGATCTCCCTTTATAGGTATTATAAAATTATCCTCTTTATCCTACTTAATAACCTGAATTCAATTCAATTAATAAGTATTCATATATGATAGTTCTAATGAAGCTTCGGAGTCCCCTCACTTAGAATTATAATATGGAATCCTGCTCAGCAGTGAACGCACTCAATCAATAACCAAGATATGTATTCAGACTCTACAAAACAGTTAATGATGCACAAAATGACTGTGAGTATGAATTAAGAAAGCACGATCATATATAAAATAAATCCACAAGTAGTGTTGTACGGAGTGTACACACACATGGAAGTTCAATTAACTAGATAAAACCTTCACAACCCTAGTTCTACCAAAAAGACTCTAGCATATTATGTTAAGAAGAACAATCATGGGTGTTGTATAGATCTTACTCGGATGCCTAGAAAATTACAAGATAAATTAGGAAACGAAATAAACCCTAGATGTGGAAGTCGTCGCGTCCTTCTCCATCTTGAATCCTCCTCTTGGTTCTCCTCTTAATTCCACGAATGAATCTTCAAAGTGATGGATGGACGGAGGAAAGGATGTGGATGATGGTTAGGAGGTGATCCCCCCTTGTGGGGTGTAGTATGGTTGTGGCCTCTCTTCCTCTAATCTATTGTATTCTCCCCCAGTGGTGCAATATACACCCCCTTTTATACTTGTAAGCTCTCCTTATAGGCCTTTGAATGGGCTTTTTGAGTGATCACATGTATTGAGAGTGTAAAAATACGGATATGGTAAGTTTTCGTACGTCAATTCAAGGAGCCAGGTCAAATTCTCCCCTCCAGGTCTAATTGGAGATCGAATTGACCTACTGGAAGCTTCAGGTGCTCAATTTGACCAGCACAGTAGGTCGAACTGAGGTGTCATGGTCGAATTGACTCTTTACCCGTTCGATTCGACCTCAATTCGACTACCACATCAGGTCGAATTGACTTATACAGTCTCACCGTTTTGCGTATAACTTCCACATCCGAGCTCTGATTTGAGTGATTCTTGTGCTCATGCGATCCTCTTTTCCTTGGATTTCTATACATATATAGAACTTATAGAAACTTCAATATTATATATGTAACAAGTCATGCAAAGTGGACAGCCATTCTGAATAGGAATAGCTCACGCGACGTCACCATTTTGCTCATAACTTCCTCGTTTGGAACTCGATTGAGGTGTTCTTTACTCCAAAATGACCCTATCTACAGCGGCTTTCCAACTATGTATCATATTATCAGTTTTGATCTCCACACGAATACAGAAAAATTACAAAAGTTGGTCGTGCGTTTTCAGCATTCTTGCACAAATTGCACCTTTTCTCCAACTTTGCACTTTTCATCCTTTTTCCACCTAAAACAGAATAAAACACCTCAAGTGCACCTTTTTCTCACATATATTGAATATAAGATACTTGTGCAAATATATAACAATAATTCTCACCAAAAAGGTGTTAAATTGGACACTCAAACACGCTAATTTCCACTCTCAACAATGACTATGCGTTTTTAATCCATATTCAGGGTCGTTTTGTACATCTTCAACTGTTATATAGAGTTTGAATATATATCTTATTTGTTGATTGAGCGCGTTCATTGCTGAACAGGATTTCATGTTATGATTTTAAGTGAGGGGACTCTGAAGCTTCAGTAGAACTATCATATATAAATACTTGTTAATTTAATTGAATTCGGGTTAATAAGTAGGATAAAGAGGTTGGCTTTATAGTACCTATAAAGGGAGATCATATCGGGTTAGAGAACCAATTGGCAGAGAAATAATTGATACTGATAGTACCTAGAAAGGGGGGTGAAGTTATATCCCTTGCTCCAAGGTTATTTACACGTGTTACACACTTATTTACTTGTGTCTATAGAGTAGATTTGCATGGTTTAGTGATGCGTTCATATTCCACAAAGCAGAGTCAGACATTGATACACGAAAGGGAGATTAATGAGTGAAACTAGATTATCCTAGAGCTACCTATTCTCCTACTTGATCCACTTTCGTATTCTTCCAGTGATATTTTATTTTATTTGTTATTTTAATTAATTGTTTAGTAGTTTATAATAAATTCTCAAACTTTATTACCTTTTGTCTTAATTAATTTAGTAAATAATTAAATTAATAATGCGCCATCCTTTGGGTTCGATATTTAACTTGGTCGCTTGCTTAATCTGCAATTAATATCCTTAATACTTAGGGATTAATTTTGCATGCAAAGAAAACGCTCATCACATGTGGTCAATTATCAAGATGTCACATTGCACAATGACTTGACATATGAAGAGGGGCCTGTTACCATTCTTGATCGCAAGAAAAAAAATTGAGGAACAAAACCATCGTCTTAGTCAAGGTATTGTGGAATAGACATGGGAGTGAAAAGGCTACCTGGGAATGTGAAGATCAAATCTTGGCCGAATACCCTCAACTAACTTAGAAGGCATTCCTTTTTAGTTGAGTTAGTATCTCTATCAATGACATCATCAATTTAGGTAGTGGATATCTATATATTATTCTATTACTTATCTATTATTTTTAGGTTGGTGATACATTCTTAAGAGTGATAATAAATTTCTTCATAATAA
Organism: Pogostemon cablin; assembly: GCA_023678885.1. Classification (NCBI taxonomy): domain Eukaryota; kingdom Viridiplantae; phylum Streptophyta; class Magnoliopsida; order Lamiales; family Lamiaceae; genus Pogostemon; species Pogostemon cablin. Next base: position 20,219,239 of record CM042979.1, on the reverse strand, counting down.
ATAGTCATGCATCTGACACTAATGATAGATATATTGTAAAAAGTCGCCTTCTGGATAGTATTGAGAGCTGCATAAATCTTAAATTTTGCACATATCAAAGATTTGATATATGTATTAAATTTCGATAACGAAATTAATTTTAGTGGGTGGGATGTAATAATTGTATATATATATATATATATATATATATATATGGTCAATAAATATTAGGTACAAAACGTATTTAGATATTACTAATTTATACATTCACTATAGAAAATTACGCACAGATACAAAATTTAATTTTGTTTTTCCCATATTACCCATACTTACTGAACATCAGTGTACATCATGTGAAGCAAATTAAAAAAAATATGATTAAGTATTTATATGCATATATATCACCGTGCACTCATTCGAGATAAATAATTTTTGGGGAGAAAAAAATGAATAAACTATTTATATAAATATACATCAGTGTACATTTAGGTGAGATAAATAATTGTTAAAGATAGAGTCATTGAATACAACCTTAATTCGTACACACGTGTTCACAATGTACTTAATCAATCTGAACTTTGATTAATTAATCGAAAACTTGTCACAAAATGAAGAATGAAGTCACAATTAGAAGAATGAAGAAAAATATGTACATTGGCATGAATTTAGATAGAGAAATAATAGAAACTGACCACATAGAGAATTAGTAAAATGATTTTTCCCTAAATTATTTCTTTCAAAATCTATACATCAACGTGTATTTAGAGAGATGAAAAGAAAAAATATGTACATCAGCGTGCATTTAGAGAGGAATAAAAGAAAGTGACCGTAGTGAGAATTAGGAAAATGATTTTTTTCCTAAATTCCCTTTCCTAAAATCTTGAGTGATAAGCATAATAATAGTGTACATCGGTGTACATTGACAAAAGAAAGGTTAGTTCTGTATAAACGTTGAATATTAGTGTACATTAGTGTACACTAATATTAAACGTTGAATATTAGTTTTGATGTAGTGTACATTAGTGTTCAACGAAATTATTGTTCTGTAAAAATGTTGAATATTAAACGTTGTGAACAAGGATAATGTTGGGAGAAAAAAATCGTTATGTATCCCACAGTAATTATATTAGATTAATGTATTTATTAATAATTAGATTGTAAATACACGTACTTTTAATTAATAAACCCACACATATATATATATATATATATATATATATAAAAGCACTTAAAGGTCTTAGACTCCACTGGCAGGAATTTCAAAAGCAAGAGAGCTAGATCCTTGGACAAAAATGTAGAATATAAAGGTCATCGAGATTATGGTGAGTGGATTAGCAGGAAGATGGCGGGGGAAGGTTCTCCATCCTCCGATTATTCCTCATGAATCTCTTGATCTGGAATGTGCATGGGATGGGATGCACGCCAACCCACAATGTACTGAGGAAAATTGTGCGTGATCATGATGTTGCATTAGCTGGTTTAGTTGAAACTAAGTTGAATTCTAGTAAAGTAAATGATGTTGTCAGTAAAGTTTTCCTTGGCTGGAAATGTAATCACAACTTTGAGTGATGTAATGGAGGTCGAGTTATGATCACTTGAAATCCCTTCAGAGCAGCCATCTCTGCTAATGTGCGATGTCTCACTTCTGCAAAAGAGTTTGTTATCACTATTGTTTATGCCCATAACAGATACATTGTTAGAAGATCACTATGGCAGCACCTCAACGATATCTTCCGTTCTAACACCTTACCTTGGATTTTTGGAGGGGTTTTTAACTGTGTTAGATATGAGAGTGAGAGATATGGCAGTACTCACCATCTAGGGATCCGTGAACTTCATGAGTTGTTCTCTATTTTAGGGGTGGAGGATACTCGATCCTCGGGCTATTTTTTTACATGGTCAAATGGAACAGTTTGCTCGAAACTTGATAGAGTGATGATCTGCAAAATTTGGAGAAGTATGGGATGGGAGCTGCATACTTTTTTCTTACCTCAAGGAACCTAATCCGACCACTGCCCTTCTATCACTTCCTTCCTTTCTCCTAAACCCCGCACTATAAAACCGTTCAGATTTTGCAATTTTTGGACTAACCATGATTTGTTTATTCATCTAACATCTCTTCATTGGTATGTCTTTATTTGCAGGTACAAAACAATAAGCACTTTGTCAGAAATTAAAATTAATGAAGAAACCCCTGAAGAAGCTACACAATGAAAATTACAATCACATTTCATAAAGGGTTAAAAGAGGGAGAGAACACTTGCTTCACCTCCAGTCTCTATTCATGGCAGATCCGATGAATCAAGGGCTTTATCTAGAGCTAGGTGATGTAATCAACAAGCAAAAACACTTGGATGATTGTGAATCTGACTTTCTTTTGCAGGTTCTTAAAAACAAACACATTAAAAACCAGGATCGTCCGACCAAGTATTTCTACTCTCTTATCTGTAGTAATGGTGCAAGGAATGGTATTTACAGAATCTTCACTGATCATAGCCCCACTACTTCCTACCAAGAAATGGTTGATAACTTCCTCACTTATTATCAATCAATTCTTGGTGACGAAGGCTGGAGCAGGACGTTTTGGATCTAGGGCAGCGGTTGAGTCTGGAGGAAGCAAGCAAATTAGAAGATCTGATTGAGAAGGAGGAGATTAGAGAAGCTTTATGGTCCATTAACAAGAACAAATCTCCAGGTCCAGATGGATACAGTTCGGCCTTCTTTCAGAGTGCTTGGAGTGTAGTTGGAGGTGATGTGGTGGCGGCAGTTAAAGATTTCTTTCGAAAAGGAAAATTACTCAAATAAATCAATGCTACTTTTGTTTCCTTGATTCCAAAAAAGACACATGAACCTAGGGTCCGAGACTATAGGCCTATCTCTTGTTGCAACATAGTTTATAAAATCATTTCAAATATGTTGGCTAGTCTTCTTCTTGGATTCCTTCCTACCTTGATTAGTCCATCGCAGTTTGGTTTTGTTAAAGGTAGGAAATTAAGGGACTGTGTATTCTTATTCAGGGGCTACAGGAGAAGGAATGGGAGTATCTCCCCAAGGATGGCAGTGAAGGTCGACATATCCAAAGCATATGACTCTGTGCATTGAAAATTTCTCTTCGACTTGCTTGAGGGGTTGGGTTTTCCTCATTTGTTTCATAAATGGATTGAACAATGTGCGACTACTACTTCTTACTCCTTATTCATTAAAGGCAAATCGGAAGGGTTCTTCAAAGGAAAGCGAGGTCTCCGTCAAGGTGATCCTATATCCTCCCTCCTTTTTGTTATTTGTATGGAGTACTTCAGTCGTCTGATGAAGAGAGCTGTGGAGCATCATGAGTATAGATTTCACTCCAGAATTTATAAGTGTGTGATGTTTCCCATTTGATCTTTGCGGATGATCTACTGATTCTGGGATATGAAAATCTTACAACGGTAACAACACTACATCGGATTTTGGAGAAATTTAGTAATGTGTCTGGATTGGTGGTTAACCCTCACAAATCCAACCTTATCACATCAGGGGTTTCAAACTAATTACGGGATCAAATTTCTCAGATTCTTCCATTCAATAGAGGTACCATTCCTTTCAAACATTTCAGTATTCCTATTTGTAGTAAGAGGATAGGGGTGGAGGACTTCTCGCCTCTATTGAATGATATTAATAACATGATTCAGAGTTGGTCTTCTAAACTGTTATCCTTCATGGGTAGATTGGAACTTATTACTTCTGGAATTTATGTAATTCTATCCTTTTGGTGTGGGATTGTTAAAATCCCCTTAGTGGTGGTTAAGAAGGTGGAGGCTTTGACTCGTAGATTTTTGTGGGGAACAAAGGTGAGCCCGGTGAGTTGAAAAGATATCCTTCAACCTAAGAATGCTGGAGGATTAGGGTTGAAGGACATTAATACATGGAACAAAGCTTTATTGTTGGCAGCTTTGTGGGATGTACACAACGAGGCTTTATCACTATGGGTGAAATGGATTCACTCTGTTACCTACCATCCGCTCAGTGGATAGTGATTTCTCCCGGAGTGAATTCCACATATTTATGGAGAACACTGATTGCCATTAGGAATATAATAGTGAGTGAAACGGAAGGAGATGAAGGGATGGTCTGTATTATGAAAAACTATAGTGAGAATGGAGTATTTAGAGCTACACGTATGTATGCACACTTGAGCAGCAGACATATGGAGGACTCAACCTTTGTATACAAACAAATCTGGCACAAATGGATAGTAAGAAAGCACAGCTTCAGAATTTAGTTAGTGTATAGAGAAAGGCTCTCTACGAAGGACAGGATATGGTGCACAAGAGAAGATAAACAATGTGATTTTTGCTTCGATTTTGAAACTACATCGCATCTCTTCTTTCATTGCCCGTATACCAACCAGATTTGGAGAGAGGTAAAGGAATAGATTGGTTGGAGGAGGGGAAGGATCAATTCAGTCACAGATACCTTTCATAAGATTATTGCAAATACCTGATGAATGTGTAAATTCACGAATCTTGCACCTGGATTTGTGCTATTATGAAGTGTTTGAAGGTTGTAATCGATTGTAAACTGATATATATTGTATGAAGTCACGAATCAGGTGTTGTTGGAGCCATTTGAGTGGTTTTTCAAAGGAAATTGGAATGGAAGTGTTTAAAACTGAAGGAAGGAAGTCGAAGCCATCCGTTTGGGGCAAAGTAGGAGTGCAATTTGACCAAAATGAGGAGAATTCGACCAGGCCTGCTGGTCGAATTGAAGGCAGAACATGAGCAGAAGGTGGATTCGACCACGATAGTGGAATTCGACCTGAGCATCAGGTCGAATCCTGGTTGAATTGATCGATGGCAAAGCCAATTCGACCACGTTATTTCAATTCGACCAGGGCCTCTGGTCGAAGTGAGCATCTGGGACTTACAGTAGGCTAATTTGACCTCCAATTCTACCTGAAGTGGAGAATTCGACCTGCTGTGTAGGTCGAATTGAGCCTTGGAAACTTACCATATCCGTATTTTTACACCATCAATGCGTGTGATCACTTAAAAAAGCCCATTCCAAGCCCGAGAGGCATGATTACAAGTATAAAAGAAGGCTTATGCAGCAGTATAGAGAGGTTCGACATACATAGAGAGGACGAGACGTAGAGTTGTGAAGAGGAGAGATCATCCATCATCCGGAGGGGCTGCAAGAGAGGTTCCATTGGAGATTCAAGTAAGACCAGTCCAACTAACCATGATTGTTCTTAGATCAATCATGGGCTAGAGCTACTTCGGTAGTTCTAGGGTTATGAAGGTTTCATGAGTTATTTATATTTCATGTGCAAACTCCGTACAACACTACTTGTAGTTTATTTTATATAAGATTGTGCGTTTTTAATCTATACTCACGGTTATTTTGTGCATCAATAATTGTTGTGTAGAGTCTGAATACATAACTTGGTTATTGGTTGAGTGCGTTCACTGCTGAGCAGGGTTTTATGTATAATTCTAAGTGAAGGGATTCCGAAGTCTTATTAGAACTATCTTATATGAACACTTCTTAATTGAATCATATTCGGGTTAATAAATAGAATAAAGAGTATAATTTCATAGTACCTATAAAGGGAGATCATATCGGGTTAGAGTACTAAGTGCACGGGAAATAAGTGATACTGATAGTACCTAGAAAGGGGGGTGAATTATATCTCTTGCTCCGAGGATATTCACACGTGTCATACGCATATTTACTTGTGTCTATGGAGTGAATTTGCATAGTTTAGTGATGAGTCCATAAACCACAAGGCAGAGTCGGACACCGTCACATGGAAGATGAATTAATAAGTGAAACTGGATTACCTAAAGAACTACCTACTATCTTACTTGATCACAACTCACTTATCTCTTCTTCTTGTTATTTTTACTTGCTATCCAATTTATAGTTGTTACTTAATTTCAATATCACAACCATTATAATTTCCAACATAGTCTTAACATACTAGAATATAATTAAATTGATATTTATCCATCCCTTGGGTTCGATATATAACTTGGTCACTTATCTAAGCTACGATTAATATCTTTCATACTTGGGGATTAATTGTGTATTGAGAAAACGCCCATCAAGTTTCTGGCACCATTGCCGGGGATCGAACCCGGGCATAAAATATCTTTTTATTATTTCTGGTTTTATTAGGACTATTTTAATTCTTGTTTTACTATCAAACTCTTAATCTTTTCAGGTGTATGCTCACAAGATCAAAGAAAGGTGAATTAGAGCCATATAATCTTGAGATCGGAGCATTATCGAGGAAGAAAAAGAAGGAGAAGAGTAAGAATAAGAACGTAGATCCAACTGAAGCTCTTAACCTTGGAGTTGAAGTTGACGTGCTAAATTCGCAAATGATTGAAGCTGCAACCGAAGGTAATTTGGAAGTAGTGACAGTCAATATGGCAGCGAATTCGGACAATCTGGCCATCCGTGAAGTCTTCAAGAATAATGGGGCTAGACACTTTGGGCTTCTAGGAGCAAGGGGGCTAATGCGGCCTTCGATCTTCACCCCACTCTTATTAGCATGATAGAAAGGAACTTCTTTTCAGGAGGGTTTTTTGAGGATCCACAACAGCATCTAAACAATTTCTTGGGCTATGCAAGTACTAAAAAAGATGCAGGAGAACATGAAGATGCTAGGAATATCCTCTTGTTTAAATTCTCGCTTACTGAAAAGGCGAGAGATTGGTACGAAACTATTAACGCAGCTGAATGCACTACTTGGGAGCAATTGAAGTTAAAGTTTGTGGAAAGATACATGCCACCTTCGAAGGTGTTCAAGATAAAGCAAGACATTAACCAATTTGCTATCGGTAGTGGAGAGAAGTTTCATGAAGCTTGGGACAGATTCAAGGACATGCTTTGTAAGTGTCCACAACATGGGCTATCTGAAGCTAAATATATCAGCATATTCTACAATAGATTGGACTGTTATTCTCGTGTGTTATTGGATGCTTCTTCTAATGGAGCATTGCTTACTAAGTCATCCATAGAGGCCGAGAAAATTTTTGAAAATATTTCGATGAACTCAAGAGATTGGCCAACTGATAGAGTGAGAGGCACTTACGTCCTTGGAAAAGTAGCTAAGGTTGAACATGCTATGGTGAAAACAAGTAGAGAAGATGAGATCGTCTCTAGCTTGTCCAATATCAGCAAGCTACTTGAGTCCCAACAAAAGCAAATCAGTGATATTTCTCAGAGCGTACCAATCATGCAGCAGGAGGTTATGAATGATGGAATGATCCTAGAGGAGATGGAAGAAGCAAACTACGCTATGGGCCAAAGTATTCAAGGAACAAGGTATCAAAATCAGGGCAACCAGAATTATCAAGGGAACTACAACAATCGTGGTCCCCTGGGTAATTATCAACAGCCTAGGAGGCCGGAGTTTTCATAGAGTAATCCTAACAATACAATTCAACCTCCGATGGGTGTTGATCCGAGTGCAAAAGTGGAAGAAAGAAAGCCAGGTTTCGAGGATACGGTGAACAGGTACATGGCTAGGAATGATGCTAGAGTGGATCGTCTTGAGGCCAAGTTAGAGAAGAAGATTGATGCAAACCATGAGGATTTATCCAAGCAAGTGAAGGACCTTACATTGTTGATGGGAGAGATGGCAGGAAGTGTTAACAAGCTCACTCAAACTATTAAGAAAGGAAAGCTCTCGTCGCAAAGTATTGAGAATCCAAAGTCCTGCAATGCCATCACATTGAGGTCTAGAACACAGTACGAGGGACCTATGAGGTCAGAATCGAAGTTGGATATGTCGAGGGCTCAATTTGACCCCAATTCGACCTACACCACAGGTCGAATTCAGCAGGGGAGGTCGAATGAGCCTACTGGACGTGGTTCAAAAGCAACAGGTCTTCAATTCAACCAGGGGACCAGGTCGAATTGAGGTCGAATCCTACCTTTCGGAGCACTCTATTTTATCAGATGCTCAATTCGGCCAGCAGCCATTCAATTTGACTAGATCCATAGGTCGAATTCAGGTCGAATCGGGGGATAAAATCTTACAGAGAGCCAATTCGACCAGGGGGACTTCAATTCGACCAGACTTACAGGTCAAATCCTGGTCGAATCGAGCATACAGGGTGAGAATGGACTTCCAGGTGCACAATTCGACTACTATATACCCAATTCGACCAAGGCTCCTGGTCGAATTCAGGTCGAATTGTCCCGCGTCGCACTATTTTCTTCACCGAATACTCCTCATGAAGTGAACATTACTCCATTGGTTCCAAATGAGCAGAATACTGAGATCATAGCAGAGAAGAAGTGGGAAAGAGCCAAGAGATTGAGAGCCGAAAAGGATAAAGTGGAGAAGATTGAGCGTGATGAATGAGGTATTCCCAAAACAAAGATACGTCCGCCGTTTCCTTATAAGCTGGTTAAGAAAGGATTGGAAAAGAAGTCAAGAAGTTTTCAAATAACATAAATAAGATAAGTTTGAGTATTTCTTTCTCTGAGGCAATATTGGAGATACCGTACTATGCCCGATTCCTTAAGGATATATTGTTGAAAAAGAGAAGCTTGGGCAAAGTTGAGACGGTGAACTTATCTGAAAATTGCAGCTCAATTATCCAAAGGAAGTTGCCACAGAAGATGAAGGATTCGGGAAGCTTCACTATCTTGTGTGAGATAGGAAAATGGCCGGCACGACGAGCCTTGTGTGATCTTCGGGCAAGCATCAATTTGATGCCATTGTTTATCTTTCAAAGGCTTGGTTTGGGAGAGTTATCTCCTACAATGGTTGCTCTACAATTGGCGGACAGGTCGATGACTTTTTCGAAGGGAATCATTGAAGACGTTCTTGTCAAAGTAGAGAAACTAGTCTTTCTTGTGGATTTTCTTGTACTTGAGATGGAAGATGACAAGGATAACATCCCTCTTATCTTGGGGAGACCTTTCTTTGCTACTACTGGGGCCATGATTGATGTTAAAAAGGGGGAGCTCAGGTTGCGGATGGATAAAGAAGAGGTCCTATTCAACCTTGACAAAGCAATGAAGATGCCTATGGAGTCACAATGTTATAGTATTGATGTAGTGGAGGAGATTGTGAAGGAAGATATGTCTTTGATCCTATCTAAGGACCCTCTTTAGACATGCTTGATGGAGTTTCTTACTTATCCCACTACGGAGCTTGATGATCTCTCCAATGAGGTATGTATTGAATATCTTGAAAACTTACTTGCTTTGGGTGATGACAGGTATGAATTGGAAAGAACTAAGGTTGAAGAAGTGAAGTGGACTAGGAAGTACTTGTCGTTGGATAGAGAGAGTACTCCGATGGAAGAAAAGAAAGAGGAGCTGAAATCGTTACCGGAACACTTGAAGTATGCCTTTCTTGGTGACAATGAAAAATATCCAGTAATAGTATCTTCTTCCCTTGATGATGATCAACTTGAGGAGTTGTTAGATGTTCTTAGGAAGTACAAGTCTGCGATTGGGTGGTCTCTTGATGATTTGAAAGGTATTAATCCTTCATATTGCATGCATAGAATAAGTTTCTTAAATGAGGCCAAGAGTAGTATCCAAAATCAACGAAAGGTGAATCCCGCGATTCAAGAAGTGATTAGGAAGCAAATCCTAGCGTGGTTAGATTCTGAAATTATTTATCCGATTAGTGATAGTCCTCATATGAGTCCATTGTATGTTGTAGCTAAGAAGGGGGCATGACTATAATGAAAGCTGAGGATGGAGAGAAAATAGCCACTAGGATTCCAATAGGATGGCGTGTGTGTACTGATTACAGGAAACTAAATGAAAATACATGCAAAGACTATTTCCCTCTTCCTTTCATGGATCAAATGCTTGATTGTCTCGCAGGGTATGAGTTCTATTATTTTTGGATAGGTACTCGGGATATAATCAAATCATGATTGCTCCCGAGGATCAGGAAAATACTACTTTTACTTGCCTATATAGGACCTTTGCTTTTAGAAAGATGCCATTTAGATTGTGTAATGTACCTGCTACCTTTCAGTGCTGCATGATGGCAATTTTTGATGGGTTGATAGAGAAGATCATGGAGGTGTTTATGGATGATTTTTCTGTATTTAGTTCTTCCTTTGATATTTGTTTATCTAACCTTGCTACTGTGTTGAAGAGATGTCAAGAAACTAATCTTGTCTTGAATTGGGAGAAGTGCCACTTCATGGTGAGAGATGTGATTGTTTTTGGGCATCATGTTTCTGCCAAGGAATTGCAGGTGGATAGAGCGAAAGTGGTGGCAATTGAGAAGCTTCCACCACCGACCAATGAAAGAGGAGTGAGGTCCTTCCTTGGACACGCTGATTTTTATAGAAGATTTATCAAAGACTTCTCAAAATACTCCAAGTCCTTGTCTCATTTACTTGAAAAGGATGTTCCTTTTGTTTTTGATGATGAATGTCTAACAGCTTTTCAGGTTTTGAAAGAGGTGCTTATTACTGTACCTATCTTGATCACACCAGATTGAACTCAGCCGTTTGTACTTATGTGTGATGCAAGTAATGTAGCACTTGGAATGGTGCTTGGGCAGCTGAGAGAAAAGAAGTTCTGCGCCATCTACTATGCGAGTAAGACTTTTGATGCAGCACAAAAGAACTACACTGTGACTAAAAAGGAGTTTTTAGCTGTGGTGTATGCATTCAACAAGTTTTGACAGTATTTGGTTGGCATGAAAACTATAGTGTATACGGATCATTTTGCGATTTGGTATTTGATGGAGAAGAAGGAAACAAAGCCAAGAATCATAAGATGGATTCTTCTGCTTCAAGAGTTTGACATGGAGATCCGAGATAAAAAAGGTATGGTGAACGTATTGGCGGATCACTTATCAAGGTTGGAGACAAGGGAGCATTGTGATGATTCTTTTGATTATATTGAGGAGATGTTCCCTGATGAGAAAATTATGGCTGTGTTGGTTGAAGGGGCTGAACGAGCATGTGTGGTTGCTGCACAAGGGATGGATCCATAGTATGCAGAATATGTCAGTTACATTGATGTGGGTGAAATTCCGAGAGATCTCAACCGATATCAACTTGCTAAATTCAAGAGAGATGTTGAGACTTTTATATGGTATGATCCGTTTATTTACAAAATATGCACGGATTCTATCATCCGTAGGTGTGTGCCCGAGATAGAGATGGAAAGTATTCTCGAGTTTTGCCATGCACAACCTAATGGGGGGCACTTCGGAGCTCATAAGACAGCAGCCAAGGTACTTCAATCCGCTCTCTACTGGCCTACTTTGTTTAAAGATTGTGAAACCTATGTGGCGACATGTGATAGATGTTAAAGGATGGAGAATATAAGTAGGAGAGATGAGATGCCACTTCAGCCGAGCATTGTTGTAAAAATCTTTGATGTGTGGGGATCGATTTTATGGGACCTTTTCTCCCGTCTAATAGATTTCTCTACATCCTCTTAGCTGTGGATTATGTTTCTAAGTGGGTGGAAGCAATTCCTACTTACTTGAATGATTCAAGGACTGTTATATCTTTCTTGGAGAAGCATATCTTTGCCCGCTATGGAGTTCCTAGAGCATTAGTAAGTGATGGAGGGTCTCACTTCGTCAATAAACTTCTGGAGAAGGTGCTTAAGGATTATGGTGTCAAGCATAGGGTTACTACACCCTATCATCCTCAAGCGAATGGGCAAACGGAGGTCTCTAACTGTCAAGTGAAGCAAATCTTGGGGAAAGTGATAGGAACCAATAGAAAGGATTGGGCTATAAAGCTCGATGATGTTTTGTGAGGGTTCCATACCGCTTATAAGACGGTGTTGGACATGTCACCGTACCAAATTATCTATGGGAAGCCATGCCACTTACCCGTGGAGATCCAACACAAAGCTTTTTGGGCTTTAAGAAGTTTGAACTTGTCTCTTAAGGATGTGAGAGAGTTGAGGATGACTCACATTAATCAACTTGATGAGTTTAAAAATCGTGCTTACAAGAATTCAGAGATTTACAAGGAAAGGATGAAGAAGTGGCATGATTCTAAGATCTCATACAAGGAGTTCAAGCAAGGTGATGAGGTATTACTTTTTAACTCTCGTTTGAAGCTTTTCGTAGGGAAATTGAAGTCAATATGGACTGGTCCATTCATGATTCATAGAGCCTGTGGAAGGGGGAGGTTTGAGCTTATGGACAAAGATGGGGATATTATCGCGGCGAATGGGCATCGATTGAAGCATTATAAGTTGCCAGATGATGCTTGCGTCATCTTTAAAGATACCTTATAGTAAAATTGGTACCGTCGTGACTCTCCGACGTTAAACATGAGTGCCTGTTGGGGGCTTTCCCTTCCGTTTTATTGCTTTATTTCATTCATGTGAGTAAGAAATTTTTATATTTGAAGTGCTTACTTATTGGCAATTACATCTCTTTGCAAACTTAGTTTCGATTATAGTTTCTACTAAGTTTGGGGGGTGTGATGTACTTACCTCAATAAGCACCGATAGTATAATCTTTTCTTTATAATATTTGTTAGGGAAGTTAATTTTTTGTGGCATATTTAAAACTTTAATCGGTTTTTATGTGTTGATTTTTTGTAACTTACCTAATGTTTAGTGTTGTTTTGTTATGTGTTTTGTGTTGTTTACGGAGTTACTCATGAATGTTAAGTTTTAGGATTGATTCTTGATGGAGTTATTCTCTATTTTGGTACCTAATGTTCGTTTGTTAAGCTTGAAGTGTGTATGGGATGAAGAAAACTTAATTTTGGAGCACCAGGGAGCCAATTCGACCAAGGATATGATCGAATCCAAGCATTCAAGTCGAATTGAGGGGCAAAAATCATCCAGTAGCCCAATTTGACCTGAGGCATAGCAATTTGACCAGAGGCCCAGGTTGAATTAAGGTCGAATCGGAGTGTGCAAACTTCCAGTGAGCCAATTCGACCACGACTATTTCAATTCGACCAGCAGCTCAGGTCGAATTGAGTTCGAATTGGGGACCTGAATCTTATAGTGTGTGGATTCGACCTGAGGCATGTTAATTCGTCCATGGGAGCAAGTCGAATCGAGGTTGAATTGAAGGAGAAAGTTGTCCAGAAGGTCAATTCGACCACGATTAAGTTAATTCGACCTCTTAAACAAGTCGAATTGAGGTCGAATTGGGCCAGATACGTGTGTTCTTAACCCTGATTTTCAAATCATTCGATCACTTTGCACACCACCTCCACTCGAATTCACTCCTAATTGAAGAACCTTGCCCCCAATCTTCAATCCTACTTATTTTCGCACCGATTAAACCACATTCCACCCCTCATTCCTTTGATTTGTCGCGTTTTTGAATGAAAGCAGTTGCAAACTAGGGTTTTATTGCAAATATCGTTGGTTTATTCAACTGTTCATTTTTAACCATGGACAGAACAAAAGGTATGTTTTTTCAACTCTATTACCCTAGGATTGATGTTCTATGCGTTGATTTTGGTATGGGTAAGTTGATTAAACTTGGTGTTATTGAGAATTCATGGTGATAGTTGAATGTTGTGAACAATTTCGTATGAATACTTACTTGGTTCGGTTTGATTGCTTAATTGATGTTAGAATCTTGAGTTTTGTGTGAATTATTGGGTGATTAGGGAGTGTGATTGATGAGCATATTGATTATGGACTAGAATTGTTGAATTTGAGTAGTTCCTTGTGATTGTTCATGTCGAATTGCTTGAATTAATGAAGCATGCTTGTTGTTGATTATGATTATTTGATTATTTTGCTTGATTGGTGTTGAAATCATGGTGAATAAGCAAGAGGATTGAGTATTGGATGTGACTGGAACAAGTTTGGTTTGGTTGATTATGCATTGAAACTTGAAGTCTTGAGTAGAGTTGGATGCTAGTCAATTACTTGGTTGTTTTTCTTGTTTATTGTTATTGAAGTATTTTGTTCAGGAAAGGACAAGGGAAAGGAAGTTGAAGTTCAATCTAAGAAGAGGCAAGATAAGCCTACTCGTGAGGATAATGTGACGAAGAAGTTGAGGCTTAAGGAGAGGTTGTCTGCGAATTTTAAAATCTAAATGAATGAGTGGGATTAGATTAAGGAGAAATGGGCTGAAGTTTCTGAAAATATAGCAAGGACAAGGTACTAGGATGAGGATGCCATGCTCACAATGAGTATGCGAGATGATATGTTATGGATGTTTGACCAAGTGGGGATCCGTCATTTTATGGAGCTAAAGAAGCCAACGTACTTCCATGTGACGGCTGAAGTTTTATGTTCTATCACGATTGAGAAGGATCCTATGGGATTTCCTTATGAGTGCACCTTCCAGCTAGGAGGAGTGATGAGGACGTGGTCTGCGGAGGAGTTTAATGTGCTATTTCAGACTCCTACAGAGATTGCTCGGGTTGAGAATGGATTCTTCAATGCCAACAGTTTTTGGCAAGAGATTTCTGGGAAGGATGGAGATTTTAAGGCGTAGGATGCCCGTGCTTCGATAATCAAGAATCTCGTACTCCGGTATATGGATAGGGTGTTGAGCAACACGTTGTTTGCCCGCTCGGAGGGAAGTTATGTGTCTAGAGGAGAGCTTTACGCTTTATGGTGCATGCTGAACGGAGTGAAGTTCAATGTGGGCTCTTTTTGATTTATCAGCTGAATCGGTTTAGGATCCTTGGGTTTCAAAAGGTGAATATAGGAGGATTGCTGACGACCGTAGCTGAGTATTATGGCATGGACTTCACCGGCATCACACATGTTCTTGGAGAGCCTAATTTGGTTATATTCTCTTGCGTGAAGGGAGGATTTGCGCATTTCTGAGATGGAGATTGGTTCTTTACGAGGGGACCTAAGCCCTTCGATTTCATGTTCCCCTTTGATGTGAGTGATATGACTACCATTCGTGAGGAGAGGAATAGGTTGATGAGCTTATTGGGACACACTGCCTTATCCGTTACTGTTCGGACGAGAGGAGATTGGAGGACAGTGGCCCGGATATGTGCAGCCGGTATGGTTGAGGAGCTGCAGCGGATTGTTGATCAAGGAGAGTTCCGGCCACAGCAGCCACCGCCACAGCAGCCACATGTAGACGAGGAGGAGTACCATGAGATGGATATTCCGGAGCAGCACGAGAGGGTTCCTCGTCCCATTCCGGCAGTGCCTCAACAGCAGCAGTGGGCAGGTCTAGATGAGTATACACGAGATCAATTCCATTTGTTGAATGAGCATATGGCCACAATCAACACGAATCAACAGGAGACAAATAGACAACTGGCACTCGTGAATGCCAACTATGCCACGCTTAATGATCAGTATAAGGCCATGGATGAGCGGGTTGGTAGGATGAGTGATCGTGTTGACTACTTGGATAGACACATCAGTGATCTGCACCAGATTGTGGAGCGGAGGTTTGACGAGATGAGTGAGGATGATGATGGTTAGGATGATGATGCTCCGGAGGAGTAGAGCTGCAGGTTTTGTGTTCTCTGATTCATCTCATCTCCATTCTTCTTTTTATCTTTACAGGATGGGTGTGTCTTGCGTGAGTGGCATGTATTATATTATCATATTTGATCGTCTTGGATGTGGATTGTGAGCATAGACTGAGATGCATGAGCTGGGATTTGTAGAGATGCTTGTATGATTGATTTGATATATGGGTTTTTGGATTTTTGCATTCATATGTTCATGTGTTAATGTTCATTGATGAGAAGCATGTATAATTTGATAAGTATGTAGAGTTCTTGTGAAAATTGATCTTGATTATGTGCTATGAGGAGTACTTAGGATTCTATTTACCCATGTGAGGATTTGGGTCTTTTAATCATGCTTGATCATGAGAGGTTATTCTTGAGAGAGTCATTCATATGAACGTATTCTAGAACTTGGCTTGGAGTCCTGTATGAGACTTACAATTAGTGAATTGCAAGGATATGATCTTAGGCCATTCTTGATTACTTGAGTTACTTAGCCAAATTTTACATTCCCATTGATTATGTATATCTTTGGTAGCCCCGTTTGAGCTTAAAAAAGTTTTTTCTTTGGCAAGCCGAATAAAAGAGCCTTATTTAACCTTTACTTGAGCTTTGTTGAATACTCTATTCATTAGTAGAGAGTTGAGGTGAATAAGTGTTGCGAGAAGAAGAAGGAAGATAGAATGATGGTCAAGTAAAAATAGAAAGAGAAAGTGTGTGGTTAAATTTTGTTTAGAGGTAGTGCCTGAAACTGATACCCCGATTACTGTTTAAAAAGGGTAGTGCCTACAACCGGTACCCGAAAAAAGAATAATGTTGATGCAAGGAAGAGAAAGAAATTCAAAATTTTAAGTATAAGAGAATAAATTGGAGGAGAATATATAGCTAAATGAAGAAAGCAAGAACCCCTAAGGTAACTCTCTACTAGTGTTTGAGTCACTTTATCTAAATTTTCGTACCCTTTCCAAAGAGCCAACATTACAACCCGAAAACAAGTCCTTTGTGATCATAGTAATGAGTTGATTGTGAGTTGATTTTGAGACCCATGCCAAGCTTATGGTTACGCTTGAGTATGGATTGAGTATGAGCGTATACACTAACCGGTTAAGTACAACTAGCACTTGAGTGAGAGAGTAAACATGTATCTTGTGAGCTATATGACTTAGTACTCCGAATGGTAATATGATTGAGTGATGTTTTGCATGAATGATGTGTATAATGCAGGAAATACTTGTTTTTAATTGATGAAATTGCATGTGTAATATGTGTTGTACATGGTGATTCTCGTGAAATATACACGACTCCTTATTTTGATTGCGTTGCCTCGGGGCGAGCAACATGTAAGTTTGAGGGTTTGATGAGTGTGTAAATTCATGAATCTTGCACCTAGATTTGTGCTATTATGAAGTATTTGAGGGTTGTAATCAGTTGTAAACCGATATATATTGTATGAAGTCATGAATCAGGTGTTGTTGGAGCCATTTGAGTGGTTTTTCAAAGGAAATCGGAGTGGAAGTGTTTAAAACTGAAGGAAGGAAGTCGAAGCCATCTGTTTGGGCGAAGCAGGAGTACAATTTGACCAAAAGAAGGAGAATTCGACCAGGCCTGCTGGTCGAATTGGAGGCAGAACACGAGTAGAATGTGGATTCGACCACGACAGGGGAATTCGACCTGGGCGTCAGGTCGAATCCTAGTCGAATTGATTAGTGGCGAAGCCAATTCGACCACGTCATTTCAATTCGACCAGGGCCTCTGGTCGAAGTAAGCGTCTGAGACTTACATTAGGCCAATTCAACCTCCAATTCGACCTGGAGGGGAGAATTCGACCTGCTGTGTAGGTCGAATTGAGCCTCGGGAACTTATCATATTCGTATTTTTACACCGTCAATGCGTGTGATCACTTAAAAAAGCCCATTCCAGGCTCGGGAGGCATGATTACAAGTATAAAAGAAGGCTTATGCAGCAGTATAGAGAGGTTCGACATACACGGAGAGGACGAGACATAGAGTTAGATGAGAGATTATCCATCATCCGGAAGGGCTGCAAGAGAGGTTCCGCTGGAGATTCAAGTAAGATCGGTCCAACTAACCATGATTATTCTTAGATCAATCATGGGCTAGAGCCGCTTCGGTAGTTCTAGGGTTATGAAGGTTTCATGAGTTAATTTATCTTTCGTGTGTAAACTTCGTACAACACTACTTGTGGTTTATTTTATATAAGATTGTGCGTTTTTAATCCATACTCATGGTTGTTTTGTGCATCAATAGTTGTTATGTAGAGTCTGAATACATAACTTGGTTATTGGTTAAGTGCGTTCACTGCTGAGCAGGGTTTTATGTTATAATTCTAAGTGAAGGGATTCCGAAGTCTTATTAGAACTATCTTATATTAATACTTATTAATTAAATCATATTCGGGTTAATAAGTAGGATAAAGACTATAATTTCATAGTACCTATAAAGGGAGATCATATCGGGTTAGAGTACTAAGTGCACGGGAAATAATTGATATTGATAATACCTAAAAAGGGGGTGAATTATATCTCTTGCTCCGAGGATATTTACACGTGTTATACGCATATTTACTTATGTCTATAGAGTGAATTTGCATGGTTTAGTGATGCTTCCATAAACCACAAGGCAGAGTCGGACACCGTCACATGGAAGATGAATTAATAAGTGGAACTGAATTACCTAAAGAAGTACCTATTATCTTACTTGATCACAACTCACTTATCTCTTCTTCTTGTTAGTTTCACTTGCTATTTCAATTTATAGTTGTTACTTAATTTCAATATCATAATTATTATAATTTCCAACATAGTCTTAACATACTAAAATATAATTAAATTGATATTTATCCGTCCCTTGGGTTCGATATATAACTTGGTCGCTTATCTAAGCTACGATTGATATACTTCATACTTGGGGATTAATTGTGTATTGAGAAAACACCCATCAATACCCGAGGAAACAACAAGGCAAGAAAACTACTCTTCATCATCTTTGCTACCATGATATATCATACTTGGATGGAAAGGAATGCCTTATATTTTGGTATGAGGATGCTATCTCCGAGACATATAGCGGATAAAATTAAACTTCAGATAGCTTCTTTGTATTTAAACTAGTGATGTAATATTTTGAGTTGTATTCACCCTAGGCATATGTCTTAGGTAGGTTGGATAGGTTGGGTAGACTTTGTATTTGCATTATACGTAAGTAATTTGTAACCATTTTCAGTGAAATAACATTTACCAATTTCACTATAAAAGCACCTAAAGTCAACATTTTTTTTCCGCTCAAAAATTTGGGTCAAAATCTCTATTCAATTTCACACCTCTTCTCATTTTTTCTTCAATTTCTCAACACTCATTTTATTCTTATTTCTTTAAATAAATACATTTAGGTGCTTTGCTATCACATTTTTTAACACTTATTTCCTTAAATCTCTCTTCAATTTCACACATTTTTTTTAATTTGGGTTGTATTTGAAAATAAGATCAAGTAATTAAGACATTATTTGAAATTGTTTATAACATATGATTACTAATGAAATATAAATATAAATATTAATAAAATTTTAAAAATTGTTGGTTTTTTTATAATTACATTAATTTATTATACATGAAAAACGAATAAGGGTCGTATAACATTGATTCAACTAAAAACTATTTAATTCATTACACATAAAGAACTAAACTAAATATACATATATACCATCATAATATAAAACTTCATACATATGCATTTCCTTTGTCCCATTCTAATAGTTATATTTGCTTTTTGCACTGGTTACTTTTTGCACGGGGATTAAAAATTTAGTATTTTAATATATACTGAGTGAGATAAATAATATTTTAATGTATAGTGAATATTTATATTAATGTGCAGATGAGTCTCATTGAGATATTTTAATTACTTAATTAATTATGTGGGTCTCATACACAAAAAAAAAATAACCGTTAGAATGAAACACTTAATTTTAAAATATGTAATTATTAGGATGGGACGAAAGGAATACGTAATTATATTTATTTATTTATGTGTCCACGACATATATATGTATATATATATATATATATATATATATATATATATATATATATATATATATATATATATATATATATATATATATATATATAAATTTACTATTACAAAAAAAATCTATATTTATATTATTTTATTTTATAAAATCTATCCCCGCGCAGCGCATAAGTTAAAATGTTTGTAATAATGATAATAGATATCTATATCTATGCTTGTATATATATAATAATAAATAATAATATGATATGTGTATACATATATATAACATAATTGATAAAAATTGGAAAAAAAAGAGAGAAAAATAAATAAATAAATAAATAAATAAAACTAATAATAATAATAACAACAACAACAACATATCTATAAGGTTGAGTTTGTTTTTGGAAAAGACAAAAAACTAGATACGCATAAAAGGTTCAGTTTTGATTTTGGAAAAAAAGACAAGCACTTCATATACATTGAGATAGACTAAACGTTGGAGGCCGCCAGAGGAGAGAATCCCATCATAACATTCTCCTGCAGCAATTTGAGATCTTGAGAATTTCCATAACCATCATTTGATCTCACCGCCATCATTCTCTTCATATCCCCATTCTCTTTCACCCCAATTCTCCTGCTGCAGCTATATGAGATCTTAAGAGTTCCTATAACCATCTCACCTTCTTCCTTCTTTCCAGAAAGAACAGAACCCTTTCCAACTCCCTGATCCTCTTATCTTGTTTCTTCTCTCCAACCAACCACCCTTCTTTCCAAACACCTACTATAAAACAAGAAACAAGAAGGAGAGGAGGCATAAGCATCCATGTCAACAATCGGAGATTTTCTTTCTCAGAGAAGTGACGGCATAAGGAGAGAGTCATCCTTCTTTTCACCATTTGAACTAAATACCTTCCCTAAACTATCAAGGTGATCTTTGATCTTCTTTAGAGTAATAAATAAATAAATAAGATGCTAAACGTCACAGTCTCACCATTTTCACAATTTGCTCTTTTTAATATTTAAATAAATATGTATAATTAGAAGCTCTTGCTTATTCTTATTGTGTCTTGGAAGCATGTTAGGCATTGATTAGAGTGAAAATAAGCTTTTTTAGTGTTCAATTTAATATTTTTTTATAGGAATTGTTGTCATATATTAGCACAAGTATCTTATATTCAATATATTTGATAAAAATATGCTTTTGAGGTATTTTATTATATTTTAGGTGGAAAAAGGATAAAAATGCCGAGTTGGAGAAAAGGTGCAACTTGTGCAAGAATGCTGAAAAATACACGTCCAACTTGTGTAATTTTTCTATATTTGTATGGAGCTCTAAACTAGATATATCATAAATTTTTGGAAAGCTATAGGAGAGAAGGTCGTTTTGGCATAAGAAACACCTGAATCAGAGTCCAAACGAGAAAGTTATGATCAAAATGGTGACGTCGCTCAAGCTGTTCCTACTCAGAACGACTATGTCATTTTTCATGACTTGTTACACCTTCAAATGTTGTAGTTATTGTAATTTCTTTATATGGATAAAAAGCCAAGGAAGAGAGAATTGTGTGAGCGTAAGAATAACTCAATCGGAGTTTGGATGTGGAAGTTATGCACGAAACGGTGAGACTGCGCATGCAACTCGACCGTAGCTCGACCAAGCCATTTTGGTCGAGCTACAGCAGACAAGTCTAGTTAGACAAAAATACGAAGTTTCAATTTATAGACACGCAGCTCGACCATAGCTCGACCAAGGCCTTCTAGCTCAATCAGAACTACTTTGGTCGAGCTAGGTTGCGAATTTTCCAGATCTGAGCGGTTTTTACACCCCCAGTGCATGTATCTACATGTTTTTGTCTAAAAAAGCCCATCCAAGGCCCATAAGGAGAGCTTACAAGTATAAAAGGGGATGCAGATCACACCAAGGCAGTACAGCAACACAATCATCTTACACCACCCACAAGGGGGAATCACCCCCCAACCATCATCCACATCCTTTCCTTCATCCATCCATCACTGTGAAGATTCGTCTGCTGAATCAAGAGGAGAACCAAGATGAGGATTCAAGATGGAGAAGGATGCGACGACGCCCACATCTATGGTTTTATTCATTTTCTAATTTATCTTATATTTTTAAGACATATTGGTAAGATCTATCCAACACCCATGATTGTTCTTCGCAACATCATGGGCTAGAACCGTTTTGGCATATATAGGGTTTTGAAGGTTTTTATGAATTAATTGAACTTTCGTGTGTATACTCCATACAACACTTCTTGTGGAATTATTTTATATATGATTAAGTGTTTTTAATCCATATTCAGAGTTATTTTGTGCATCATTAACTATTAAATAGAGTCTGAATGTTCATCTTGGTTATTGATTGAGCGCGTTCACTGCTGAACAGGATTTCATGTTATGATTCTAAGTGAGGGGACTCCGAAACTTTATTAGAACTATCATATATAAATACTTATTAATTGAATATAATTCGGGTTAATAAGTAGGATAAAGAGGTTAACTTTATAGTACCTATAAAGGGAGATCATATCGGGTTAGAGTACCAATTAGCCAGGGAAATAATTGATACTGATAGTACCTAGAAAAGGGGGTGAAGTATATCTCTTGCTCCAAGGTTATTCACACGTGTTACATGCTTATTTACTTGTGTCTATAGAGTAGATTTGCATGGTTTACTGATGCGTCCATATTCCATAAGGAAGAGTTGGACATTGATACACGAAAGGGAAATTAATGAGTGAAACTGGATTACCTAGGGCTACCTATTCTCCATACTTGATTCACTTTCGTATTCTTCTAGTGTTTAATTTATTTTATTTATTATTTTAATTACTTGTTTAGTAGTTAATAATTTTATATCTCAATTTTATTGCCACAATTCGTCTTAATTAATTTAATAAATAATTAAATCGATAATATGCTGTCCTTTGGGTTCGATATTTAACTTAGTCGCTTGCTTAAGCTGCAATTCATATCCTTCATACTTGGGGATTAATTTTGTGTGCAAAGAAAACGCTCATCAAGTTTTTGGTGCCGTTGCCAGGGATGGTTGCTATTATTGATTTTATTTATTTCTAGTTGATTAAGACTTTTATTTGTGATTATTTATTTCTATCTAACCTTGAATTTTTCTGAGGTACTTGTGCACTGGGAAAAGGAGAGGAGGAAAAGAATGAATAACACACTGAGTCAAATATGGCCGGAGCAAGGCAGAATCCGAATAATGTTGCCATACGTGAAATTTTCACGAACAATGGAATTGGCAACATGGGGTTGATAGGAGCAAGGGGGAAAGATGATGATTTTGAGATACATCCCGCTTTTATCAACATGGTAGAAAATAATCTCTTTTCTGGAGGTTTCTTTGAAGATCCATATCAGCATCTAAAAAGATTCTTTGGTTAAGCGAACACTCAGAAGGGTGCTTGAGCTAATGATAATGCTAGACGGATCGCCCTATTCAAGTTCTCTTTGATTGATAGTGCAGAAGCTTGGTATGAGACTCTTGATGCCACATATTGCATTACATGGGACCAACTGTAGCAGAAGTTCTTGGAGAGAAACATGCCACCCTCTAAAGTGTTTAGAATGAAGCAAGAAATCACCCAATTTGTTATGAATCAGAGTGAGAAATTTCATGAGGCGTGGGATAGGTTTAAAGACATGCTCAGGAGGTGCCCACAACATGGGATGTCTAAGGCTCAATACATAAGCTTCTTTTACTATAGATTGAATTGTGAGTAACGTGTTCTTATTAATGCTTCATCAAGAAGAGCGCTGTTATCTAAGACAGCATTTGAAGCAGAAAAATTGTTTGAAGACATCTCTAAGAATTCACGTGACTGGCCTATGGAAAGAATAAGAGGAACATATGTATTTAGCAAGGTAGCACAGGTTGAACATCAAGTGGTGAAGCTGAATAGGGACGATGAGATCATCTCTAGTCTAGATAACATCAACATGCTACTAGAATCCCAGAAGAAGCAGATTAGAGAGTTGACACAAAGGGGGGTCTAGTATGCAGCAGCAAGAAGTGAAGAGTGTCGAAGATACCTTCAATCAATACATGGCAAAGAATGATGCAAGGGTTGACCGCATCGAAGCTAGCTTGAATGCTAGCCATGCAGATTTATCTAAGTAGTTGAAGGAGCTTACTCTAATTATGGGGCAGATGACCAGGAATGTGAATCAGCTGATGCAGACGTTGGAGAAAGAAAAGTTCCCATCTCAAGGCATAACGAACCCGAAAGAGTGCAAAGCCATCACGTTAAGGTCCAGAATTCAGTACAAAGGTTCGATGAAGCCGGTGGGCGAAAACAAAGATAGTACGTCCTAGCTCGATCGCAGCTCGACCAAGCCCCTTGGTTGAGCCATGGTCAAGCAACACTTCTCAGAATAGAGAAACGATACTCTGTTTTTGGACTCGCAGCTCGACCAACATGTTTCAGCTCCACCAGACATCACTGTTCGAGCTACGGTCAAGCTGCCTACTATTGAGCCAAAAAGACGTGTTCAGTTTATAGAACCCCACCTCAACCAACACTTTCCAGCTCGACCAGACCACTCTGGTCAAGTTATGGTCGAGCCACCACTTTCTAAACTGAACAGACAGATTCCATTTTTAAGGACCCAGCACAACCAGTACCACCTAGATCGACCGTACTACCCTGGTCGAGCTACGGTCGAGCAGCACCATCTGGCTCCCATTTTTGTGCAGTCTCGCCAGGAGGTCCATTCAATCAACCATTCATGTCAAGCAATCAAGCAATGAAGATGACCATGGAGACTCAATCATGCAAGAGCATAGATGTGGTTTCTAACTTGTTTAATCTTAATTTTAGTAGGACATCTGATTCTAAATTTGAGTGGAAGATTGACAATGAGGACTTTAGACAGCCATGGGAGGAAGGAAATTCTGAGGATCATATTTTTATGACCAAAAAAGTTGAGGTGCTGAGTGTAGACAAGAAGAGGAAAAGAAAGTACTTGAAGGTGAGGATGCGAGAAGACCGTCCTCCGATCGAGTAGTATACAAAGCTGAATACCGTCGTGACTATCCGATGTTAAATATGAGCGCCTGTTGGGGGTTTGCCCTTCCGTTTTATTGCTTTATTATTTCTTTTGTGTGAGTGAGGAATTTTTTATATTTAAGGTGCTCACGCTTCGGCAATTATATCTCTTTTTAAACTTAGTTTTGACTTACGTTTTTACTAAGTTCGGGGGGTGTGATGTACTTATCTCATCTTATGAGCACTAAGGGTATAATCTTTCCTTTCGTTGGTTGTTTGTTTGTTAGGGGGTTGATTTTTGCGGTATATTAATATTTTAATTGATGTTGATATGTCGATTTTTTTGCAACTTACCTAATATTTAGTGTGTCGTGTTTGTGTTTCCTAGTGTTAGTAGTCGAGTTTTTGATTTTTTGTCTTTTTAATTTTTCTGGTGTCTCCTATTTTGTTATTGATGAATCATATGATGATGAGGTGTGCTTGAGTTTTGATGATAGAAAAAGGTACTAGAGTGGCAAGACGAGACCTGACCGAGTTGAACAACTCGAGGAGCTCTTGCATAATTTGAAGGAGAAATCAAGTGTCCTCATTTCCTTATTCTAATTTTTATATGTGCTTTTAATTTATGAGAGTAAAAGGATTGAGTTTCTATTTTGGAGATCCATATGAGCTTATATTTTTTAATTGTGCCTGAAATTCATATGCCTTTGAAATTGATGAAGGAAGTGTACTTGAGTTATATTGTTAATTTTTTATATGAAATTTTATGTGTACTTGTGGGATATTACTTACCATGAAAAGTGCTCTGTTACTTGTTAAAAACCCATGTGAGATTTTGAGCCTTGTTGATCATGATACATAAACACATGATATTTTCTTTTCTAGTGAGTATCGTTCTTGTGCGTGTATTCTAGAATTTACCTTGAGTCTCCTTGAATATTCAAGATTAGTCTAGCGGATTACATAAATGATATTAGGCCATCTTTGATTTATAGCTCATCTTTTCCCATATACTTTACTTGAATTTATTAAATCCCTAGTCAGCACGTTGTGCCTTTTTAAATCCATTATTTTGATAGCCAATATAGCTTAATTGAAGAAAGTGGTGATTTGAGGGATGATAAGAATGATGAAAGAAGAGTCTTGAGGATGAAAAGGAAAATTCTTGGAGTAGTGCTTAAATCTAGTATTCCATGGAAATAAACACCCTAGGATAGTGCTTAAATCTAGTACCCTATAGAGGATGGAAGAGGTAGTGCCTGAAACTGGTACCTCGAGAAAAAAAAAAGAAGGAAAAAAAGTAAAAAAAAGGAGAATGATGGAGTTGAAGAGCTAGAAAAAGTTCGGAAAGAAAATGTTGTGCTTGAAGGAGAAAGATGGGATAGTTTGATGAGAATGTTGTGCTTGAATAGAAAGTGATGAGGAAAAATAAAGATTGAGAGAGATGGCCGCTTGATCGATCTGATTTTTTTGAGTCACTTATCCATATATTTCCTACCTTTTCCAAAGAGCCTACATTACAACCAAATAAAAGACCTTTTTGATCCATGATTAGCTAGCTACAAGTAAAAGGAGAGTTGAGATAATGGGCAAGCTTATGGTTACGCACGCACTTGAATTGATTCTGAGCGTAAACACCTTAACCCATAACTGTACATCTTTTATACTTAAGTGCGAGTGATATATACTTCCCATGAGAACATGTGAATGGAGCATTTGATTGGTGGTGATTGTCTTATCTTGTATGCTATAAATTGATTATTACACGTAATAAAAGTTGCATGACCTAAGTTGAGGACCATTGTATTTTGAATGGGGTATTGGTCATCGTCCTTATTTCCCTACTAATTTTCTTACTCTCTTTCTCTTTATTTTTATTTTTTTGCCTCGGGACGAACAACGGGTAAGTTTGAGGGATTGATGAGAGTTATAATAAGCGTGTTTTAGTGTTCAATTTAACACCTTTTTACGAGAATTATTGTCATATATTAGCACAAGTGTCTTATATTCAATATATTTGAGAAAAAGGTGCGTTTAAGGTGTTTTATTGTATTTTAGGTGGAAAAAGGATCAATAGTTCCGAGTTGGAGAAAAGGTGCAACTTGTGCAAGAATGCTGAAAAACACACGTTCAACTCGTGTAATTTTTTGTGTTCTTTTGGAGCTTTAAACTCAAAGTGTAATACACCATTGGAAATCCACAGGAGAGAGGGTCGTTTTGGCGTAAGAAACACTTCAATCAGAGTCTAAACGAGAAAGTTATGATAAAAATTGTGACATCGCGCCAGCTGTTCCTACTCAGCATGACTGTGTCACTTTGCATGACTTGTTACACCTTTAAATGATTTAGTTTTTGTGAGTTCTTTAAAATGATAGAAAGCAAAGGAAGAGAGGACCGTGTGCGCGCAAGAATCACTCAAGTCGGAGTTTGGATGTAGAAGTTATGTGCGAAACGGTGAGACTGCACATGCAGCTCGATCGTAGCTCGACCAACCCATTTTGGTCAAACTATAGCAGACAAGTCTAGCTAGACGAGAAGATAAAGTTTCAGTTTATAGACACGCAGCTCAACCGTAGCTCGACCAGAACCACTTTGGTCGAGCTAGGTTGTGAATTTTCCAGATCTGAGCGATTTTTACACTCGCAGTGCGTGTATCTGCATGCTTTCGTCTAAAAAAGCCCATCCAAGGTCCATAAGGAGAGCTTATAAGTATAAAAGGGGATGCGGATCACACCAAGGAAGTACCGCAATATAATCATCCTACACCACCCACAAGGGGGGGTGATCAACCATCATCCCCATCCTTTCCTTCACCCATCCATCACTGTGAAGATTCATCTACTGAATCAAAAGGAGAATCAAGAGGAGGATTCAAAATAGAGAAGGACGCGACGACGCCCACATCTATGGTTTTATTCATTTTCTAATTTATCTAGTATTTTCAAGACATATGGGTAAGATCTATCCAACACCCATGATTGTTCTTCGCAACATCATGGGCTAGAACCGTTTTGACAGATCTAGAGTTTTGAAGGTTTTTATGAATTAATTGAACTTTTATGTGCATACTTGATCGTCGCTATTTTCACCTAAATTTTATATCATTTTTGTGTGTGTTTTCGTCTTTTTGTTTCTTATTTTTGTATCTTTTTATATTGTATTTTGGGAAATTGATGATGATGATTTTCATGTCTTTGAATAGGTGATTATGAGGATAAATGGTGATAAAAAGCATGAAGAAAGGAGAAAGTTGAAGAAAATTGAAAATTGGCCAAAATACATAAAAACACACCGGTATTTTTATGTAGTGCCCGTGTTTTTCTGCCAGTGCCAAAACTTACAGAACTTCGAAATTTTTCAGAAAAATACGGGCAAGTGCATAAAAACACGCCCATGTTTTTCTGCAAATCAGTCAAAAGTCGTGTTTTCACCTGTGAGCGATTTCTAGGTGTGTTGAGGGGGTATAAATATCCCTAATATCACCACTTGAAGGTAGAAATCAAGGGTTTTGGGTTGCACCCAACCCATCTTCATCCATCCTCATCTTCATCCATCCTCATCTCCATCCATCCTCCATTCCTCCATCTTCATCTTCATTCCATTCCTCTTGATTTTCTCACTTCCATCCATCTATTTCACCAAACCACCAATCTAAGAATGGAAGAACATCAAGAAGTGAAGATTTGAGCATGTTGAAGGAAGATAAGGCCAACTTCAAAAGGGAAATCAATCAACCTTTAATTTGTGATTTTCTTCATTATTTTGCTCAAGTGGAGCAAGACATGGATTGTATTGATTTTATTGTGATTTGTAGTGGCTAGTCCTCATGTGAGGATAGCAATATGATTGGTTAGGGATTATGTAAATTTTGCACACCACATGTTTGATGAAATGATTGTTATGAATATTTTCTATCATGAATGCTTATTCTCATTTTATGTATGATTTGTGTGATTAGATTCTCTATTCATAGTGTTAGGATGGTCATTCCAATATTATGTTTAGTGGTTTAATTGAATCATTGATTGCATAAGATGACTATGTTAAGTATGTGGGGAGTTTGGCCATAACCTTCATGTACTTAGAACCTCATGATAGGACATTATTGATAATTACTTGTGAGAGTGTTTGATATGATGAGGGGAACCAAGCCAATTTTCACTTGACCTTAGAAAGGGAACACTAGGAAAACATCCCTGCCTACTAGAGAAAATTCTTCGTGATAATATCTCTATACCGGTATATTAATATCCGTAAGTACCTATAGGAAGAGTGAGGATTGGAGACACTCTTTGAGTGCCCTTAGTATCATAACATGAAAACCTTCAATGCATGTGTGTGTGTGAGTCTACATAAGCCTTTTCCATGAATGTTATTAGCCTTACATACTTCTTAGATTGTTCACCTTCGCCCATTATCCATCTCATTTGT
Organism: Pogostemon cablin; assembly: GCA_023678885.1. Lineage (NCBI taxonomy): Eukaryota > Viridiplantae > Streptophyta > Magnoliopsida > Lamiales > Lamiaceae > Pogostemon > Pogostemon cablin. The sequence goes on along the minus strand of CM042979.1, from coordinate 20,190,355 downwards.
ACATGTTATATCCTTTAATTGCTTTCTTAGGTAGTTTGTAGTATTAATCACTCCCTCTTTTTATTGATTAGTCCTTCTAGAGTGAAACATCTTTCGAATATGGATACATCACTTTCTCCCTTGGGTTCGATATTATAAATTTTGCACTTGGTCACCACGTCTACACACAACGATAGAGTACACTTACTCTTATCAATTTGTACCAAAATTGAGACTAAGTTCATGGCGTCGTTGCCGGGGAGAAAGGCTTCGGTGTAACGTGTTTGAATTTGCTAGCTCTACTTAGGATATTTTTTTATTTTTGCTTTTATATTTATTTTGAAAATTTTGTTCTAACTTGTTCTTCTTGATAGGTACATCAATCTTGAAAGAAGTGGAGAAGGAGCAAAACCAAAAATAGCAAGTGTAGAAAGTTGTAGAAGGTGACTTAAAGAGATGATGAACTTTGACCAATTCTACAATAATGGAGGAAATGGGGGATGGCAACGATCTTCTAATGAGAATACATGCCAACCATATCAAGGATACACTTACACTCCATCAAGTTCTTACAATAATTTCTTCTCTACAAGCATTCAACCAAGCCTTTCAAACTATGAGTCTCAAAATGTCTATTCAATGCCTACTTCCAACTTTAATAGTGGACAAGTGTGGAGCATGCCCAATTATCAAATGGGGAATGGAGCGTGTATGCAAAATGGGTATGTTCAAGAGAATTTCCAAGAAGAGTGTCCACCATACGATGAAAGCAGACCTTCCTTACAAGATCAATTAAATCAAATGATGAAAATGCTTGAAGAAAGACGAGAAGAGAGGAAGAAAGAGGAAGAAGAAAATAATAGGAGGCTTAAGGCCCTAGAGAGTCGAATGAGTCAAATGATAAGTGAACGGAACACTCTTCGCGAAATGGAGAATTTTGATGAGAAGACTGAAGAAGAGTTAGAGGTAGAAGAGTGTTCGGGGGATAATAAAGACTCGAGTGATGAAGAGCTCTTAAAGGCTAAGAAAGAAAAGAAAGAGGTAAATTTGGTTGGAGAAGTGTATGTAGAAGGAAAGGACATGGAGCACAAGTCAAAATGGAGAAGGAAGAAAGAAAGAGTGCCGAAAGAAGCAATGCGTGTAGAAAAGTTTGAATGTGATTATTGGGGCATTCCGATTACTCTTGATCCTATTCCTTTTCCTCAAAGATGTGTTAAAGAAGAAAAGAGAGAAGAGTTTGAGATTTATGTTGCTTTGAAAAAGAAAAAGATGGAGGAGGGTAAGGTAAAAGATAAAGAAGTCAAATCTATGCATGAAGAGTGTTCTACAAAAGTGGAGGACATTGGGAAGGATGTAGTGCCTTGTGAAATAGAAGGAAAAGGAACTCTTAATGCAAGGTGTGACTTAGAGATGATTGAAAATGTGATACCTTATTCTACTTATAGAAGCCTTGATATGGGAGAACTCAAGCCTACCACAACTTGTCTACAGGGGAAAAATGGATCTTTTATTCTATCTTTAGGAAAGGTGGAAGATGTGGTGGTTAAGGTGAATGAGACAGTCTTCTCGGTTGATTTTGTGGTACTTGGTGTGGAAACGGAGCCTCGAGTCCCACTTACTATTGGAAAAAATTTCTTTACAACTGAAAGATCTAGTGAAGATGAGGAAAAAGAGAAAGTCTCATGGAGCTCGGAGGATAAAAATGATAGATTATCATGCCATCAAGGAGGAAAGGATGAGTCATATCTTAAGCCCCAAAATGTGCCTCCGGATGAGTTTGAGAAGATTGAACAATCTTATTACTTAGAAGCTTTGATTCCTATTGTGGAAAATTGTGTGAAAATTGAAAAGTCTAATCTTTCTTATGTTGAATTTGATAGGGATGAAGTTTCGGATATTGAATGGAAACTCGACAAAGAAGAAGATTGTTTCTCATGCAGGAAAAAGAAGTGTTCGTTCTATGACTCTCACGGAATGTCAATTCTTGTTAGTAGGAAGGGGGATAAGGTCATAACGGACAAGAAGAGTGCAAAAAGAAAGTTTAAAGTGAAGATGAAGGATGTTGATGCGATGAATTTTTGTGGAGCTTAAAAGTTTAATTATGCATCCGGCTTGAAGACGTTAAACTTAGCGCTAGATGGGAGGCAACCCATCGTTTATTTTAATGCTTTCATTTAATTGCTTTGATTTAGTTTTCTTCCATTTTTTGGTGTGTAGGTTGATTGTGCTCGTGAGGAAAATGTATATTGATGATACGAGAAGTGCTTGATTTGAAGTGTGAAGGTAAGTCTCACCACTTGTGGAATTATTTTATTTATGATTATGCATTTTAATCCATATTCAGAGTCGTTTTGTGCATCATTAACTGTTGAATAGAGTCTGAATGTCATCTTGGTTATTGATTGAGCACGTTCACTGCTGAACATGATTTCATGTTATGATTCTAAGTGAGGGGACTTCGAAGCTTCATTAGAACTATCATATATAAATACTTGTTAATTGAATCTATTTCGGGTTAATAAGTAGGATAAAGAGGTTAACTTTATAGTTCCTATAAAGGGAGATCATATCGGGTTAGAGTACAAATTGACCAGGAAAATAATTGATACTGATAGTACCTAGGAAGGGGGTGAAGTTTATCTCTTACCCCAAGGTTATTCACACGTGATACACGCTTATTTACTTGTGTCTATAGAGTAGATTTGCATGGTTTAGTGATGCGTCCATATTCCATAAAGTAGAGTCGGATATTGATACATGAAAAGGAAATTAATGAGTGAAATCGGATTACCCTAGGGCTACCTATTCTCCATACTTGATTCACTTTCGTATTCTTCTAGTGTTTAATTTATTTTATTTGTTATTTTAATTAATTGTTTAGTAGTTAATAATTCCACAATTCATCTTAATTAATTTAATAAATAATTAAATTGATAATACGCCCGTCCTTTGGGTTTGATATTTAACTTGGTTGCTTGGTTAAGCTGCAATTGATATCCTTCATACTTGGGGATTAATTTTGCATGCAAAGAAAATGCTCATCAGGCGTAAGCAACTATGTTTTCTGTGTTTTATGTTATTATTCTTATTATGTCTTGGAAGCATATTAGCGTAAGCAACTATGTTTTCTGTTAGTCATAGAATATTAGTAGAATATTATCAGCATTTATTTCTTTGTTTTTCTATGTCTTGAAAGCATGTTAGCCATAAAGCAATATTAGCTTTTTGTGTATTCAGTTAGCCATAGAATATTAGTGGAATATTATCAATATTAGCTTTCTGTATTTTCTGTTAGCACTAGAATATTAGTGGAATATTATCAATATTAGCATTCTGTATTTTCTGTTACCCATAGAATATTAGTAGAATAATATCAGCATTCACTTCTTATGTCTTGATAGCATGTTACGTGAGATCTATATTAGTACAGTAAACCGTAGTAACATTGTATTTTTTTGATTTGATAGACTGAATGGTAACCGTAAAAATATTACGAAATAATGCTGCTAATATACTAAAAATCTTTAAGTAATATATCAAATCTTTTCTGTAAACAAGAAATATATCAAATCTTTTCTGATGGTAAATGATAATCCTGCTAATATACTAAAAATCTTTAAGTAAGAAGGAGATTTGCAGTTTTGGATATTCAATTTTTATTTGTTTGTGTTGACAATATTGTGCTATAACATGTACAGTTTTAAGATATAATAATTATAATTATAACTTCTCAGTATGTTTAGATTTAAGTTACCATGTTTACGTTATAAATATAACACCATAAATTATAATAATAATAAAACAGTAAATAAGTCAATTTTTAAAATAAGTATTTTTATTAATATTATAATATAATTTAAATATGTAAAAATTTTAATTAGAGAAGAATATTTTTAACACTAAATTAAACCTGATTTCAACACACATATATATATTTTTATATAAAAAAACTGGAAAAATTAATAATAACTTATAATATTATATCTTGACAATATTTGAAAAAAATCTATGTGTTATTATGATATTTGAAACAAATCATCTTAGAAATTTTTAAGTGAATAAGTATATTTATATTCTAAAAAAGTAAATTTAAATTCTTGAAGGTATCAAGGTGACAAGGAGAAACTAGCTTCGTCAAAGCTCGTACTCAACCTTCAATTAAATTTTAGCTTGTGAAACTTGTCTTCCTTAAGGTGGGCTTTCTGTTACAATTTTTTTATTGAACTTAATTTCATTAATTGATGTTATGAATATATATGAAAATTTTACCTAAGACCGGTGGACCGAAAATCTATACGTATAATTGGCATTATTGACAATAAGAAAAGATGGACGCATTCACATAACTTTGACAGATTAAATAATCAGCTTTCGGGCGACCTGACTATAAGTTAATTCCCTTTACTCTTAATATTCATGATGTTCATTTCTCAAAAGATGAAATCATTTTCAATTGTGAAATTTAACGGGAAATCCCCCACTGAGTACATTCCCATGTGCTCACTCCCTCTATGTTTCCCTTACAGATGACATTCTATAGCCAGCATGGCAGACGATGAGTTAAAGGGTTGGAAGAATTTAGAAGTAACATGTGTTCTATTTAAATAAGTGTTGAAATGTGAACAATGAGTTTAGAATTGTCACTGCACACAAATCACCAAAAGACTTCCGCTACTTAATTTCTAAGATGTTATTTAAATTCTAATTATGGTTTAATTAAAGGAGACGGCTATTCGCACCCTCAAAATTGTTAAATACATCCCGTAAATATTTAAATTTTAATTTGCTTAACTAATATGACAAAAATAACCTTATTAACCATACCCTTATTTTATGTTTTTTAAACATACCCCATTGAAACTTTCTTCTTCTATGGAGCGACCAATACCACCACCTATTACGGCTGCGCTGCTCATCCCTACTTTTGCTCTTATGGCACTGGTGTACCTCATTTCCATTGACTCTTCCCCACACTCCTGCCACAATGATTCATGAGATAAGGAAGCACCTCCGTCGCTGTCGTCGTAGAAAATCAGCTCATGTGTAGTTACAGAGGACACAACAATTCATGGGATATGGAATAAAACCCTCTGCTATGTCGGCGGTGAAACTCGCATCATTGTCATCGATCGGCATAGCACTCTTTCCGACGTCCTCAATGACCTCTCGAAGATTTACCTCAATAACCAATCGTGTACCTTAAAGTACCAACTCCTGAGCGAGGATTTGGATTCATTAATTATTTTGGATTCATGGGATTCGAGGGGCAAAACATGGTGTCTTTCAGTCATGAAAACTTACCAACCACAAAGTCGTTCGATTTATGTAATCTTTAGGAGGCCATGAATTCTTTCTATAATAAAAAAAATTCTCACTCACCATCTTCACTTTCCGTGTGTGAGAGAGAGAAAAAGCCACTATTCAGGCAATTGAATTTTATCAAAAATATTCAGAAATCCAATCATCAAAGTTATCAGAATTCAGGGTATCTAACCAACTACTATCTGAATTACACCAATGTGGAAGTCCCTTTCATGGTATGAGGATTTGGATTCATGGGATTTGGATTGGATGATGATTTGGTGCAGGCGGCCGAAAAAGATGCAAAAGCCCAATTGAGGGGTCAAAATTAGGTGGAAATAAAAATAATGCTGTAAAATAAGGATGTTCACTCGGGACCTGATTCTCCAATGTTGAAAATGATGTCGTCATTTGGGTCTTCTTTCAGTTCTTCGTCGGTGGCGAATTTGCCTCAAATAAAGGTGCATGGGGGAGGAGAGTCGAATGTGGAGGTCTGAAAATCGATTACAAAGGAGTATGTTTAGTAAAGGGTATTTTTGTCATATTAATAAAAAATTTTAAAATTTAAATATTTTTGGGGTGTATTTATCATTTTTGGGGGTGCAAACAGCGGCCTCCTTAATTAAACTCTCCTTCATTATTATCATGAATTTGAATGTGATTGTTATATATATATATATATATATATATATATATATATATATATATATATATATATATATATATATCCTTTAAATTAAATTCATTTTCTCTTTACACATAAATAAACTGGGTCGTGACAGTTATGAAATAGAAACATATAACTGACCATGATTGAACACGAGTTTCTTCCACAAAAGGCAAATGAGAAACAAATTATCCCTAAGTTTTATTTATTATCATTACATATCATATTGTAGGCCCCTTATTTATTGTCTACTATATGAAAATATGTGGCAAATTATGCAATAATTATCAATCAATTATTTATTTATTAAGGAATTTAAATAAAATAATTCCTAAAATAAATAAGTAATTGATAATTGGGCTAGGTTCAAATCTTTGGATGAGATCAAATCAATTTAGAATTTGATTTGAAATCAAAATCAGAATCAAATATGAATCAAATCAAATCTGAATCAACCAAACATATCAAGGCCTAAGCTTGCAAAATCAAGTCAAATCAAACATTCACCAATGAATTGTGAGTTATAGATGGAAGGTTTCTCATCCTTCACCTATAAAAAGAGTCTTCCTAAGTCAAAACACACTTGAGCTTATTCTCTACGAAGATAAAAGACTTCAGAGTTGTTTGATGACTCTGAATCGTTCTTCAAGTTCTTCAACAAGAATCGAATCAAGAACAGCCTCTGATCAGAGATCAAGGTGCTAAACCCCTCTAATCCGAATACTTCAAGTCCAATTATTCAGCGTTCTTCGTGGATTCAATGACATTCTTCAAATTCTATGTTGTTGATCCGAAAAACTACACAAACAACATTCAATCTGAGATCAAGGTGCTACACCCCTCAAATCCGGATACTTCAAGTCTAATTCTTCAGCATTCTTTGCGGATTCAACGACATTCTTCAAGTTTTACGTTATTGATCCGAAGAACTACACAAACAACATTCAATTTGAGATCAAGGTGCTACACCCCTCAAATCCGATGTTTTTGCAATCCAAGTTCATCTAGCATTCTCATTGAAGTCAACGATGTTCTACCATATTGAACAATGTTCTACGTGGGAAGTTCTCAAGTCAACGTTTGATTCAAACAAAGGCTCGAGCCTCTGATTCCTCTATTTATTTAATCTTTTATGATTATGCTGATTGGAAACTGGTGGTTTTTTTTTGTAAAAAGGACTTTTTTGTGTATTGATTTGTTGTTTGTAGTGTTCAATTTGATAATCCACTCAAATGGTGTTGCTAAGAATTGATGTTTGAGTATGGTGCGATGGTTTTTGGAGATCCACGAAGGGGTTATGAATCTTACTTGGTTATTTTTGTTGCAAGATAGTGAATATTTATAGATTGACATCTCAACTGGATAGCTTTTGCTTATTTTTATTTTAATACCCAATTGATTGAATGAAGGCCTCTTCTGTGTGTTGATTACTCCACCACAAAAATGGAGTTGCTAAAAATTTGGTTAGATCCACAAATTGTATGTTTACTTGTTACATTTCTGTATGCTCATCAAGATTTTAAACCACTCAGTAACAATAGATCTATAGTGGTGGTGGTTGCGAGTGGTGGACAACAAATTTATTGTGGTGAAGGAGATAAATGACGAACTTGCTGCAGTCGTGGTTCTGGCGTTGGATTGCGGTGGCAGCGGCTTATGTTTTCTGGCAAAATGATGAGGCAGATTAGATCTACATCAGCGTGCAGACCTCGATGGCGGACATGGCAGTGCACAGATGGACCTCAACAATTGTAGCTATGCTGGAGTTCGGTGATTGGCAACGAACGATGCGATGGCAGAGAGGTGATAGATCTCACTGGTGCGGCGATATTGTGACAGTGCTTGGGCTCGATGGTGGAGCATTGTTCTCCAGATTTATGCCAAATAAAAGAAAAGATTCAATGAATCAATATATCCCCTACCAAACAGCCATGTCAGCTATTCGTGGTGATTCTATTAGTTTGATGGATGGAAATTTAAAAATAAACCAACATGACTAAAAATATCATACAAAGGATCAAAATTAAAAAGAGACTCCTTGTGCGGGACCAAAAGTATAATTTTTTCTACAGTTTAGTAATATATTTAGAACAATTCAAACAACCACATCTTTGCACAATTCAGAACAATGCTACGTAGACTACTTCGAATTGCCTTCTAATGCATCACAATATTAATTCATTTACAAAAATATAGTCACACATTTTGCATACCCTTAACATCACACATTTTGCACAATACAAACAATCCCAACTTTCCATAAATGAACTCAATTTAAGCCTTATAAAATTCAACAATGATCATAAAACTATATATGAAGGGATTTCAATGAACAAAAGAAACCAGATTACATTTCAAGCCACATAATACAATGAACTTAGGTTACATAAATGAATTCAGACATAGAAGCAAGCATGTTGTATTTCAATTAATTCGGGATGCATGGACATTATAAAATAATGAACTCAGACTTAGTAACAAAAACATGCACTTGACTACATATATCACTCTCAGAACAATCTCATCATAGAGTGTGTATGTGTCTCCTATATTAGCATGTGATGACATTACATAGCAAATCTCCAAATAAAATAAATAGATTACCCACAATGTACCAGTCGCAAACCTCAAATCAATTCATCATTTAAATCTTAAATTCCCAAGTGTAGTTACAACAAAAATTAAAATTTTATACCTTTTCGTGTCTAGGTAACAATAGAGTTGTAGGACATAAAAATTTCAAGAATTCACAAATAAAACATTTTCTTTCCCAGTATTCAGCCTCGTGCCTAGCCTCGAACCAATTACACTCTTTCACCATACGCCTAAATAAGGATTTAGGGTTTGCTGGTTTTCTCTTTATCTGGGCAACTAGGGAATAATGGTTCATCATCATTGTCTGGAACCACGTCACTATTGTTGAGCTCTTCATCATATGAAACCCTAGATCCAGATGGATTTAAGTAGCAACCGGAATTTAAAGGCATAAATATAAGTGGATCTGAAGAGAAACCTTCCTAAGGATCTATGGACTCTGTAACCATAGATCCACCTATATATGATTTTAAATCTACATAGGTAAGTGGAGAATCTGGTGGTAGAGGAAACATATTAGAGTAATTTAAAGTGGGTATGGGGAAGCTCAATTCAGTCGGAGAATGGGGTGGAAGAGGAAACACACCAGACTGATAATAGGCCTCCACTGGTAAGTAATCGGCTATGTGTCGAACTAGCGAGAGATAGAGGAAAATTTCTTATTCCTCACATGCGATAGGATTCTTAAAAGAGAGAACGATAATTAGGGTTTATGGTGACAGACGATGCAGTGGTGAGGAGGAGAAACACATTTATTATAATTGATATAATGGATAGGATTATTAAATAACAATAGAGTATCACTTGATTATATATCCAACAAATTAATAATCTGTAAAAACTACTCCCTCCGTCTAGTGTTAATCCATCAATTTTATCATTTTAGGCGTCCACTCTTAATTTATTCATTTTTTGTTTTGGTAAAAAGGCCCCACATATGGCCTACCACATCTCACTAATACAATTAATCACCACGCACAAAATAATGTACCAATAGGCAAAAATACCCAATACTCTATAGTGAAAATCAATACTATCAAAGCAATACTTTTTTTTTATCATTTTTAACAAAATAATACATAAAAGAACCAAAATATCCTTACCGACATTCTTACTGATATACTTACTTATACTACCACAAAAAAACCACCAACGCCTTAACCCATAATCTGACATACACACTTACCCACAATTCAATTTCACTTTAACACCAACATCCTAACCCACATTATCACCGATATACACACCCATACTACAACAACGCAACATCATCGAATCTCTAACCCATAATATCACCTATACACTTACCCTCGCCATACGTACGTATTAACTCCGACATCTGTATCGATATTAGAATCAATATACTTATCCACTCTAAAAGCATGTGTTGGTGTCGGTAGGGTACCTATATACTTCAACATCCATCCCAATATTAGAACTGACATATGTACCAATATTGGAATCGATATACTCTCCTACACACTCATCACAGGATACATTTGGTATAATGAGTTGCAAGGTAGGGTTATTAATGTCTAAAAAGTGTCATTTGATTAAAATTGATTTAAAAGTTATTTGTTGTTGATAAAGATATTGAAATGTAAAATTTTTGTATTTTTTCAATTTTTCCTAAAATATTTAAAAAAAAGCAAACGGATAGAATGTCGGCAAAGACTTGTGTGAGACAATCTTATGTAAGGGCTTACGTGAGACGGATAAAAAGTAATAACTTTTATAGTGAAAAGTGACACTCAATTAATAAAAAGTGATAATGCTATTTCATAAATAATTTATAGTAGTAATGAAAAGTAAAAATATTTTATAGCGAAAGTAATAATATTTTATATCGTAAGTGATAACTAATTATGAAAGCATAAAATGGTCTCACCATGAGACGGTTTCATACAAGACTTGCCGATAATGGATTGAGGGAGTATCTTTTAAAACATTGTGGAGTGAATAAAAATAGTGAAAATGTGACTTTCTGTCCACTCTCAAATGCCCAACATTTATTCTGCCCACTCCTTTTTAAAACATAAAAATGCCCAATATTATGATACACTACATATATACCCTTATTGACTTATAAACAGATGAGCTCCCATATAATTTTTTTAAAATTAATAAAGTCTGAGATATTTGATTATCATCATGTAAATTTTTTTACAAAAATTAACTTCACCAACTGTACATTATTTATTGCAAAGATAATTAAAACCATCCAAACGTTATGAATATTAATTAGTTTATAAATTGAAGAGGTGTCAATCAAATAATTTTTTACAAATAGCGTCTGTATGAAGAAGCATGTATCAAACAAATGATTACAAATAATGCTTAATATCAAGTTCTATTAATTCTATGTAAAGGTGCATATATATAAAGTTAAGCAATATATATAGTACATACATATATTTACAGTTATGTTATGATCTGTATTCAAATTCATTTTATAGTTTAAATATTGAAATATATACAGTTATATCTTAATGTTGTGTTTATTTTTCTATGTTAGTGGATTTTAATATATTTTTAAATAATTAATTCTTATTGGTTAAAATTTGGGGCGAATAAAATATTATTAACCGAATAGATAAATTTAGGTCGAATAAACAAATTTAGGCCGAATAGGTCATTTGGGTCGAATAGACAAATTTAGTGAGAATGGAAAAATTTAGTAAAAAAAATTGTCTGTAGGTTGAATAGAACAACATAGACTTTGAGATAGATACAACAATTTTTTTAACTTTAAAAATTAAAATATCATTTTGTTTAATTAACTCGATTGTTGTAATTTTAATTTAAAATACAAACTAAGTACGGAGTATATATATTTTTTGAATAGTATAAAGATAGTCATTTTTTTATAATTAAGGGTGGGGTGAAAGATGAGAAATTAAAAAAGGGGTTGAAAGATAAGAAGTTAAAAAAAGGAAAAAAAAAAGTAAATATTGAATTATGAGTACTTTGCAGTAGTTGGAATAATAAAAATAATCAATAATAATCACATAATAGTAGGGATGTAAATGGGTAGGTGATGGATGTTTTCTCAACACACAATTAATCCCCAAGTATGAAGGATGCGATTGTAGTTTTGATAAGCGATCAAGTTATATATCAAACCCAAAGGACGGATGATTATCAACTTATTATTATCTAAATTAACTAAAACTAATGTTTGACAATTTAATTGAGGAATTATAATTAATCTACTAAACAAATAATTAAATAACCAATAAAATAGAAAACAGTAGAGAATTATCGAGATTTAAACAAGTGATAGAATAGGTAGCTCTTCGGGCCATCCAGTTTCACTCATTAATTTCCCTTCCGTGTATCAATGTCCGACTCTGCCTTAAGGAATATGGACGCATCACTAAGCCATGCAAATCTACTCTATAGACACAAATAAATAAGCGTGTAACACGTGTGAATTACTTCAGAGCAAGAACACAATTTCACCCCCTTTCTAGATACTATCAGTATCAATTATTTTCCGTGCACTAAGTATTTTAACTCGACATGATCTCACTTTATAGGTACTATGAAATTATCCTCTTTATCCTACTTACTAACCCGAATTCAATTCAATTAATAAGTATTTATATAAGATAGTTCTAATGAAGTTTCGGAGTCCCCTCACTTAGAATCATAAAATAGAATCCTTTCAGCAGTGAACGCACTCAATCAATAACCACGATATATATTCAAACTCTATATAATAGTTAATGATGCACAAAACAACTCTGAATATGGATTAAAAACACATAGTTTTATATAAAATAAACCACAAGTAGTGTTGTACGGAGTATACACACGAAAGTTCAATTAATTAGTAAAACCTTCATAAACCCTAGAACTACCAAAGCGGCTCAAGCCCATGACGCTTCGAAGAACATTCATGGTGATTGGATAGATCTTACCCATAGTCTTGAAAATTACAAGATAAATTAAGAAGCAATGTAAACCCTATATGTGGGCGCCGTCGCGTCTCACTCCATCTTGAATTTTCACTTAGTTCTCACTTGATTCGCTGCACGAATCTCTCTCTACCAGTATTTTCAGAACCAGACATGACCGGCCAATTCGACCAGTTTAACCGAAAACCGATGCCGGCACTAGTTCGGAAACCCCCTAGGAACCGTTTTGCATATTAAACCAAAAAAATTGGCTTGGACCGATCAAAACTATACGAACCGACCAAACTATCCAAACCGGAAACCGTCGGTTTTTTATTTTATTTTTTAATTTATGAACTCTCTGTTTATCGCTGACGAGAGGAGAGGGAGGAAAAGTAGATCAAAACTCAATTCTTTCCTATTTCCTATTTCACAGAAAGAAAAATAGATCTAAGAGTTCCTTAATAATAGAGTAGATGTAGATCTAAGATTTCATTGTTTCAAGGACATCTGAGAGAAGAACATTAGAACCTATAAAAAAATTAAAATTCTAAGGGATGTGGGCAAAATGACCGAAGCGTATTGGCAACGGTTTGCAAATGATAAAATCGACAGATTCAGCAGTGTTGATGGGTTAGCTCGTGGTGCGGCGAATAGAATATCCGGCGAGAAGTGGCGATGGCAAACTTCAGTGACGAGCGCCTAACTGGCGATGGTTCGATGGAACAAATTTTCTAGATCTTATTTGGGGAGAGAAAACTAGCATTCTTATAGAGAAGTTATTTAGAAAAGATACCCCACAATATTTTTACTGCTCTCACTCCCAATTCTTAGAGGAAAAGTTATTTTGGAAAGACGCCTGATTCTCAACCCTTCCAGATTCCACCTTATAACATGATGATATGATTTGTTATTTGATTTTGGGCTTTAGACGTAATATTCTTTTGGGCCATCACTTTTAAATAAAATGGGCTAGGTGAAATGGTTTAAATTATATGTAATATATATTTAAAATAATAAAATATTATTAAAATAATTGATTTTTATTTTTCGATTGAACCGCCGGTCCAACCGATTAAACCTCAATTTGTTAAGGTCTTCGGTTTGATCTCCGGTCTGGTTATAAAAATACTGCTCTCTACAGCTCCATTGGATGGAGTTAGGGTTTGGATGTGGTGTAGGATGGATGCGGAATCTAACTCTCTTTTTGATGTGATCTGCATCCCTTTTTATACTTATAAACTTTCCTTATGGACCTTTACTAGGTTTTTTCGTGGAAAATTCACACATACACGCACTGGAGGTGCGGAATTACCAAAAATAGGATTTTGTGTCCTCGCTCGACCAGAATGGTCTTGGTCAAGCGAGTTCGACCATAGTCGAGCGGCAGTCGAGCAACATCTCTGTAAGCTGAAACTCTGTATAGTATCTCACTCGACCATTTTGCTGTTACTCGACCAAATGATCTTGGTCGAACGGACCTCGAAAACTGTGTTTTCCAATTCTGAGCTCAAATAGCCTTAGTAGCATCTAATTCATGACTTTTTCATAAATACCCCGATTTGCCTTGATTAGAGATCAAATCGTACTCAATTTCCACATAAATCAGAGCTCAAAATACATGAATTCTCACTCACATCAGTAGGGAAGGGTACGGGTTGGACAAATGCACATACTACTCGATACCCTATTTATCCTATTCTTACCCTACCATATTACCCTAAAATAGAACATCGGGTAGGATATGAGTATACCTGTTGGGTACGTGATGAGAGTGAAAATAATCGTATTTTAATATCTAATTTAACACCTTTTTGATTGATATTGTAGTTTTATATGAGCACAAGTGTCTTATATTCGATATATGTGAGAATCATGTGCACTTGAGGTGTTTTATTGTGTTTTAGGTGGAAAAAGGATGAAAAGTGCAAAGTTGGAGAAAAGGTGCAATTTGTGCAAGAATGCTGAAAATGCACATCCAACTTTCATAATTATTCTGTATTGTTGTGGAGCTTGAAACTGTTGGTGTGATATATGGTTGGAAAGCCACTGAAGAGAGGGTCATTTTAGCGTAAAGAACACCATCATTGAAGTCCGAACGAGGAAGTTATGAGCAAAGTGGTGACGCCGCGCGAGCTGTGCCGAACAGAATTGCAGTGCTACTTTCCATGGCCTGTTACATATTCAATTCTTGGAGTTTTTTGTGATTTCTTTATATGATAGAAATCCAAGGAAGAGAGGATCACGTGAGCACAAAAATCACTCAATTCGGAGGTCGGATGTGAAAGTTATACGCGAAATGGAGAGACTGCGCAAATCGGTTCGACCTTCTTGAGGTCGAACCGAGGTCGAATCCAACGGAAAAAATGCTGGTTCGACCACGACATGCTGGTTTGACCTGTTGGCTGGTCGAACCATGCACCTGGGATGTCCAGAAGGGTGGTTTGACAATGGTTCGACCTGTAGGGGTTGGTTTGACCTGTTTGGGAGGTCGAACCGCACTTCGGGAACTTACCAAATCCGTATTTTCGAGGCCTAAACGCGTGTGATCATTTGAAAAGCTCATTCCAAGCCTAGGAGAGGTGATTACAAGTATAAAAGGAGGTCTATACAACCCAAAAAAGAAGAGGAACACAATACAAGAGAGGAGAAGAGAGGCCACAACATACAACACCTCACAAGGGGGGATCACCCCCCAACCATCATCCTTTTCTCCATCCATCCATCACTTTGAAGATTCGTTTGTGGAATCAAGGGGAGAACTAAGAGGAGAATTCAAAAGCGAGAAGGACGCGATAACGCCACATCTAGGATTTATTCATTTCCTAATTTATCTTGTATTTTCCAGACATCCGGGTAAGATCTATCCAACACCCATGATTGTTCTTCGCAACATCATGGGCTAGAGCCTTTTTGGTAGAACTAGGGTTGTGAAGGTTTTATCTAGTTAATTGAACTTCCATGTGTATACTCCGTGCAACACTACTTGTGGATTTATTTTATATATGATTGTGCCTTTTTAATTCATACTCACGGTCGTTTTGTGCATCATTAACTGTTATGTAGAGTCTGAATACATATCTTAGTTATTGATTGAGTGCGTTCACTGCTGAGCAGGATTCCATGTTATGATTCTAAGTGAGGGGACTCCGAAGTTTCATTAGAACTATCTTATATGAATACTTATTAATTGAATTGAATTAGGGTTAATAAGTAGAATAAAGAGGATAATTTTATAGTACCTATAAAGGGAGATCATATCGGGTTAGAGTACCAATCCTAGGGGGAAATAATTGATACTGATAATACCTAGAAAGGGGGTGAAATTATATCTCTTGCTCCGAGGTTATTCACACGTGTTACATGCATATTTACTTGTGTCTATAGAGTAGATATGCATGGTTTAGTGATGCGCCCATATTCCACAAGGCAGAGTCGGACATTGACACATGGAAGGGAAGTTAATTAGTGAAACTGGATTATCCTAGAGCTACCTATTCTCCTACTTGATACACTTTCGTATCCTTCGAGTGATAGTTTATTTTATTTGTTATTTAACTTCCAGCATATTAGTTGTTAGATAACCATTAAAACGTAATTGCCTTGTCTTAATTAATTTAGATAATAATTAAATTGATAATACGTCGTCCCTTGGGTTCGATATTCACTTGGTCACCTTTCGAGACTACAATTGATATCCTTCATACTTGGGGATTAATTGTGTGTTGAGAAAAAACGCATCAAGTTCTTGGCGCCGTTGCCGGGGACGGCTGTTATTATTGATTTTATTATTTCTAGTTTGATTAAGATATTTTTTTTCTTTTATTTGTGATTATTTATTTCTATCTAACCTTGAATTTTTCCGAGTTACTTGTGTGCTTGAAAAAAAGAGAGGAAGTAAAGGAGCAAATAACACATTGAGCTGAACATGACCGGAGCAAGGCAGAATCCGGATAATGTTTCCATTCATGAAATTTTCACGAACTTTGGGAATGTCAACATGGGGTTGATAGGAGCAAGGGGGATGATGATGATTTTGAGATACATCCCGCTCTTATTAACATGGTAGAGAAGAATCCATTTTCTGGAAGTTATTTTGAAGATCCATATCAGCATCTCCGAAGATTTCTTGGTAATGCAAACACTCAAAAGGGCAGTGGAGCGAATGATAATGCTAGGCGGATCGCCTTATTCAAGTTCTCTTTAATTAATAAGGCGGAAGCTTGGTATGAGACCCTTAATCCAGCCGATTGCAATACATGGGACCAACTGCAGCAGAAGTTCTTGGAGAGATACATGCCACCCTCAAGAATCTTAAGAATGAAGCAAGAGATCACTCGATTTGTTATGAATCAGGGTGAGAAATTTTATGAGGCATGGGACATGTTTAAAGACATGCTCAGGAGGTGTCCACAGCATGGAATGCCGAAGGCTGAATACATAAGCATCTTCTACTATGGATTAGATTGTGAGTCGCGTATTTTTATTGATGCATCATCAGGAGGAGCGCTGTTATCAAAGACAGCACTTGAAGCGGGAAAGTTGTTTGAAGACATCTCTATGAATTCACGTGACTGGCCAATAGAGAGAGATAGAGGATTATATGTACTTGGCGAGGTAGCACAGATTGAACATCAAGTGGTGAAGCCGAATAGGGATGATGAGATCGTCTCTAGTCTAGCTAACATCAGCAAGCTACTAGAGTTCCAGCAGAGGCAGATCACAGAGTTGACACAAAGGGGGCCTAGTAGGCAGCAGCAAGAAGTGAAGAGTGTTGAAGATACCTTCCATCGATACATGGCTGAGAATGATGCAAGGATTGATCATCTTGAAGATACCATGAATGTTGATCGTGCAGATTTGTCTAAGCAGTTAAAGGACCTTACCTTGATGATGGGGCAGATGACCGCGAATGTGAATCAATTGACACAAACATTGGAGAATAATGTCATCACATTGAGGTCTGGAACACAGTACGAAGGACCGATGAGGCCGAAATCAGAAATGGACATATCCAGGCAGCGATTCGACCAACCAGCCTCTGGTTCGACCTGGCCTACAGGTCGAACCATGGTCGAACCATACCATGCGGAGCACTCTATTTTTCCAGATTATCGGTTCGACCAAAGCAAGGGAGGTTTGACCTGTTCTGAAGGTTGAACCCACGTCGAACCTTAATGTCCGGAGCACCCTGTTTTGTCGCAACAACGGTTCGACCACGACGGACATGGTTTGACCAAACCATCTGATCGAACCTTGGTCGAACTGGGAGGCAGAAATAGTACAGCAAGCCGGTTCGACCTGAGAAAAAGCGGTTCGACCTGTCCTGAAGGTCGAACCCAGGTCGAACCACGACTTCAAAGTGAGAACAGCCTTCCAAATGATCGGTTCGACCACTACGTGCCTGGTTCGACCTCTCCAATAGGTCAAACCCTAGTCGAACCGATCCGAAACATGCCTATTGTTGCGCCGAATGCTCCCTATGATGTTGATGTTACTCCAGTACCATTACATGAGCAGAATACTGAGCTTACAATGGAGAAGAAGTGGGAAAGAGCAAAGAAGTTGAGAGCGGAGAAGCTTAGACTGCAGATGGATAATGAAGATGTGATTTTCTCTCTTGATCATGCAATGAAGATGCCCATAGAGACTCAATCGTGCAAGAGCATTGATATGGTTTCGAACTTATTTAATCTTGATTTTTCTAAGACAGGTGATTCTGAATTTAAGTGGAAGGTTGACAAGGAGGAGTCTAGACAGCCATGGGAGGAAGGAAATTTTAATGATCATATTTTTGTGACTAAGAAAGGTGAGGTGTTGAGTGTAGACAAGAAGAGGGAAAGAAAGTATTTGAAGGTGAGGATGCGAGAAGACCGTCCTCTACCGTCGTGACTCTACGACGTTAAACATGAGTGCCTGTTGGGGGCTTGCCCTTCTATTTTATTGCTTTATTTCTTTCGTGTGAGTAAGAAATTTTTATATTTAAGATGCTTATTATTCAGCAATTACATCTTTACAAACTTAGTTTCAACTTACGTTTTTACTAAGTTTGGGGGGGTGTGATGTACTTACCTCATTGAAGCACCAAGAATATAATATTTTCTTTGTAATGTTTGCTAGGGGAGTTGATTTTTTGTGGTATATTGAAACTTTAATCAGTTTTGATGTGTCGATTTTTTGCAATTTGCCTAGTGTTCAGTGGTGTTTCTAGTGTGTGGAGTCGATTACATAGTCAATTAATTCTTTCTTATAGTTCTCCTATTTTATTATTGATGAATCCTGTAATGATGAGTTTGTTTGAACTTTGATGATAGAAAAATGTAAAAGAGTGGCAAGACGAGTTCTACATTGAGGCTTTGACTCGAGGAGCTCGTGCGTACGTTGAAGAAAAATCAGGTGTCCTCGTTTCTTTTTTCTAATTTTTATATGTGCTTTTAATTCATGGAGTGGAAGAATTGAGTTTATGGTGGTGATCCATGTGATCTTATATTGTTAAAATTATCTTTGAAATTCATATGCTCTTGAAATTGATGAAGGAAGTGTACTTGAGTTATATTGTGATATGAAGTTCTATGTGTACTTGTGGGATATTACCTACCATGAAAAGTGCTCTGTTACTTGTTAAAAACCCATGTGAGATTTTGAGCCTCGTTGATCATGTACATAATCACATGATATTTCTTTTCTGGTGAGTATCGTTCTTGTGTGTGTATTCTAGAACTTGCCTCTTGTCTTACTTGAAACTACATGTGTGTTAGATGATGGGAGATGATCTAAGGCCATCCTTGAATTTATGAGTCATTTAGCCAAATAATTTCCTACCAAATAATTATATATCCGTAGTTAACCCCGTTGAGCCTAAAAATCTTATTTCTTTGGTAACCTACGAAGATAGCCACTTTGATATCCTATTTGAGCCTTAAATTCCTATATTTAGTGGAGAATTAAATGTTGTCAATGTGTGTGAATTGATTTTCATGGAGTTTGGAAGGAATAAAATATTTGGAGCTGTACAAGTGATTATGAGCAAAAATAAAAATATGAGCTTAAAAATAAGTTGCTTAGGGGTAGTGCCCGAAACTGGTACCCCAAGATGTTAGAGGTAGTGCCCAAAACTGGTACCTCGGGAAAAAAAAGGATGTGCTTGAAGAAAAGAAAAAGTATGTTGAGCTTGAAGGAAATGAGAGAAAAGAAAATTAGAAGAGCATGAAGCTGGATAGCCTTGAAGTGTAAGAATCTGCAGTACAAAAGATCTCCGGTTTTAATTCTCTACTAATTGAGTCACTTTATCCATATGTTTCCTACCCTTATCAAAGAGCCAACATTACATCCAAAAGAAAAGTCATTTTTGATCCCATTGTCGAATCATACTTTTAGTGGTGAAGAGCTTGAGACGTTTGGCAAGCTTATGGTTACGCATGCACTTGAATTGAATCTGAGCGTAAACACCTTAACCCATAAGTGTACATCTTTTACACTTGAGTGCGAGTGATATATACTTTCCGTGAGAACATGTCAATAGAGCATTTGAATTGGTGGTGATTGTCTTAACTTGTATGCTTTGAATTGATTATTACACGTGATAAGAGTTGCATGACCTAAGTGTTGGATTGTATACTAAAAGTCTAGCTTTAGTATGAACAATGTTATAATAATATTTGAAATGAGAATCATTGATCAAATGATTGCATCTTATAATTTATTTTATATGCATGATGCAATAGTCCATTTACTTTATACTGTAGATAATATGTTGTGCGACAACACGCAGAAGATCATATTATCGGTTTCCTTATAAAGTATAAACAGATGCTCACAACTGAGATAGACGGGGACTCTCTATTGGTATGGTTGTAGTGTGGTTTGGTATTAGCTTGTCTTGGCTATAGAATCAGATTAGTGCACTTGTGTGTATTGAGCAGGACCGCCTGAGATCGTTCGACTTATACTGACTTATAGAAGAACTTGATCTCTGTTATTATGGGAGTTCGTGCTCTTAATCCCTATACAATAACCTCGACACGTAGGGCAGTATGTATTTCTTTGATTCACCAATGGGTGAGATTTATAAGTATTAAATCAATATACTCGGTGAGTTGGGAAGTAGTGATGTCTCTATGGTGTGCTGTTGATTGTAGAAGGAATCCATGTCCGTCATAGGTTGATGATGTCCCCTTGAGGAGCTCATAAGGTTTATCATGTAAATCTTGCAAGTGGATTAATTTCCGGCATGATAATAAGGTTGAGTGGTACCACTCTCGGATGAGATATTAATTAATTTGAGTTGTCAGTAACTTAATTAATTAATGGACATTGTATATCTTAAACATGGGGAGACCATCGGGCTTATAATAAGAAAGAGCCCAGAACATAATTTTGGGATTGGACGGGTAGTGCAGTAATAATATTTTAGTGGACTATATTATTATTATTGGATTTAATTAAAAGCTTTGGGCTAAGCTTGGTTAATTAAATTCAATTGAGGCCCAGCCCAATTTCTCCTCCTGGTCCCTACTGTAGCCCAACTATATAAGTCATCTCAGCTCCTGTTAACCCTAAGTCAGTGCCTCATTTGACAGTTAGAAAAGAACAGGAGCAGATTGAGAGAATCCTGCGGATTGTTACCCACACAACAGCAGGATTCGACTTGGGACATACAGCAGAAGATTGAGAGGTGGTTCTCTGCTGTTCATCCTCTACATCAACCCAAAAGTACGGTAAACAGTTTATATTCGCTTCCGCTATTATCGTTTATCTGAAATCCTAACGGATCATGTTGAACCACACGATCCAATTGCCAATACTAAGTTGATGACAATTGTATTTTGAATGGGGTATTGGTCATAGTCCTTGTTTCCCCGTTAATTTTCTTACTCTTTCTCTTTATCTTTATTTTGTTGCCTCGGGACGAGCAACAAGTAAGTTTGGGGGATTGATGAGAGTGAAAATAAGCATGTTTTAATATCCAATTTAACACCTTTTTTATTGATATTGTAGTTTTATATGAGCACAAGTGTCTTATATTCGATATATCTGAGAATTATGTGCACTTGAGGTGTTTTATTGTGTTTTAGGTGAAAAAATGATGAAAAGTGCAAAGTTGGAGAAAAGATGCAATTTGTGCAAGAATGCTAAAAACGCACATCCAACTTTCATAATTATTTTGTATTGTTGTGGAGCTCAAAACTGTTGGTGTGATATATGGTTGGAAATCCACTGAAGAGAAGGTCGTTTTGGCGTAAAGAACACCATCATTGAAGTCCGAACGAGGAAGTTATGAGTAAAGTGGTGACGCCGCGCGAGCTGTGCCGAACAGAATTGCTGTGCTACTTTCCATGGCCTGTTACATATTTAATTCTTGGAGTTTTTCTTGATTTCTTAATGGATAGAAAGCCAAGGAAGAGAAGATCGCGCGAGCGTAAAAATCACTCAATTCGGAGGTCGGATGTGAAAGTTATACGCGAAACGGAGAGACTGCGCAAATCAATTCGACCTTCTTGAGGTCGAACCCAACAGAAAAAATGCTGGTTCGACCTGTTGGCTGGTCGAACCATGCACCTGGGACGTCCAGAAGGGTGGTTCGACCATGGTTCGACCTGTAGGGGTTGGTTCGACCTGTTTGGGAGGTCGAACCGCTCTTCGGGAACTTGCCAAATTCATATTTTCGAGGCCTAAACGCGTGTGATCACTTGAAAACCCACATCAAGTTCTTGGCGCCGTTGCCGGGGACGGTTGTTATTATTGATTTTATTATTTCTAGTTTGATTAAGATTTTTTTTCTTTTATTTGTGATTATTTATTTCTATCTAACCTTGAATTTTTCCGAGTTACTTGTGCGCTTGAAAAAAGGAGAGGAAGTAAAGGAGCAAATAACACATTGAGCTGAACATGGCCGGAGCAAGGCAGAATTCGGATAATGTTTCCATTCGTGAAATTTTCACGAACTTTGGGAATGTCAACATGGGGTTGATAGGAGCAAGGGGGAAGATGATGATTTTGAGATACATCCCGCTCTTATTAACATGGTAGAGAAGAATCCCTTTTCTGGAGGTTGTTTTGAAGATCCATATCAGCATCTCCGAAGATTTCTTGGTTATGCAAATACTCAAAAGGGCAGTGGAGCGAATTAAATAATGTACTTAGACATTATTAATTAGAAACTACATAAATTATGCAAATAGGTAATTTAAAAATTATATATATATATATATATATATATATATATATATATATATATATATATATATATATATATATATATATATATATATATATATATATATATATATATATATATATATATATATATTACTTGAACATAATTAATTAAAAATTAGATAATGTAAATATGAATATATAAATATGTAATGTAACTAAAAATGCACTACCCTATAATCTTGAGTATACTATAATAGAAACTTTTCTTGCTTATGTGTCGTCTCCTGAGCACTCCAAAGTAACTTGTAATTTTCTCAATTTTTTAATATCTTTTTTATAATTTACTTTTAATTAACTTCCTTATTTAATATTTTTTAAATAATGTATTTTTTATTTTTAATAATGATTAAATTTTCAATATTTTATTTATTTATTTGTGTATCATTGATTAATTAATAAATTTTTTAATGCAATAAATTAATTGTTTCAAATTAAATCATACATAAAAGAAAAAAAATATTTCATATAATATTCTCTCTCACCTCACCTATAAATAAGACTTTTTGGTTATTCACTCTAAACACATACATTCGATTCTCCAAGAGGAATATGAGCTTACGTCAAGTTCCTCTAGAGAATTGATTTATGAAAGTATAAAAATTTATTTCGATAGAACGAATCAAGTAGAGATTCAATCTACCTCTAAAAAATTAATTTAAGTATTCTTCAAGTGGAAAATGATCGATTAAAGTATTTTTGAATTGATTACTTCTTAAGAATCGATTCTTCAAGAGAAAGAGGATCAATTCAAGTATTCTTAAATTGATTTATCTCTTGATAATTGATTCTTCAAAAGGAAGAGGATCGATTCAAGACTTTTTAAGAATCGATTCAAGTATTTTGGAATAATTATTAATAGATACACACTTGTACCACATAATTGTTGTTAGATCATTGATTTAAAAAAATTACTCTCACATACAAAATATTAAAATAAAATATCAAATATAACATTAATTCATTATTATAATCACATACACTCTTAAACCATAAACCCTAAACCCCTCACAAATCCACTGCCGCCGCCGGCCGCCGGACCACTGCTGGCGCCACCCCTGCCGCCGGAGCTGCACCACTGCACATAACTTTTACTGTACACACCTTTTTTACTGCACATAACTTTTGCTGCCCACGAACTTTTATATTGCACACAAACATTTATGTACAGCACATTATAAGGGTATTAATGGAATATCACTATATATTTATGTAGTTAGTAGTAATATTTTTGTATGTTTGTATCTCATAGTAATAACGGATTTTTTAATGTACCTAGTAGTAACTATCCCAAATATTTTTTATGATCTATCTCTAAAGTATTGATTCAAGTATACTTCAAGTGAAAAATAATTGATTCAAGTATTCTTAAATCGATTTACTTCTAGAGTATAAGATGTTGAAAAATTAATTCATGTAGTGAATCAAAAGCTTAAGTTCTTTAAGTTAAAACATTATTTCATATCAAATAACATTAAAATTGAGTTTGTAAGTATTTGTTAATTATTTAAATTTGATATACTAATATTTATTTATATATATCTTAATTATTCAATTATGACATATTAATCACATAATTTTTCTTTATTTGTTTATATAATTTGAAACTAATAAAATTAGGATAAAAAATAAAGATAATAAATTTATTACAAATTTATGAATATTTAAAAATGTAGAAATACTATTATATAGTTAATTAAGAAATACTTAACCATAATCATGAGTAAAAAATTAAACTTCTACTTAAATATTATTATTTATAATATTATGTATATTTTACTTTATATATATATATATATATATATATATATATATATATATATATATATATATATATATATGCCCAAAATTGAAATATAAAATTTTTTCGCCCAAAACACCTTCTAAAAATAGAATTAAGAATTTATTATTAAAAAAATTTCCAGTGTACTCAAGGCTGGGTGGTTTGCAAATAGGCATGCGCTCTGCACAAATATTCATCTTCATTGATTACTCCACTAACCTACCTTTTCATTAATCATGTATGTCTATTCAACTCTCAGCCCTATTTTCTACTTCCAAAAAAATAAATAAAGTAAATAGTGTTATATGAATGGTGGAATTGGGCGGTGCAACGTGAAGAGAAGCAGATTTATGGAGAATAGGGAATATGAAAATAAACGATTAAGTTTTCCCTAAAGATCTTCAAATAATAAATATCTTGAAATCTCTTCCTTATTTCAATCACCAGCACATTCAATAAATTTCTTACTCCTCCGGCAGGTAGTTTAACAATAGCGTCCGAGTTATGATGAAAAGAAAGATAAGCGAAAGTTGAGAAAGCGAGCACGGTAACTCGGAGTGGTAATTAAAACGGCAATAGTAGACCTTATCGCTTAACGGCAGTGGATTTCTAGCTGCCGATAAAGGGGATAAACGGGACGTGTATTTCCAACAATGAGAGTTCGCTACAATTCTGTGACACCACTTTTCAAAACGGCAGATCAGGCGGCCAGAATTCTGTCCTCCAGGCGGAAAGGAATGTGGTGGATGTGTTCAGGATGAACTTGCGGACAGGTCTGCGGAGGACGGTGAGGTAAGGCTGCAACGCGACCTCAAAAATACGACGGTGACCCGCCAGCGACTTCTTTGGGAGAAGAATATTGAGAAATAAAAGGTGCCATTGTTGCTACAAGTAGATTTTTACAGCTTACATCTTATAGTGGCACCATAATAACCCTTATTGGATTTTAATGAGTTATCACTTTGTAACAACAAATTTTGTATTTATAATAAAATATATACAAATTGAGTACAAGGATAATCCAGATGGATTTTATTTAAAAGATATGTAAGTGGGTTATAATCTCTAATTAATCCTCTGATTCTTCTCTAGAACTAATTTGGCTTGACTTTGACTTATGTGTTGACTTGTGTGTTAATTGCGCTAACTGTGTTGACTAGCGTGTTGAGCTAGAGTGTGTGTTAAGCTGGATCTTCAGATAAAGCTTGTCCGAGCTCGGATGTGAAGTCTTGTGACATGAATCTGGAGGCGTTGAGCCTTTGTTCGAATTGAAAGTTGACTTGAAGATTTCTTATGAAGAACACCATTCAATTTGGTAGAACACCGTTGACTTCACGAAGATTGCTAGATGAATCTGACTGGAAGAAACATCGAATTTGAGGGGCTTAGCACCTTGATCTTAGGTCGAGTGTTGTTTCTGACTTGAAGAACGCCAGATCAAAGGGGTTTAGAACCTTGATCTAAGATCGGATGCTATTGACTTGAAGAACGTCAGATCGGATGGGTTTAGCACCATGATCTCTGATCGGAGGCTATTCTTGACTTGAAGATCTTGAAGGAGCGTGGCTCATGTTTTCAATGTCTTCAGAAGTGTCGGAGTCTTCAAGTGTCTGGAATGAATGGAGGAGAGCTCTTTATATAGGTGAAGGATAAAGAACATTTCATCTATAACTCGCAGTCGGATTTGTCCAGGGTTGATTTGACCTGATTTTGCGGGCTTGGGCTTTTCCATCTATAACGCAATTTGATTGGTCAATGCTTGATTTAAGGAGTCTATCCCGACTCCAGTGGATGTTTTTAACACATTCCAGAATCTAGAGGAGGATGATGAAAAGGAGGACCGAAATCAATAAAACACTATGCGTGAGGAGAAGAACGAGCTCAGTGACATCAATGAGGAGTCAGACGAAAATATGGAGGCTAGTGATGAGGATGAGAGGTCTGATCATGAAGCTTTTGATGATAGTAAACTGGAGGAAGATCAGGTGGATAAGAATGATAATCCGAATGAGCTGGCTTTAGTGGTTATAGAAGAGGAGCCTATTCCGGTAGCGGTGGCTAGTCCAATTAGAAGTGAGGATATGTTATTGTCTCTGGTGAATCAACCTGCTTCAGTTATTGGAACTAAAAATAGTGCTTCTAAATATGTTAGACAAGAGGCCCCTATTACCAGATCGCACACGCCGGAGGTGAAGCATGTGGAGGCTAAACTACAAAAACTAAAAACATGATAACATCTGCAAGGAAGACGTGGAAAGATTTTCACAAAGACCCTTCGAAGTAGGGGAAGAATGCTAGAAAGAAATGAAGCTGCTTTTCTGGAATATTAGAGGAATTGGGAATGAAGGATCCCAGGAGGTTCTTAAAGAGCTTTGTCTTCACCATGCTCAAGCTAGACACTCTT